>MU159371.1:172013-204510 GCA_015888305.1 Antheraea pernyi | reverse complement strand
TTCACTCGCGAATCGATTTTGCGTTTGGTTGGCACAATAGCGGTTATTCTATGCGATGCGTACACGCACCAGAGTTCTTGCGGAGACACTCGCACCAGAGTTCTTGCGAAGCGACTGGCGTACCGAGCACGCGGTAATCTATATAAGGAATCGCGGGAGGGGGGCGGGGAAGGGAAAGCTAGGAGCTGCCCTCTCGCGTTAGCCTACCTAATTAATAACTACCAAAAATTAACATAAACTATCATAGTATAATAATAATAATACATTTTAGTTATAATTAAAATTTTATTAATTAGTATAAATCAATTTAAAAAAAAGAATGCCTTCGAATGGGGATTCAATATGTGGTGTCACATAACAATAGCGACCCGGAGGTTGATTGCAGCCGCATTACTGCACCCTGCCCTAGAGAGAACGACATGAAATAAACCTATGCCTGTCTTTGTTTTAATTCAACATGGGGTCAAATATTATTTTGTATATTTTACAAAATAGAACCATTTAGGAAACATTTTGCACCGAGTGGGTCATGGTCGAACGCCGATACATTCAGCAATTTTAACTTGATTGAGCATCAGAGGAACTGCATAGTAATTTTATTTTATCGTATTATTATAAAGACAAAACACTTGGATCTTTAAAAAAAAATATACAAACAAAATTATTATCAAAATGGAGATTTAGTAAGTGTTTTCTACTTCGCGATCCAGAAGTGCTAACCAGACTGACTCATCAACAGCTTATAAAGTCTGGAGGTCAGACTTTATAAGCTGTTGATGAGTCAGTCTGGTTAGCACTTCTGGATCGCGAAGTAGAAAACACTTACTAAATCTCCATTTTGATAATAATTTTGTTTGTATATTTTTTTTTAAAGATCCAAGTGTTTTGTCTTTATAATAATACGATAAAATAAAATTACTATGCAGTTCCTCTGATGCTCAATCAAGTTAAAATTGCTGAATGTATCGGCGTTCGACCATGACCCACTCGGTGCAAAATGTTTCCTAAATGGTTCTAGGCTAATTTCTGAGATTGATGGATATATTAATAATTGATTGCACTCTTTTACTTCGTACACTGATGAGGTTAATGCCACAAACTCTTTTTCTACGAGGTAACTGGCAGTATTTTTTAAAAATTATTTTACGCTATCAATCTTTTAAATTATTACTGCTGTTGTTGAGTAGGCAACAAGCGTCATGTGATAATTTCAATGTTCTAACAAGATGGTGGCGTACTTGGTAGAACCCTCCTGAGCGATTTTTGTGGCAAATCAGACCTCATGGTCTGTGACTGACTCCACTTGACTTGTGCACAATAACTGAGCTATATTATGTATCACACCACCTGCAAAATCAACTACATGACTGACTAAGATCCCGTCATAAAAATCTACTATAATATTATTTGAGTCTCCTAAAATCTAGTGCTTTTTCCTTGTTTGTGTACAACACTATATAAGTATTTGCCAATGTCAATATAATACGACAAAGTATAGCATGTTGATAAATGAAATCTGTGCAAGGATTATAAATATAAAAATTGTTACAGAGGCGTATTCCAAACACTGGTGGAGAAGCACTTTCCAGCACCAGACCGGGACCGGATCAACCGGTTATTGGGCATCGATGCACCAGCGAAGACCAAACCCGCACCCCCCAACCGTACGGTCCAGCTGAATGGCAACTCTGCCAAGAATGGCATCAACGATGAAGCGAACTCTTCCAAGAGGAAATGTTAGTATCTTAATGAATTCAGTCCGCTACATTGCAAGATAAGCTAAATTAAATTTTAGCCATACCTGATATTTTACGTTTTTTTGTTCAACATCGTCAAATTTTGTATATTGTATTAATCGGAAGCACAGCCGTATGTAATGTCTAATGCTGCTATAGTCAAGCCAAGCCAGTTTCTTTGCCGCGATCTCGAAATGTTGTGTAGTACATTTTATATTTTATTCATAATCTTGTGTTATTTCACTCTATATTTTGTAATATTGCTGGTGTTTTACGTAATACAGTTTGGTTATTGTGCAAAAGTGGAGTGGATGAGAAATAATACCGCGGGATATGGATTCTGACTTGCCACAAAAAATCCCTGGAAAGTTCTAGTGAGATGGCCACTGTCTTGTTTGTTCATTGAAATAATCCCAAAAAACTTATTATTACGAGTACCTACTCAATGAAAATAGTAGTGTTCGAAAAGACTGGTTGCCAAAAAAATAAGTGATGCACAGTATGTTCCGTGAGGAGATGTAGTCTTTTGGCCTTGTAAAGTACTTCGATGAACCTCAACAGCTTAGGAATGCTTAAGAAACCACCGCACAGCCACCTATTAATCCTTACATATAATAAAACAAAGTCCTCTGCTACATCTATGTGTCTGTCTATTCGCGATAAATTCAAGAAGTAGTGATGTTTCATGCGGATTTCACCAGTAAATAAAGGTTTTAGTATATAATTAGTGTAGGCCCGCTGGTAGATGCTAATAAGGATATTGCCTGTGGGCAGTGACGGCTCGGCAGCAAGTGAACATCGCCGCGAAGCGAGCTCGCGGCGGCTCCTCCTCGGACGAGTTCGTGCGCGGCTCCGACGAGGACCTGGAGCTGGAGCCGGACTCGGAGGAGGAGCAGCGGCGCCGCGCCTCCGACTCCGACCTCTCCGACTTCAACCCCTTCCGCGCCGGCAGCGACAGCGACGATGGTAATCCGCTCTCTTTCTCTTTCTCTCTTCCCCCTTCGCTCTGCTTCCTTTTTCTCCTTCCCTTTCTTTCGATTATATCGATATAAACCACCGATTCTTTACAAACTATGCAAATAGATAAAATTATAAATGACTGTCTATCATAGCAAGAACAGCTCTTTACTAAATCAATATGAAAGTATATGCAAATACTTGTATGTAAATACTAGAGATGTGCCGATTAGTCGGCGACTAGTCCGCGAAAGGCGCCGTCTATCCGGCTTTTTACTTTTATGGTTTTGTTATTAAAAAGTATGTAGACGGAATTAATTACATTCAATAAAAACCTCCACTATTTATTAATAATTTTATTTTATAATTAGTACATATTATTAAATGTAAAGCAAAGCAACCTTTCCTTTGATAATCACTTTCTAAAATCACTTGCTTGTACAGAAAACATGTCTATGACATTTCTGTGATAAAATTAGTATTTAATTAACATACAAATAACATATTATATTTTTATCTTGAATAAACATGTATAATAACTCTTTTTACTTAAAAGAATCAGATTTTCTGATTAACAAATTAGGTCATATGGAAATAAATTTGCATTTTGTACACAGTAAAAAAATATGTCAAAAAATTGTAAACATTAACCACATGAAAAAAAGAAAAAAAAAGCCGTAAAAACAATCCATACACGAGACTGTCTTTAGACATGATTCAATTTTAATCGAGTTCTTCGATTCACTTTAATGGACAGTAACAGCATTATTATTACACAACAATTTTTTTTGCACTAATTCACCGCTCTAACCCGAACAAAAGCAAAAAAAAAAACAATGCGAATTTAAAAACATGTTCCGACAGGCTCCCAGCCGGCGCTTACGACTTACGCGCGAAACAGCTGTAAACGAAGTGTCACGGATACCCCCGAAAAGAGATCGGCTCGGCCGATTAGTCAGCCTTTTTACCAGCGACTAATCGGCTAGTCGGCCAAAGTCATAATCGGTACATCTCTAGTAAATACAGATTTTGAAATTTTTTATCTATCTGTTCGTGCCAATCTCACGAACAATTGAACCGATCTTAACACTGGGAGATAGCTGATGTTATATGAAATTAATTAAGCTACTCTCTTTTTAGAAAAAAAAATATTTTTAAAGAGTTTCTTGCAAATATATAATCCTTAGCAATCGCAGACGAAGTAGAAACTGTCCTTACTTGTGATTAATTATATAGTTTATTCATTTTAGTGTTTGACCATAATATAACTTAATTAGAAGAAGACTTCTTCCCAAGTACGACTACGGCCACACTTGTATATAGCTATGATCAGATTATCAATTTCATATACGTAGGTACTATCCTATAGTTTCATCACGATCTAAAAGCTCTTTAACTCATTGCAGGATTCAGACCTAAATCAATTGAGACTTTAATTTATTTCAGAGCCGTGGATCGGACGTAAGAAGAAACCGTTGAAGAAGAAGAAAATCTCGTCGCCGAAGAAGAAAGCTTCGAGCACACAGGACAAGATTGAGACGATGTTTGAGCGGAAGAACAGCACCAGCACCGTGACGGTGACCACCAGCGCCGGGCACAGCCTCACCGGCACGCCCGTCGGCACCAACGGACTTTATCTGGGTGGGTACATGTTCTCATTCTCTACTACAAGCGATGCTCGTAGCAGATGAACAGCTTCAGCACCGTGACGGTGACCACCAGCGCCGGGCACAGCCTCACCGGCACGCCCGTCGGCACCAATGGACTCTATCTCTCTGTATGTATACCGGGTGACTGCTTGAACACTTGCAATGTTCAAACACATGATAATTATAACATTAACCGAACTTTATTACATTAAACAGCATCAATATGACAAATTATAGAGTGAAATAACACAAAATACAACAGCCACCACATGACAGCCAAAAACTCCGTATTTGAAAGTGATTAAAACATTTTAGAATAAACTTTATTACTGCAGGTCCGACACGCAACCAGCCGCCGCCGCGTTCCGCGATAGAGCGTGCCTGTAGCATGAAGGAGGAGCTGCTTTCCGCTATCGAGCGGCTCGGCAAGCGCCTGCCGCCCAACACGCTCGACCAGCTCGTCGACGAGCTCGGAGGCACTGAGAACGTCGCAGAGGTACCCACCCATCATATCCGACTAGACCCCCCTCCTCTCGGCAGCAACTCAACTAGCTCTGTTCCCTCGGCGTGGAGCCCTTGAGTACGCTGCTCGCGCGAATACACTCACACTTAATTTATTCATCACTGAAACAACATTACGCAGAGCAAGCAAGCATGAAAATGCTTATGGAACAGAATTGGTTCAGAAAAATTGCCCTATACGAAATACATATATATATATGAATATGTAGCTCACTTTAGGCTAGCTCAGTTAGGATGGGATTTTGCGTAATGCAAGTCCTTTTTTTAACGTGGGGAAATCTCTTATGGATACGCCACCCTACCGGGAGAGAGGGTGGGTCATGTCCGGCTCGCATGGACTAAAACCCTACGGTGTACAGGCAGACCGCAATTGTTGGGCGGTAAGGGATCGTACTGTTAGTCTACCTTATTGTTGACCACCGGGCTCCCACCTATAGAGAGGCAGACTGTGTACACCAGCTGCCTCCCCTCGTCCGCCGAACCTGTGCAATGAGGAGATTGGCCTCCAGGCCGCTCAGATCCGGCTACGGCGTAATGTAGGCCCAGCCTGAGGTGTGCCGTGCTGGGTGCACTTGAGCTAGTTGTCAAAAAAATCGCCGTTTGTAGTCCAGTGAACTTGTTAAGGCCTTGATAAGCCAATAGTGTAATCAGTTCGAGAAACATTGTAGAGCAAGACATATTTTCATTCATTTATTCAATGTCTGTCCAATGACAATAGTGACTCCGCGATTTTACAAATTGTCATACATCGCCATCTATAGAGTAATAATGATACTACATAGAACTGTTTATATACATTACTCAATTTAGGATGGTACTTTTAGCAGCTCACGTATTTGATATCTTTGAGTCTTATGAGCAAAATATATGTCGAGGCAGCGATAAAATGGCGTCCATGTAGAAGTATGGCGTCATGGTTATGATTTGATCGATCGATCCACCAAGAACAATCGAATGAAACGTTAACTGATATAGAAACACAACACTGTATACACAACACAATATAGTTACGACGAATTATCCATAGATGTAATTAACCTGTCTGAGCGAGGATGCCCAGTAACTAGTCGTCAGGTGCCTTTTAAGGCACCACAATAAAGGAACAGTCGATATTTACAACCAATGGCGTGTCACATCGTGGTAAATAATGAACAAACAGCCGATAACTCCAACCAATGATATTTGAGGTCATTAGTAACTCCCCTGATGTAGTCAATAGCACGGTACGAAGGTCAATAGTGTAGTTCTCCCGATATACCAGTAGCTATGGCTTAAAAGCGAAACAAGTCCAAAAAGCAAACCCAGTGTCCCAAGTTCTATAAGAACTTTCGATTACACACTACCCTAGTCATACTATGTCCTGTCAAAATGACCGCCCTAAATTTGAGAGAGTATAGTGATTTGAATGTGGTTATTTGTATGGTACAGATGACGGGGCGCAAGGGTCGCGTGGTGCAGACCGAGGACGGGCAGATCCTGTACGAGAGCCGCTCGGAGGCCGACGCGCCGCTCGAGACCCTCAACCTCACGGAGAAGCAGCGCTTCATGGACGGCGAGAAGGACGTCGCCATCATCTCCGAGGCAGCCTCCAGCGGTATCTCCTTACAGAGTGACAGGAGGTAAACAAACCACTAACGACTTTATAAATATCCTTTGTCTTAACATCTCTAGCGTAGTCTATCGTCCTTTTTGTCCACACCATTCTCTCTCTTTTTACTGCTACACAATTAGCTAACTCGAGTATATAAGTTTAGCCGCGATCTTTATCTGTTGTCTGGTGGTTTTGTTAGTGCTTTTTCAACGTGTTTTAAAGGAAACAAACAATAAACATTTAGGACGGTATTACATACATAATGAATTACAATATTCGTATCTCAGGAGCCGTTGGAGATATAGTTTCACCCAGACCCTTACATATTTTTCATACTCACAACTCGTACACGGTCCGCCCATTAGTTACAGCACCACTTGACCATACATTTACTTACCGAGATACCACAAGAACTCCCTTTAAAGTTTTAACAAGGAAGTCATCTATGTAGAACATTGATATTATTGTAAGGTACATGTATTATTATTATCTACTCGACCATGGCAGTAATTGCCTAGTCGATTGGTTGCCAAAAAAAAAACCCAGCTATAAGAATATCATGTCTTCCACTTCGTAATTCAAGTTTTTACTGAAGAAATCATTTTTTTTTTCATACGAAATTAAGTCTAATACAATAACAATAAAAAGCATAATAATATGGAAATTTTATGTACACAATATTTAAAACTCATAAATAAGGGGGATTCTGATTGGTGTAGAAATTTTAATCGCTTTCGAAAACTATAAAAAAACATTTTATCCATTTTCAGACTATTATTTACTGGAAATACTAAGACACTAAAATAGACACAGACAGTTGTAAAAAAATGTTTCTGTCAGTTATCTCTGAGAGATAAGATAATACAAAGATTGTCATTATTCCAGGGCAAGGAATCAAAGGCGGAGGGTGCACATAACTTTGGAATTGCCCTGGTCCGCAGACAGAGCTATTCAGCAGTTCGGTGAGTTATATAGTTTTCTTAAGGTTTGTTGAAACAGATTAAGCAAAACAAACCTCTTTGTCCTAAATCACAATTATTTGAACAATATGGTTAATTTTTACATTGCATATCAAACTATCCATCAAACCCTGTTGAATTTTCAGTGAACCCTTTTACCTTTCTACCGAACCTCAGTGACTTTCCACCGAATCCTGGTGACTTTCCACTGAACCTTGTTGAATTTCCTTCAACCCTGATTACTTTCTACCGAAACTTGGTGGCTACCCACCAAATCCTGTTGAGTTTCTACTGAACTCTGTTAAATTTTCATTGAACCTTGGTGCTTTCCTACAGAACCTCGGTGATTTACCACCAAATCTTGTTGGTTTTTCCATTGAATCTTGGTGAATGTCCATTGAACTTTCCTTTTTACCATATTCTGGTGAGATTTTACTGAAGCCTGTTGATTTTCCACTGCATCCTTGTGAATTATCCAATGAAACCGGGTGAGTTTAAACACGGAACCCGTTATAAATATTTGACATCGTGCAATAATAATAATGTGTGGTCAGGTCGGACGCACCGATCGAATCAGGTGAACGCGCCGGAGTACATATTCCTGATCTCGGACCTGGCGGGCGAACGGCGTTTCGCGAGTACCGTCGCCAAGCGGCTCGAGTCGCTCGGCGCCCTCACGCACGGCGATCGCCGCGCCACCGAGACGCGCGACCTCAGCCAGTTCAACATCGACAACAAGTACGGTCAGTACCCGCACACCTCACATAGCACACCCCACACCGCACAACACACACTGGACATCACTCACCGCACATCACAGACCACACACCACACACCCCACACCACACACACCACACACCGACACCACACACCACAAACCCCACACCACATACCGCATACCATACACCAAATACCGCATACCATACACCACACACTGCACTCCCCACACCGCATACCACACACCGCGCACCCCACATCGCCCATAACACACGGAACACCACACACCCCACACCGCGCACCGACACTCCAGCGCCATTTGCTGTCCACTTATACTTTTCTATTTGAGTATGTGTACTGAGTTGCACACACTTTCTTCTATTTAGATGTTTATTGCTAAAAGATGGTGTTTTGAATATAATTAGTTTGTGTGTGTGTGTGTGCAGGACGGAGCGCGCTGGAGGCGGTGATGCAGGCGATAATGAAGTCGAAGCGGCCGCTGGTGGAGCCGCCGCGCGACTACGCCGGGGACTTCTTCCAGGACGTCGCCAGCGCCCTCGTCGGCGTCGGACTCATCGTCAACAGCGACGCCGCGCCCGGCGTGCTCTCCCTCGACAAGGTACCGTCCTATTACCCTCCTCCCCTCTTCCCACTGCCATCCTCCTCTATTCTCTCTCCCTTCCTCCCCTCATCTTACGTTTCCCTCTCCCTTCTCTCCTTTCCCCTCCCTTTCCCTCTTCCACACTTTCCCTCCCCGATCCCCTCTCCTCCCCTCTCCCTCTCCTTCCGTTCTTCAATTCCTCTTCCGGCGTTCCCATCTCTACCCTCAATCATCCCAACACTCTTACGACCTTCAATAACGCTTTTCCACATTCACACGTTTTACTCCGCAAGGAAGAGAAATAAAGGTGTGTTAAAATATTTGGGTTTCTCCCTAAATAATATATTGATTTAATTACTCCTGCTGTTTTCAGTTTAATAATGACTCATTTATACTTTTGTACAAGTGAAAGTGATAAGTTTATCTTGTGATATTTTCTCAAATATTGTAATCATTTTTTTTAACTTACACAGGATTACAACAATATGTCAAAATTCCTGAACAGGATACTGGGTATGCCAGTAGACCTACAGAACAGACTATTCAAATACTTCACAGACACATTGGCCGCTGTCATGGAGCAGGGTGAGTCAATATTCATTTTGATATATTTAAGAATGTTATGCTTTAAGATACAAGATGGGTTTAATTTATACTTCGAATATATTTGAATTATTGATTTCATTGTTTATTATTTGAAATAAGAAATAAATTATATGCAGGACATTGTTACTTGAAAAGTTGTGGTAATTTAGAATTTAAAACTGAGACAAAGAAATTCAAGTATACCTATATAAGGACTTAATTGATACATGTTGCCTAAGTGTGTATTATATATCGTTTGCAATCAAAGATTTTGTTACATTACACAGATCCATATTATGAACATAACATGTATGAATTTAAAATACAACGAACAATACTATCTCAATAGAATGTTTCATTGTGTATTTGCTATCAGTACAGTCATAAATATGCTATGGTGTTGGTAGTAGAACATAATTATTTAAATGAACGTTGTTTTGTATCAATATGTGCAATGAATTTTGATTCCACATGGTTCTATACAATTAATGTTATGATATGTTTGAGGTTTAAAAAACTACACATAAGACCTCTGTCTTAATAAATATAATTTGTAAATGTGGTACAAAAGTGGATTAAAATTGGCATATTAATGTGAAACATCTACAGCGGCAGGATAGATCGACTATTAACGTGACGACGCGTCGCCACATTATATGACTTTGACTTTTTAATTATTGTATTTAATAAATATAAATGTTTATTAGGTAAACAGTCATCTTTTTTTTCAATAAAAATGTTAATAAAATATTTTATTTTTCGTTAAGGCTTTAAAAGTTAGCGTCATCTATGTTATATATATAATAGTCGGTCGTACAGTTGTGTGTCAACAAACTGATGTAAAACGCCATCTGTGAGAGAGTCATGAAATTTACAAACAATAACAATAATCAACATTGACAATCATTTAATTTGTGATGAAAAAAATATTGAGGGTATTAATGGAAACATAAATTATCATATCTCCCAAGCAGCAAATTATACATAAGTGGGAAGGTTTCATTAGGTTCGGTTGAGTAGTTTCGGAGTTCATCGTGGAAAAACATCAAGACAATGGGGTTTTATATATGTTTAGATGTATGTGTGTGTGTGTGTTGTGTAGCGAAACGCAGCGGTCGGTTCGACCTCGGCATCCTCGACCTCGGCAGCGCCGGCGAGTGCGTGCGACGCGTGCGCTGCGTGCGGTTCCTACGCAAGCACGCCACCGGACGCGCGCCCGTCGAGCTGCACACCGTGCAGTCCGAGGTACCGGCACCAACACACACCACCACCCACCACCACCAACACAAACCACCACCTACCAACACACACAACCACCCACCACCACCAATACGATCATTTGAATGTACTAAGTCGTAGTTCACTGAAGCTATAAAGGACTGTCAGACCAATAGCGTAGTCATATCGAAAAATTTCGGCATTATTTGATATACACATATCCGCAATTATGCTTCTAGTCTATTAACAAATAAATAATATAAATATTATGTTACTCTTGTCCATTTAAATGGATGAATATTTCTTTACTATATTTGTTGGGAAAAGTAGGGAAGTAATAGCGTATGCTCAGTTTTTTGTAATAATATTACTAATCTATTATTTGGGTATTAAAATATTCTAGCTATTTAAAATATGAACTGTTTCTACAATAAAGCTGCTTTGAGGAAGATGAGAGTAGAATTGCAAGATTAGATTTCACTACTATGTTTGCAGGTTGGCTGAAAAGCGAATATCGAACAAAGACACTGTAAACTACGAAAATAAATAATAAAAAAATAAATTAGTACATGGTTATAATAAATAGTAAATGTAATACAATAAAATGGGTGTACTAAGCAAGGGTGAATCCAACCTGCAAAAAGCTGGTTGTTAGAAAAAGACGAGATATAATATTGGTTATTTACTTCTGTGATGTATAGTGAGACAATAGTACCGTAAAACTAAACCTATTAAAACCTAATCTACGACCTAACCTAAGAGGTGTGACTACTGCTCGAAGTCTGAACGAGTAGTGTCTTCAAATCTGGATTCAATATGCGAGGTGATTCTCACGATTCCACGGTGGTGACAAGTCCCCAATTAAAATGGTTATAAGCAAACGTTGAATTATGTCGCAATTTGATTGTTCCCGTGTGGTATGGTGGTGTAACATACTAGGGATATAATGGGTCATAAACAGTAGTTGTTAAAAATAACTTGTTGTTTCGTCTCCGAAGCGTGGGTTAGAGTGGGCCGGAGCGCTGGAGAAGTGGTCGGAGGCGACGGGTCCCAAGGAAGGGTTCTACCTGTCCCAGCAGCCGCGGAACAACAAGCACACGGCGGTGCTCTGCCTCGCAGCACACTCGCCTACCAAGAAAGAGAAACTCACTAAAAAGGAGATCATGTTCCAGATATACAGGTCTCTATACATACATATTTTTTTATGTCATAGGTGTCAAATGAACAGGTGGGTCCCTTATGTTAAGTGATCACTACTGTCCATGGACACTAACAACACGCGAGGAGTTGCAAGTGCGTTGCCACCTTTTGGGGGGAAGGAAAGGGAGAGGAGAAAGGAAAGGGGAGGGGAGGTGGGCCTCTGGCGCTCTCACTGACCGAACGAAACGCAACAATGCATGCACCGTTATTTCACGTTGGTTTACTATGAGAGGGTGGTACTACCCCGGACGAGCCGACCCATTCAAAAGAATATCCATATGATAAGAATGTTAATCTAACGTGTTTGTACTATTTAGATTTTTGTAAAAAAAGAAATATTGCCAGTGTCTAAGAATAAGTAATAAAATACATTTCAATCATTTTAAGAATTGTCTGTCTGTTTGGATACGCATCACTGCTACAAAATACTGCGTTCATGATAAAACCTCTTCAAGAAAATCATATCTTAGAGTAACATTTAGTCCTTGTTTCATTAAAATCGGTTCGCATTATCAAAAGTTATTGAACTTTTAATGTCGACACGACTTAAGTACGAGAGAAAAGTAAATAAGTTAATGGACTTAGTACATTCACACGACTTTATTAATTGCAGTTTTTTTAGTTTATGTGTGGACGAAGTCGCGGACACAGCTAGTAATATATAGAAATCTAGTGTCATGGTGTTTGTCTACGATGAATTCTCCGAAACTACTGAACCGATCTTCATGAATCGTTGTCATTTATGTGTATAATTTGATCCAACTTTAATATATTACGATTAATGCCCTCACCATTTTTAAATTACTAATTAAATGGTTGTCAATGTTGTTTATTGTTATTAAATGTAAGTTTCGTCAGTCATGAACAGGTGGCGCTTTAAAATAATTTGTTGACAGAGAACTATAAGATCGAGTGTTATAGATATCTGAGAGAGGGCACCATGTTTTAATTTTGAATTTGTTTTTCAATAACTGAGCCACGGCAGTGCGTGGTCGGGTCAGCCAGTAGTATATACTTATTGAAGTGGTTTTTTATAATAAAAAACATGTTTAATGTATATTCCAGGCCGAATACGGGTCTCCAGTTGAGACTGGAGTCGCTGGCTGATATAGAGAAGAAATATAAAAAAGTGGAGAGTTCTGAGGCGGAGAGTGCGTGGCGCGCGCAGTACGCGGCCTCGCAGCGCGTCTGCACGCACGCCTACTGGAGGAACGTGTGCTCCAACGCACCCGACTGCGAGGTAACACCGCTATCATAGACAAATCAAACACGTTTACATACCACTACACTATTCACGTTCAGATCTCAGTTCATTAGCACTCATTCTTATTCTTTTTTTTTTTTTAAATGGCAACATGTGCGTTGCACACAGTTTTGCCAATGTCAAGTGAATGGAGCCATAAACAATGGAAATTGAGCCAGACAATTAAACAATTTATATTCAAACTAGGCTAACACCATGGAAACAACAAAATTTCGGTTTGTCATGCACATAGATGTTAATAAAAAGAAAGAAACGCTCGTGATGCTGTACAGTATCTTGGTACTGCTGTATTGCGGTGTCAAGAGGAATGTCAAATTAATGACCATACCCGTCTTGTTTATCCATTATGAGTTCTACATTCCATTCGTTAGGGGTTTCTGTACCTAATTGATATCATTAGATTTCCATATAAGTCGATTTGCTAATCTTGAAGTAAGCTTTTTTTTTAATCTGGCCCGTTTTTACGGACTTTCATACAAAGGAATACGTTTTTTTTTTTTCGGACTGACTACGCTATTGGCCTGACACGGCCTTTACAGTTTTACCGGACTACTCGAGGCGAACGCGTAAGACACTCGGATGATTTTATTTAGACAACTAGCTCAAGGGTGCGCGGCATACCTCGGCTTGGGCTGTTTATTACAATATTCGTATTTCAGGAGCCGTTGGAGATATAGTTTCACCCAGACCCTTACATATTTTTCATACTCACAACTCGTACACGGTCCGCCCATTAGTTACAGCACCACTTGACCATACATTTACTTACCGAGATACCACAAGAACTCCCTTTAAAGTTTTAACAAGGAAGTCATCTATGTAGAACATTGATATTATTGTAAGGTACATGTATTATTATTATCTACTCGACCATGGCAGTAATTGCCTAGTCGATTGGTTGCCAAAAAAAAAACCCAGCTATAAGAATATCATGTCTTCCACTTCGTAATTCAAGTTTTTACTGAAGAAATCATTTTTTTTTTCATACGAAATTAAGTCTAATACAATAACAATAAAAAGCATAATAATATGGAAATTTTATGTACACAATATTTAAAACTCATAAATAAGGGGGATTCTGATTGGTGTAGAAATTTTAATCGCTTTCGAAAACTATAAAAAAACATTTTATCCATTTTCAGACTATTATTTACTGGAAATACTAAGACACTAAAATAGACACAGACAGTTGTAAAAAAATGTTTCTGTCAGTTATCTCTGAGAGATAAGATAATACAAAGATTGTCATTATTCCAGGGCAAGGAATCAAAGGCGGAGGGTGCACATAACTTTGGAATTGCCCTGGTCCGCAGACAGAGCTATTCAGCAGTTCGGTGAGTTATATAGTTTTCTTAAGGTTTGTTGAAACAGATTAAGCAAAACAAACCTCTTGTATAAGGACTGACAGTACGCTTTAAAAAGCGCAAACTTAACAGTCTCTGTACACCGTGAAAACCTACGGGCCAACATATGCGTCTGTTTTGTACCATGGATTTTCACATTATACAGTGACTTACAAAAATGTACCACGGTATTTATTTATCTAGTCGCTTTCAAAGCTGTAGGTGAACGTGTGACCGACATAGTGTTGAGAATTTAGAGCTGGTAATGCAGTTAGACTCGTAACTCGAATGTAGTCAATTATGTGGAGACCGGTACATTATGACTGATTATTACTTTACTGGCTCCGTATATATCCGGTCATATTCGTATGGAGAGTCACGATAATTGATTTACCTTAATACGTTATATGATATTATCGTTGTAGTGTTTATACGTTGGCGACTGCCTAGAGAAATGATTTTAGTATAAAACAAAGGATGTGTGGTCTATCGAAACCACTTTGGGTCTGATATAATCGATTTTCGTATCGAGATGGATAAAAGAAATCAGTGTTCTATTAAAACGATTAACGTCAAAATCCTAAATTATTTATGATGATATTTTAGTCTATGGTATCAATATGACCAGAGATAAATGATATTTTTTAAACAATGGACTCCGTTTTAATAGAATTTTTTTTCTCGATACAAGGTCGATGTATAAAACCTAGGTAAGCTGAAAGCTTTCTAGGAGTGTGATCTATATATGCATGAGAAATTGCATAGATAAGCTTAGTATTACGTATTTCATGATGTTAATAGTATTTTTAATTCGACGTAGCGGTAATAATAATAATGTGTACTCCGATTGAATTTCGTTTTGTACCTACAAATTATTATGAAGCCACCGAAATCGATAAAATTTTATCGATATCGACGGGCAACATGACAAAGATTATCGTTAAGTGAGGTTTTTTTTTGTAATCGATTATTTCGAATCGATATTTTATCGATTCAATATCACGTTGGTAGGAACGGTGGAAGATTCCTGACTCTTAGACTACAATATGTTGTTGTATACGAAATATTTTCATTTGTACAAAATATATTAGTGTTTTTATTTTAATTACGTGTATTTGTGTACTCGTTTCAGTGATTTTAGTTCCTTGTTGTTGGGAATCGAACTTTAGCTGACTATTTGTAATACATTATTTATATGTTGATTGTCTTTTCGCCGGGCAATATATAATACTATATAATTTGAAGATATTAAACCTGCAAACCTTTTTTCCAATCACCCATTACAAATGAAAGTAGAGCTTCCAAAATCAGATGTACATTCCCATATGCTGATGGCGAGAACTTCTGCCACTGTGAAAAAATCAAAGACCAAATTTGACTACACTATTTATATTTGACATTTATATCAATGAAAAATTCATGTTTTTTTTTTATTCTGTGTAAATTAGTTTCTTGTCCTAAATTAAAATAAAAATTATTACATACATTTACATAATTCAATATTTCACAAGAGGACTTGAATAAATACACACTTAATATGTTCCCTCTTAGCTGATATTAAATATTTATTTATATAATATAGAAATATTAGAATCATACATGTAATAATATAATTGAAAATGTAAAAAATAACAATGTTATATAGGTTTATTTAATATCTAAAGTTGTGCAAACACATAATGAGCACTCTATTTATAATTAATCTGATGGGAGTTTACCTTGTCAGAGATACCAATCCAGCGTCCTTCATAGACTAGCTGTAATTTTTGTCTCTGGTAAGACAATCGGTTTTAGATATGATTAAGGACTGTAACTAATTTCAGGTTACTTTAAAAATCATGTTTTTTATGTCATTGGTGGCAAACGAACAGGTGGGTCACCTGATGTTAAGTGATCACCACCGTCCATGGATACTAACAACACCAGAGGTGTCGAAAGTGTGTTGCCACCCTTTGGGGGGGAAGGGAGAGGAGAGGGGAGTGGGGGGAGGTGGGTGTCAGGCGCTCTCACTGACCGAACGAAACTCAACAATACAAGCACAGTTACTTCACGTCGGTTTTCTGTGAGAGGGTGGTACCAGGCTATTTTCACTCCTTAGAATCAGATTTGTATGGAAAAGGCTCGTCTACTTTTGGTTATCAATCAACTTACTAGATGGCACTGTCATATAATTTTTTTGGCAAGTTTGATAACAAAATATGGTGGACGACAATTAATTTTGACATTTCAAACTGACAACTTTCAAATATTTATTTTCATTCTCTTTGTTTATGTATCTGTTACGAGAGTGTGCTCTCTTAAATTTTCTTGCCTCCTACAAACAATTTTATCTATTTCCGGATCTACTTATAAACATTGACTCCTGCATATACATACTTTGATTTAGATTTGCCTTACGTGAATATATTCATTACAAATAAAAATGAACGAAAACTTGTATACGATTTACGCAGTACCGCTGTATGCATGCATACATAGCTATAAATGTACAATATAACCAACAGATATTAGTTCGAAAGTAGTATTATAGAGGCGCTGATTGGAAAGAACGAGTGCGACCTCTATTTATATAACGTACTCTGAGGGTGGTACTACTCCGGACGAGCCGACCCATTCATGCTAAAACCAGTAATAGTTTCAGCGTGGCTCTACCACCATAAATGTGATGATTAATTCATTTTTTTTTAGTAATAGCACATAGTTGAAGTACTCTATGTATAGAAGCCTCTTGAGCTCTCTATGGAGGACAATTTCAAACATAGTAATAATGTGAAATATACAGCCTAATACGTGTACGTATCTACTACATGATGGTATTAATTTTGTGATATCAGTAGTACTTTTGATATTAGTAACAACAAACACTTGAAATAAATTGTAACTCTACAATGAATGCACTTCATGATGTGTTTGTACAGTTTGTAATCGATAGATGTACAGTATGCGTTTTATGATACAGCCCTCCGTGAACACTGTTTGAACCTCATCTCCACGTATCACTTTGTATGTATAAAAGTTAAAGACAACAATAAATGTATGTAAATATGAATTTTTGTTTTATTCAATATCATATGTAACCACTTTATAATGATATAATGGGTGATAGTTATTTTCAGAGTAACAAACAACATTTAAGCAAACTATACAACTATGATATTTAACATACTTCAAAACTAAAATCGATAATTTTGGCGGAATCTTTGTTATGTAGATGATTTTATATTTTATTCATAATCTTGTGTTATTTGGCATTTTACGTAATATCGTTCGGTAATTGTGCACGATTGTGCATGAATCCTAAAATGCCACAGTAATTCCATGGAAAGTTCTAACAAGGGGACCATCATCTTATTAGAATATTGATATTATCAAAAACACTTTTAATATTACTATTACCTACTTGTAAATGGCAGTAATAATCTGGAAGATCGATTGCTAAAAAAAAAAAAGAAAAATTGAAGGCAATAATTACATAATAGAGATTTTTTATATTGGAATTTGTATAAAATCATTTATCTATCACAATTTACTTATGCAAAAAAGAACTTGTCTAATTATATACCTAAACCTTCCTCGTGAATCACTTTAAATTATATTCCTCATGAATCACTTTATCTACTGGTGAAAATCCGTTTAGTAGTTTTTGAGTTTATCGCGAACAGACAGACATAGTAGAAGACTTTCTGCCTTAATCAACTATTGTAGTAAAATATATGCGTGTTAATTTAATCGTCAATTCATTATAGTGTATTTTATTTTAAACATAATTTTAGATAACAATGTTATAGCATTTTCTGATTTGTATTTATATTTTCAAATATATATGAACATACCTATTTTTTCTACACACAATGAAACGTTCTAAAACGTTATTTGACATTTGTGACATGTGTCATGAGTGTCAATTATACGAATAATGGTCGGCTATTTGTACTTCCCTCTTATTTTCGTTTAGCTTTATTTGTGAAAAATTCAAAAGTACGACGCAGGTATGACTGAAAAAGAGATCACGATGGAAGATCTAGAGGAAACTGTGAGTACTTCTTTAATTATTTGATTAGTAATCGAAAGTTTTAATTAATAGGTGAGTATAAAAATGTAGGTCAGACAGCAACCAGTAAGTAAATATTACACTGGGATAATGCTAAGTGTACCTTACTTGGGCAATGTTTATTTATCTTATGGAACAATAGGCCTTAGGTTTTAATCAGTATTAGATTCATTTGCAGTTTTTATTATTGTTTTAAATATAGGTTATCCGGCATTTGGTTTAATTTATGCGTAATTTTTTATACAATTGGGATAAATTAGTGCGCTGTTTAGTATAACATTTTTTATAAATCATATTTCTAATTAAAATTAATTTTACAACTGAATATTATGAATAACATATTTAATATGCATAATATAAACATTAGTGGTAAAACGTAGTTTTTTATATATGTCCCCCATTAATATTACTTATTAATATATAAATCCCACTTTTGAAAACATACCATCAGGTGACCCACCTTTTTGTTTGCCTCCTATGATATAAAAAAACTTAATTCTTTTTTCTATATAATGTTAAATTATCTTTCATTACATGTTAAGGCAAAACAAACTGACGAGCAGTTGGACCTTATGCAGTGGAAAATGGAAAATTCTGAGAAGAGTGTAGTCGAATCTGTAAACACACAGGAAATGTGTATTTTAAACCTGCTAAAATCTGTATCAGAGGTAACAATTTTTAATTATTAATATATATTTATTAGTAAGCAATTACACTAATCTGGTACCTTATAAGTCCACCTATATAGGTAAATTAGAGAAGTCTAATATTTCCAAATAATAAAAAAAAAAAAGTTAAAGCTCTTTCTGATTCTAAACTGATTAATCACTTAACATCTTTAGATATAGAACATTTTTTGAAATTATATGCATAATTTCTTCATCACACAAATACTTAATCTAAAAATATAGTGTCTAAAAATCCTCTTAGTAAAATGTTTATTACACTAACATTTGTTAAATTCTCTTTTACATATTTTTATAGGGCAGAATTGTCTAAATGTACCGTAAATATGACTATTTCACCTACATGTTTATATTGCCACCAGGTAGTTATGACAATAAATGTCTCCTTCCCTTTGCCTGAAAGAGATCGCTCTAAGCGAAAAGGCCACCTAACTCTGTACACATATTTTAAACTGATGAGTAATTTTGTATATTTTCAACGTGTGTGCAATAAAGAGTTTTATTATTATTATTATGTTTTTAAAATGTTGTAAATAATGCATATCATTAATATTATAACATAAAAAATGCTTTTAATAATTCCATTAACGATAGTGATGTCAAAGTGTAACATTTTAAAACTTTTTATATAACAAAATAATGGCTATTTTAAAATATATTGCTAAACAGTCAAACCTAATTTAGTGAGAACTGGATAAGCGAGATAACTTTTTAAGTGAGAGTAATTGCCAGGTCCTGTCATTTTAACCCTTTAAAACCACAATCAGAGAAAGTCACTTCCCCTTGTGGACTTCTACCTACTCGCTTATCCCGGTTTAACTGAACTTGTAAACCAGTTACATTTATCATTTATTCAAGAAATAGAAATGTGTTACAAAGTTTATAAAAGTAAGGAAAAAACAAACAAAAAGCAATCTATTGTATTATAATAACCAGGACCTGTTCCTTCCTTAATAGCTCCTTAAAATTAATATTATATTTAAAAGCAATTAAATTCTCAATAGGATACATATTTTAAAGGACAAATTTCTAGGAAAATATGTCCATATGGACTGACTTCATACTTTAGGACTAAGCAATAATGTAAATACTCAGATCCATATAAAATTATTTATCCATGACTCGTAAACCTGCCATTGTTTCTTATTATGGTCTGAGTAATACTTAATTATCAAATACCTACTAATATGAAGACATTAACTGTAGTATGTTTGTAAAATCTAATTATAACCATTGGAAAATTTTATTACAATATTTAGTTGTTATATAATTTTCCATACAGCATAATGTGCAGGTTTAAGTAAGTTTTATCCTAGTAAGATTAATTTTTATAAATTAATACTTGACAGTGCTATTCCCTATTCAACTTGGTTATTAATAATCACATGAATATATCTTATATATATGCTATTGTAGAAATCCGAATTCTAGATTATTTCAAAGTAACTAATATATGCAAAGTATTCTTTAGTTAAAGATTTAGAGTTCCATAACTATCTGTTATCCTTTGTTAATATTACAATAGCTCTTCATGTTGTCAATTGGTTAGTATATATTAAATGACTCATCTATTAATAAAGTATTTCTTGATGGTAATTACTAAGGATTAGGGGTGTGTGAATATTCGAATTAAGGAACTATTTGGTACAGAATCCAACTGAATAATTCAATTCAAAATTCGAAATATTCGATTTGTCTAAATATTGGATTCGAAAATCGAATAGAATGTCATTATACAAATTGAGCATTATACGAACACCTCTACTAAGAATGCAAAGTATTGCACTCATGAATATTTCACTGTCCTTTGCCTACATTAACGTAATGTTTAAAAGTACAAAGTAAACCTAAGACTTATGTAAATAAAGAAATATTTTTAACAGGATACTTGAACATTTGTGTTCCAGCCCTTTGCGTAAATGTTGCCTGAAAAACAGGTCAGAACCTAAACTAATGTAAATACTGTCACGTCATTTACAACTTGTTCATTTTCACACAATTAATATGTTTTTTTTTAAATACTTATCTTTTGAATATTGTGAATTACGGCTCCTTTCGCACAAAAATAATAGAAAGTTAGCTGTGCATTGTTTATGTCAATTCTCGGTATATATCTTTTTGTATGTGTAGTCTGAGAACTGAAGAAGTCGAATTGATATAATCAGAACCTTAGCGGAGTGGTTTAGATGAACCCAGTAGTAAAAATTCTTATGATATTTTTGAGTGTGAATTTGACATGGTTTTGGGAAACGTGTTGATTGTTGGGAAATAACATGTTGTAATTGTCATGCTTCTCGACATGGTAGTTGACAGTAAACGGGCTTAAATGTGGTACGAATTTTAAGCCTTCTCTCTACCTCTCAAAGCCCAAATAACTGGGCCCAGTGACGCTGAACTATTGCTTCAGGGCTTTGGTGTATTTGTTGCAGGAATTCTGTTGTTACAAAATCGATGTATAGTTTTTGTATTTTCGCCACCAAGGATTTACTCTAAGAAAACTATATATTCTATGAAGGCTGTCCTTAATTTTTTTAATGCAATTCTGTCATCATTATTTAATACTGTAAAAGGGTACCAATTAAAAGTTACTTTACTTAAACTGTGTCATCACTACTTAGCCCTTATAGAAATGTATGAGAATATATAATAATACTTCTAAAATTCCTTTTATCTGCCAGTGCCTGTTTCAGAATTATTGGATGAACCGTTTTTGTGATTTATTTACATATATAAATATTGATTTAATTTAGTATAAATGGCTCTGAGTAAATCCTTGAAACTTATGCAGTAATAACATATTAAGTTGTATTTATAATATATCATATTTAATTCTTTATTATATGTTGTGATTTAGCCTCAAGCAATCTTTATCGAAATCTTTATTTAACACAACTTATTTAAGTTCTTCAAATGGTTGCTCAAGTACCATACAAATACCAAAGGCTTATTTAAATATGTCACTTTAATAAACCCTAACCTTACTAACATGAAGACAATTTCAAAGAGTGATCAGTGATCAAAGGCTGTGTTATCATTTTTTTTATTTACTATTCATAGGAATATCAATTTTTTTAGTTCTTACTTTGACACATATTTCTTATTATTGAAAATTGTTACTGTTGTTATCAGGTATAAAAATATTCCCTTTTACAAAGTATTTTATGAGCACTTCAGTGTTCTAACAGGTTGTTGGCCGCCTTATTGGAACGTCTTTCTGGAACTTTCCACATGTTATTTGTCACATCTCAGAATTCATAAAAAAAACCCTTATTTTTGCCTCACCCAAGCTACTCATGTTCCGAGGTTAATACCAGTATTGGAAGTAAATGATTAACAAAATACAGATTCCTTCATTCATGGATTTGTAGAAATCATCGATTTGTTATGGGAAAATAACTGTAAAAACATATATCCTTAACATATGGGAAGATTTCAGTATAAATATTGCTTGTGCTAGTTGTCATATCTATCACACATTGAATACTTCCGTGTATGGAATCCCCATATATCATAATCATGTTAGAATTTCTTTTCTATAATAATTCAATGAACAATACCGCCTGAAAATATAAAACAAAATGAGCTGAAGAGTGGTTGAAGGTGATAATAAGTAACTATTTTTAAATTTTTCATTCTATGACCTAAATGAAAGTGTTATGGCCATATTTCTGATCTTACTAGCTCAAATAGGCTTAGAAATGAAAATAATTCAACAATTATATATGCAATACATTTGAATAATTTATAGATAATTCAATGTTCTATAACTTTGCTCTTTGCATTGGTTTTGGTAAAATGAACCATTCTCTTAAATTTTCAAAAATATGCGAAAAAGGTGGCAACAATAACTTTTTAGAGGTGATACAATTAACATGAGTCTACTAACAGTTGTCGTAGGATGTTTTGAAGAGTGCTAAATATACTACTAATAACCGTATTCGTTACTATGATAGCTTAAAATCTGATATTATGCAAAAAAAACGTGTATTCGAAACACTTTTTAAATAGGAAAAATTCAAAATAGAAAAGGAAATACTTAGGATTGAAATTAAGGGCTTAAATTTTGAGATTTTTTTTCTCGGGATCTAGAACGATATCTCAAGAACATCAGTGAAAATAAAAATCTTTTCAAATGGAACACCCTAATAATCAAAAATATAACCAAACTTAAAACGCAAATTACAAATTTCTGATATGTCACCTTCATCCACTCTAGTTTTCAACCGAAAATTAACAAAATTGATTTGAGGCTGTATTGAGTGACCACAGAGACCAGTGTAACAAATTTGGCTTTAATAATCTGTGGTCTTCTGATAATTTATCTGGCAGACTTCATTTTTATAATAAGCCAAATTTGATGTACCGGTTAATGACTCTTCGATGATAAAGTAGTTAGTTATTTTTTTCAGGTGCGTTCCGATTATCAGCAACTGAGACGGGAGCTGGTGGAGGTGCAGGCCCTGCAGAGGGAACTGTCTTCGAGACTTCGTGCTCAGCTCAGGCTTGTGCATGGCAAGTTCGCTCGACTACGTCAGAAGCTAGCAGCTGTTTCCCCGCCACGCTAGACCATCCCTCACTGGCCTTTCTGTTGTATCTAAAAGATGTCCATATTCCGTTCGCAAAGGTTCCAAACATTCTGGTGTCCATCAGTTGTCTTTTCTATAAGGTTACATACGGTACAAGGTTCTGGTTTGATGGAGGGGTCTCAATATATAGACGCTGTCGTTTATTCCGAAAAATAAGTTCACAATTTTTAGTGTGATTTAATAAAAAATTGGAAAATGTTAATTTGAACGATTCTCTCCGTAGCAGGGGTACTCAAACGGTCGATCGCGATTGGTGTTTGAGTCGATCTCGAGAAAAGTTAGCCGATACAGAGTTATACACAGATTTTGATTTAGAATGTAGGTAACTAAATCAAAATGTACTGAATAAGCAAGTAAAATTTATTTGATCCACAATTAGGCCAGAATAACCTGAGGGGGTTTTATCGTTTTTAGCGGGAACTACCTAGACCTAGCTAGACAACAATCATGCATCACACTTACAGCCTTTCAGAGTTGATCACCCGTAGTCTATCACTCGCTGTTCAAATCTGAGCACCCCTGCTATAGAGTATATAGATACTCTATAAGATTCCTAAATATTTTCAAAACTGTGGACAATGTTACATCTAAAAAAGATTTCATACATATATATTATCTTTAAGGTGTACACAGATATTTAGATAATGTTAGAATCGAAATCATCTTTACTTTTATGAAAAGGTATTTAAATTTGTATGCCTCAGGACGGTTCATGCAGTAAGATGACTTTGGGTTCTTTTAATTCACATAATTGGATATTGAGATGACTCAGTTCTGAAGTTACTGTGCAGAAAATAGCAAGACTTTATATTTTATAAAGATCAAAGAAATTAAAGGGGAGGTTTCATACATAAAGGCTTAGTTTTAGAGGCAAAAGATGTGTAATTCGCTTTAACCCCCATGTACTTTATATTTAAATCAGAAAACCCAGTTTATTTATTAATATTTCCGAAAACAAAGATATTTAAAGTAGTGCCCTAAATAGTTGATAAAAAAAATGTGCCAACATCGTACATTTAGATAATAAGATAGTTTGTAATGTGAGCACGAAATCTGGCACCGTTTACTTTAATAAATAACACGTAATATAACTTAATACATTTTGATCTCACGATGTCTCGTGGTGTGCGACATGTTGGATGTATGTTCTAGAGTTCGATAAAAGCAGATTTCGTAAAATAATTGTCGCTTTGTGTACGAAAAATACGGTTTGAATACGGTGTTTTTTAGTCTTAATTTTGGTAACCAACCTTCCAGATTATTACTGTCATTGTCGAGTAGGTAATAATATAACAAATTTATTGTGATAATTTCAATGTTCTAACAAGATGGTGGCCTTCTTGTTAAAACTTTCAAGGAATTTTTTCTTTTGGTAAATCAGTATAAATGCTCCTTGGTATTTTTTCACATCCACTTCACTTATACACAATAACCAAACTATATTAGTTAAAATACTACCAATATTACAAAATATAAGTTCAAATAACACAAGATTATGAATTAAATGTAAAATCCACTACGTAACATTCGAAGATCCCGCCAAAAACTCAATTTAGTAAAGTTAGCAAGTTGATATTGCAATAGTGTTGTGACATCATCGATTATGTTAACGATATTATCGACTGTTCTTTCTAACCTATTTTAAACTTGATTTGAACAAGATTCAAGTCACTATGACTCGTTCTCATTTGGGTGTTACATTTGTAATTAATTTATAACAGGAAATTGCTACGTTTGAATTAATAATTGTTCTTAAGTTAATTGATTACAAATATTTTAAAATGTTTAAATTTAAACTATTATGTTACTTCTAAAAGACTTTTCATTTTGCCAAAATTGTATATATAATAGCCTATAATAACCTATAACTATATAGGTCAATTTAGGCAGTCAGATTCTTAAAAAACAAATATCGAAAGTAGTCTGGTGAAGCTGTTAAAACCATGCTAGGTCAATAGCGTAGTCAGTTCGAAAAAAAAAAAAAAAATCGAATTTGGATATAATGTGTTAAATTGTAAATGAACAACTATTTCTTGAAAAAAGACAATTAAATTTATATCAAGTGCTATTAGTTTAAATAATTTAGTTAAATCGTCTCTAGAACTAATTTCAGAACCTTTAATCCTTAAATGCATAATCACGTTTACTCAGATTATTAGAAGACAGATGCAAAAATTACTGATTTATTTATTGATATAAAATTCACGTATTTTTTTTCACTATACATTTAAGGGTCAAAATGAGTTGTTTTTTTTAAGATTAAATCAATACACTGAGAACGTGGTAAAAGTTTAAATCTAACAGTTATAATACGAAATCTGCTAAATAATAAATGATGCTGTAACATTTTCAAACTAGTCATCGTTCATAGTGACTGTTTAGGCTTAGTGGAATTCTTAGATAATTTGTTTCATCGAATTGATATTTGTAATATGGTGCTAAAAGCGTGAACGGGGAAGGAAATTCGTGTACTGATTTGTGATAGAATGAGAGGGTTTTGGAATATTTTCGTTATTTATTACACGTAATAACAAATAGTTGGTAGAGTGTGCAATGAAAATCTAAAATTTAAATCATTCAAATTAGCTTCAACTCTTTTAACCCTTTTCTAGTGTTGTCGGGATTATCGTTGACATAGCTTCGTCAATTCGTTTGAATAATTTAAATACTAACTTCTGCCCGTGATTTTGTCCGCGTGGAATAGTCGCAATTAACGCTAACTCGTAGCGGAAGCTCTCAAACGAAAAGAAAAAACGATTTGGAAATTTTTATTTTCAATTTTGCTTCGCTCCTATTGATTTAAGCGTGAACATGTATAGCCTACCTGTGTATAGCGAGATTAGCGCGTTCAACTAAACAAACAAACGCTCCAGCTTTATAATATTAATATAGATATGGTATGAAAGAGTAGCTAATCAGTATTTTTCTTAATTAATGTTGTTTTTGGTTAAATATTTGAAACAATTTCTGTTACCAACTATAGTTAAGGGTTAAAAGAATTCCATAAAATAAAAATACAAAAAGTATCACATTTGACGCCTGTCATATACTAATTGTAATTTTTTTTTAATAGCATGTTTGTTTATACTTTGAATTTTCGTTTTGTATTGAAGTATTATAGAGGCTTCTTTTTACATGACTGCTTTTGTACGTAGTTTCTTGTGAAGTTTTAATTTCAGTAATGTTTTCGAAGACAAACTTTTTGGAAATAATAGCGTTTCCTTTATTAATATGTTGTCACGGGTATTTTTATTTGCTTAAGTGAATAGGGTATTGTTCTTATACTTGCAAATATCCCAAGCAAAGTAGTATTGTGACAAGTAAAATTAGCGTAAAACCTTAGAAACTAAGTTTTTCTAAAAGTATTATTTTATAAAAAAAAAATCATACGTATGTTTATTTTTGTATTCCAAAATCATGCGTATTCATTTTCTGTCTTTTAACTGAAAGTTTTATTTTTTACTTAAATAATTAAATTGTAATAAAATTTCGCAAAAAAAGACGATAATAATATGCTAGTTACATATTTACTTTGCTTAAAATTTTGTAGAAGTAAGAATTTATTTTGTTTATATAAATCTATATATTCATATAATTGAGATGTATTTTTCCTATACTATATATTTATATCGTTTTGTACTCAGAGCTGAAATATAATACAAATTCTGGTACGATTGACAATACTAATCATATATGTACCAAGAAATTTCTCAAGTCTAATACCAATTATTTGTATTACGCTTTTGTCGTTTGTGCACTATAATTGTTTTATTTAAATTTATGTATGATATTTTATAAAATTATTAGAACATAGGGTCGAGGAGGCTGAAGGAATGGCGTGATGAAGATGTATTTCATATATTCATTGCACATATCATGCACTGCATGTTTTATAAATTACATATGAACCATCGGATTGGTGCACGACCGTTTTAAATACGTACTAAAATTTATTTTCTTTTTGGCAACCAATCTCCCAAATTATTATTGCCATTGTCGAGTAGATAGTAATATTACTAGTGTCTTGCGGTAATGACAATTTTCTAACAAGACGGTGGTCCCCTTGTTTGAACTTTCCAGAGAGTTATTGTGGCATATCAGAATTCATGCTCCGTGTTATTTATTATTTCCCATCCACTTGTGCATAATAACCGAACTATATTACGTAAATGCCACCAATATTACAGAATAAGAGTCAAATAATACAAGACTATAAACAAAATATAAAAGCCACTACATGACAGATTAATATTCCGCCAAAAAATCTACAACAATATTATTTGATCGCTCCTAAGATCTTCAGACTGAATCACAAGATGTTCCTGTCACGGCACTATAAGTATTTGCCGATGTCAATGTAATACAACTAAGTATAGTTAAATGAAACATAAAAGTACTTTATCGACTGGTAAATTCTGTCTAAGCATTTTTGTAGTCCGCCATTGTTGTTGCCGTATAGTACAGTCAGGTAGTCGCATCTGCAAAAGAATTGGGCGTAGATACACTGTCGATAATTAAAAAATATGAGAACTTTCTCTTGTGGGTGTATCATTAAGATTTTTTGTGTAATTTGAAGGATTATTTTAGTTATTTTTGAAATGATAACTTCTTTAGCCCAGTTGTGATTTGAAAATCGGTGAAACGAAAAAATCACATTAAAAAGAGACAAATATACATTTGTATACATTATTGTTTTTAAGTTTATTTTATCATTTTATGAAGATTTCACTTCTACCGCGTCTGAACTGCACACGTTTTTTTCAAACGTCTTGCGCCAATTCGCTTTATAGGAATGTTAGTTGAATAAAAATTAGTTGTAGTTTAAGTGAAATACATGTCTGAAACTATGTCGTAAGTCTTTAAATATTTAGTCTAAATTACGAATTATACCTGATTTACCTAGATACGTAGTTGTAGAATAGTTGGTTCTTTTAATTTGTTGAGTAGAAAAATATTTTCGGTGAATAGAAGTCAATTGAGGTAAGTACGTCTTGTTTTAAGGTACTATTTTTGTGTCAATTTCTATGTGTTTTTTTTTTAAAGAAAATATTGCTAAACTGATGTTTTACTTTTTTGTTAGATTCGTCAGATTATTCAACTAAATTCAAAATTAGTAGCGTTGCCTTGGTGTAGTTTCATCTCGGGAAACTGCATATTTACTATAGTATTGCATAACAACAATACATCGACGCATCAGTATATCTGTAAATACTAACTAATAAAAATAACGAACTTTCCGGTAACAATATAAAACACGAGTTTATATACTCTTATATACTTACACGTTTCAATGGAAACAAATTATCGTATAACAGATCTTGTGGTTATTTGTTGCACATAATTGTGGAAAAACAAAAATTTTAAGCACACTTTAACTTACATAGTTAAGTAAAATAACTCGAATGTCTATCGAAGATACACACCACCGTAATTAAAGTATGTATGTTTAATAAATTTCATGTTATATTTGTGTAAGAAAATTAATACGTACAAATATATTCTTACTTTTTTTTTACAAAGTTACTTAAACTAAATCGTACGTATATCGGTCTCTTGAATGATAAATTTAGTATTGTATTGTTTTAGAAATTATATTCACGTAAATTGATGTCCAATTTATGACAATATGCACACTATTCTTATGTACTTACTGTAAGAAACTACAAACTTATCTGATATGAGGGGTGTATGTATGAATTTATTATTGAAACTAAATTCCCTTTGTTATATTCTCAAAATTGTATATATTTGGATAAAGAGGTCTAAACATTCGTAAGAAAATATTAAAATTTATTTATATAATTATTTTTTTCGAAACTATTCGCTAACACTTACAGTCATTTCCAATTTTTTAACCGCTCTGAATTAAGAAGCAGAACACACATTTCGGTACTGATACGTATTATATTATATATATGACGTTGAGAAAACTTAAGGATGAATTTTTTAGATTCCTATAATCACAAATCCGAATCTAAGGCTATATTCAAAGCGGCCAAAAAGATTCAGGACTGTACTGGGTAAGTATCGACGTATAAAGGTGAAAAAGAGTTCACTGAAATGTATAAAATAGGATTCCGATAATTATTGGTGCTAATTTATTAAAAATATATGATCTAAGTTAACAGTAATAGTATGTCCACTATTTTAGGTAGTAAATTCATCTAAATTTGAGTCGATTTTTTCCCATAATTAGTATATGGAATCGAGACTCACTATTATTTTATCTATCATAGATACGAAATTACGAATGTAACACAATGAATAGTATTTTTTACCGTTATAGGAGTTTTATTTCTGCCCAACGAATTCAGATAAGTTTGTAGTACTTTAAATATTATTTTGTTATTCTTCGATAATTATAGTGTTTAATTGTTCGAGGTCTTTTTATATGGTATGGAAGGTTATGAATTCAGCATTTCGACACTTTGCAGATACTCATATTCGTCCAAATTACCCCAATTTCGGAATGCCACTCCTTTATAATATCTTATTTCTATTATAAGGTATTTTTTATGAAATAAATTGTATATTTTGTAGACTAAGGAATAGAAACATAACTAACGCGACATTGACACCAAGTACTCTTAATAAAGACTAAAAATAAACAAAATTATTAGTTGTACGTTATCATTTTTAGAAACGAATGGAAATATGGTAATGAAAAAGAAGTATAAAATATAGAATTAGAGAATTCTATAAAAGCGTCCATCATAATTTTAAATTCTTAAAAAAGGTAACTAAAAGTTCCTAATACTTTCATCATATAAAGATCTCGAAATTAAATTCTATAAAAAATTTATGTTAAAATTTATTTGTTCTAGAAATGTGTTATTTAGATGTGAATCCAATATATTTTATACACTATATTTATATGTACCTATGTACGATTACACGAACTGGGATTCTTTGTAATTAATCTTGTTTCGAATAAAACTATTTTATAGTTACCTGTTTTTTTTATAACAACCAGAGGAACCATCCTTTAAGCTAAAAAACTAACCTATTATTCTTGACTTGACCGTATTCGAAGTTTATATATGCAATATGTAACAGTATTAAGAGCTCATGTTTCTATAAATAAAAAATCCTGATAAATATTTCCTACGTTAGAAATGCAGTTATGCAACCTCGGGGAGCATATTAGAGCAAATAACTGGAAAACTTTTTAGAAATTCTAGATTTTTTTCCCCCAAAATACATCTGTTTTATCCACAAAGAGCTCTGTACACCACAAGTGCCACAAATAGGTATTTGTACCTCTGTATTTAATTATTTTGGCCTACCTAATTAATTACAATTATTGTGTAATGAGCTTCAAGTTTTCATGAAAACCACTGTGAACCTGATTTTTCTAGATCACATTTGCGTCAGTGTATCACCAATGTCGGTGGACTTCGTTATTGGGATTACAGTGTTTACCGTATCTACGTAGCTTTCACTTTTTGGTGCCACAAAATATGGACCAAAATAAATAATAATAACTTTATTCCATTTAGACCCTAAGTAGGCGGTAGGAACGTCAGATTTACCATTGCTTCGAACAAACAACTCGCTCATCGAGAAGAATCGGTAAGAAACTCGATCGGGTTTATCATTTCATCATACATATTTTTACAATCATAGTCACATTCGTTTTTGGCGGATGCACAGAGAGGGGTGTCGTATCCAGACGTCACCATTGTTCACACATTAATCCACACTATTTAGCCTTTAGTTTGTTAAAATTATTATAAATTATAAATATTATAATTCTATTTTGAATTTATAAATTATAAATATTATAAATTGTTAATTTAGTTCAAGTAATAAAAAGATCTTTCTATTTTGAATTTATGTTGGATATATTTAAGGTAAGGGTGTGTAATATTTAAATGTACTCAAGTAGTTAATTACGAATAATCATTTATATAAATAATGATGTCTTTCATTGTGTGTATCACGCTAAAACAACTGGATAGACTTTGGTCTAAAGTACTTTACGCGTTCAGTGCAGCATTGTGTTTCCTAGTCGCGGAGAAAAACAAATTCTTCGAAACGGTCGTAGATGCCAGTTCGGATTATACTAATGCTTTGAACATTCCAATTCGAAATCCGTTACTCGATATGACTACAATATTATTCGAACATGCTTAATTTATTGAAGTGATACTTGTAATGCGACCTCCAACATGGTTGCGTTAAACGTTTAACGCTACCAAGGAGGGGATATGAAAGCAATGCGACCTCCAACATGGTAGCGTTTAACGCTACCAAGAAGGGGATATGAAAGCACTGTTGCGTTAAACGTTCAACGCTCCTGGGGAGGGGGAACACAAAGAGACAGAGCGAGAGTGAATGTATGGCACTCGAACGCATGCGCATAGTATACCTGTTACAGGCTAGCGGCGTTAGCGACGAGTAGCGTCAAATATTCCAACGCAAGAGAGAGAGAGAAAGAAAGATACACAAAGGTTGAAAGCACATGCGCGTGGTATTCTTGCTATGCAGCGAAGTAAACAGAGTGAGCGTCTTGAAATTAGCTGAAATACGTACTTGTTGTTTTGAAGTGGAACTTGTAATGCGACTTCCAACAAGGTTGCGTTAAACGTTTAACGCTACCATGGAGAGGGTATGAAAGCACTGAACGTTGCGTTAAACGTTCAACGCTCCTGGTGAGGGGGAATTTATTTTATTTTTATTTTATTTTATGTATTTAGCACACCAACATAAATATTACACATAGATAAAATTACATGTGGTAAATTACAAAATAAAATTACAGTGTAATAATTACAGTCACAGGCATGCATGACATTAATAGATGACAAAATAAACTCATTATAATTAGTA
>MU159371.1:132502-162642 GCA_015888305.1 Antheraea pernyi | reverse complement strand
CCCCGATGTGGCTCGCCGACACGCACTTCCCGAGGGCGGCCGCGCGTCGCCCCGACCACGAACTCACCGCCCCCTCACTCGCCTCCTTCACCGCACCACACTCAACCTGAGGGTGACGGTTTTTTTATGTTCTTTTTGCCAATCAATCTTCTACATTATTACTGCCATTGTCAAGAACCTAATTAGAAGTTTCTTGTGATCATTTCAATGACCTAACAAGATGGTTAATTAGTTACTAAGGTAGTTGTAAACTGATTTGTGTGTAAGTAATTATAAAATACTTTGTGTGTAAATAGTTAAAAAGTACAATCCATTCTGTGTAAACTGAGCTTTGTATTTGTGTGAGTACACATACTCGACGCAACTCCACAAACGCGCACTGCGTAACCGAATTTCGCCAGCGTCACGTGTTTCTTTCTCTATATTTTGTTCACATGTTTGAGTAATAAAAAGTTAAATAATTATTTCCTTCAGCTTTATATATTAGTATAGATAGATATAGTACATTATTACCTTTTATTTATTAATCTCTGACTTCTAAGTCACACTTACAATTATGTACACAATACATATCTTGTCATTATATTAACAATTTGTGTATATTTAGTTTCATATTATTTTTTACTAGAATACCTCTCCCAATTATATTATATACCTACCTAAGGAATAATAAAATATATTTTTAAAATTTTTATATGACTCTACTTTTGGTAATTATTCATATAAATGCAAACCCAGCTTTCGATAAATGAATTATACTTTGTGTGTAAGTATTTTAGTTATAAAGTACTGTGCGTGTAAGTAATTAAAAAGCACTGTGTTAGTTGTTATAAAGTACTTTATGTGTAAGTAGTTATAAAATAATTTGTTTGTAAGTAGTTATGCAGTGTTTTGTGTGTAAGTAGTTATAAAATGCTTTGTGTGTAAATAGTTATACAATATTTTGCGTGTAAGTAATTATAAAGTGATTTGTGTGTAAGTAGTTATGAAGTTTTTGTGTGTAAGTGGTTATGAAGTGTTTTGTGTGTAAGTAGTTATAAAATGATTTGTTTGTAAGTAGTCATACAGTGTTTTGTATGTGAGTAGTTATGAAGTGTTTTGTGTGTAAGTAATTGTAAAGTGATTTGCATTTAAGTAGTTATAAGGTGTTTTCCATGTGTAAATAGTTGTAAGTGTGTAAGGAATGTTACCGGTAGTTGCTCGTCGTCGTTGTTGTCGCCGACGCGGCTGGTGGCGCGGGAGAGCGCGCTGAAGGTGCGGGGGCAGGAGGGACAGGAGGGGCAGCTGTCGGGGGTGCCGTGCTCGCGCTGCAGGGCTCCGTGCGCGTACTGCTGTATGTCCGCGAGCAGAGTGCCGGGCGCTCCGCCTCCGCCCCCGCACAGCTGCATCACGAGGCTCTCCAGCCATATCTCTATCACTTCGAACGGCGGCCTGAGGGGTTACACGCAAACACACTTTCAAATCAATACAAACATACTTTATGCAATTTAGGCCCTGAGGACGCGCTTATTTTATTTAGTTTTAATTATGGCAACATATTTTTTGTAAATTATTACCAACATTGTGGAGTAGATCATGATATTACAAATTTATTGTGATCACATGTGGGAATGGAATCTTGTTCAGTTCATTATTTAATTTTATAAAATTGGATGCATGTATCTATCTATGCCTATATTGTAAAAATATATGTATATATATTATTAAAAGATAAACCAAATCGAGTTTCTTGCCAACTGTTCTCGATGACTGGATTATTTGTCCGAACCGGTAGTAGTTCATAAGCGCCTTCGGGAGTTTATTGGCGGCGGTATCTTGAAACGTCATGTAGTGGACTTCATGTTTTACTCATAATCTTGTGTTTTCTGAGTGCATAGTATGTTTATGAAAACATTCAATAATTATACACTCACAATATAAATTACGAATGACATACTTCGTAGCTCACGACAATGCCAAAACTCAAGTCGTTCCATTTGACATTTTCTAATATATTTTATAACGCGCAGTGAGAGTTGCAGTAGAAAAGGTTACTAGCACGTAAACATGAGAACGGAGTTCCTACATATGTAATATTAGTGGTGTATTACGTAATATAGTTTGGTTATTGTGCATATGTGAAGTAGGTGGGAAATAATACCACGGAGCATGGATATTGGCTTACCACAAAAACTCCCTGGAAAGTTCTAGCAAGACGGCCACCATCTAATGAGTTGATTGAAATGATCGCAAGAAACTTGTAATACCATTTACCATTACCAACTCGTCAATGGCTGTAAGAATCTACTAAAAGATTGGTTGCCAAAAAAAAAATTGCACTAACAGAGGGTTAATGCATGCTCAGTACTAACCATAACATAGTTGGGGGGAGGGGTATAATAGTCCCCTTATGAGATTATTATCGAGTGAAGAGTAAGTATACCTGGTGTCAGGATCGAGGCTGCAGGCGAGGAAGGCGACACGGTAGAAGGGTTCAGGACAGGCAGAGGTCCTGCAGAACTTGTCCACGAACGCGGACTCGTTCAGGCCGAAGTCTGACCTCCTAGGCAGAAAGTCAGGGTCGGCCGACACTCTACCTATGATCTAGTGGAAAAACGAACAGACTACATCGAATTTCAACGAAAAAAACTAGTGTTTACACCACGGAGTCCATTATACACATTGGTTAAAAGATTAAGTGGGGTTCGGTTAGTTGGGGGGAAGTAGTGACAATGTTTTTTCTACTAGACTAGCGGGCCCGGCGGACGTTATCCCGCCCTCATAATTAAAAAACCCTGACAAATTATATATCTAAACCTGAATCATTTTATGTACTGATGAAAACCGCATGAAAATCCGTTGAGTAGTTTTTGGAGTTTATTGCAAACAGACAGACGTGGCAGAGAATTTTGTTTCATTATATGTAATACATGATTACAACCCCGTCTAATGTTAAGTGACGATATGATCTAAGATGATAAGCACGCTAAACCTAAAGCAAGACTGGTTTTAATTCAGCTCGAAGGTGGTAGCTAGCTCAGTTGTTCCCCTCATCGAAAGGCCCGATTCAGTCGCAAGGATTCGAACTTCGTCGACTGTATATTAAGTAATTGGTTAATAGGATTTCCAAAAGCAGATGCCATCAGCAAAACTATTATTGCTTTACTAGCTGACCCGGTCTCACGTTGCTGTGGATCAGTTATTGTAAAATAAATTCAAAACGAAAACGTGGCGCCATCTATGAAATATCTATAGCAGCCGGTCCTACAGTTGTCTGTCAACAAACCAATTTAAAGCGCCATCTGTTCGAGGCTAATGAAACACAATCAATAACAATAATCAACATTGACAATCATTTAATCAACATTGACAATCATTTAATCTGTAATTAAAAAATATTAAGGCTGTTAATCGATATATGAATTACCCTATCTCTCTCAAGTTGGACCTAATTGTACGTAACTGCCAACGTTTCGTGAAGATCGGTTGAGTAGTTTCGGAGTCCATCGTGGACAAATATCATGAAACTGGATTTTTATATATTTAGATATCAGAATACTCCTTACCTCACAGAGTATTATCCCAAAGGAGAACACGTCCACCTTCTCATCATACACGTTCCCGTTCATCATCTCTGGCGCCATCCAGTAAGGGTTGCCGACCACCTGCAACCCCGCACATACCATTATGTCACCTGATGTTAAGTGACCATGTATCCACATATGATACGATTAGAAAGCTAGAGTTATAGGGACAGAGATAGTAGACTTTCCAACTTTACATATCTGTACCCCACCATAGTTTCCGATTCGTGAATTTAAAAGAACCACCGACAAAATAGAAACGACAAAAGTGCAGAAACAATGGTATGTTTGGAAAAGTAAAGTTATAGGAATGCACAACAATAAACTTGAAACTAGAGGGTGGTAGCTCACCAGGTGAGAATTAGAAGCTATAAATCAAGGTCTCCACACTTGGACCCTAGTAATCCCTGGGGTCCGTAAACTTATAAGAACTACAGGAAGATAGAAATAAAGTGACAAACTAAAATTTTTAGGTTATTTTATAGGACCAGTCATAATCATTATGGATGAAACACAACAATTTCCTAGTATGTTGTCCCTCTTCCGCCAGGCGAACCGTTCGGAGGCTTTACAAGGTTGATTAGCATTGTAGGTACACCGTGGGGTTTTAGTCAGTGCGAGTCGGACATAATGGGGAGGGTGGCCCATTCATAATGAATTTACCCACGGTAATAAAAAAAAAAAGTGTGTTGTCCCTCACTTGCATGTAAATGAAGTGTTAAGTGTGATAGAGTCGGTGTGTGAGTACGTACGGTGTATCTCTTCCTCCTTAGCGTGGAGTGGTTGTGGTGGTGGGAGTGGGAGTGGGAGGCGGTGCGGCGCTCGAGCGTGCTGCTGGCGGTGCGCTGCACGATGCGCGCCAGCCCGAAGTCTGCCACTATCACGGTCTTATCCTGGAACCACACACGCTTACTTCTAACGACCAATCCAATATAACATTAACCGAACATATCACTTATTTCGATGCTGGTTACGCTAAAAATTATCTTTATTAAATAATAGCTGTGCCCGCGACTTTGTCCGAGTGTAACCTAATGTAAATAATAGTGATTCACAAAGTCACCTGTCAAAATGAAGTCCATTTATTTATCGACTTTTCTCTTCTACTTACGCCGCGTCATCATTAAAACTTACAATAACTTTTGATGGAATGGACCGATTTAATGAAACAAAGACTTTATTGTCAAAGATATGTTTTATGATTTTTTTGGTGTGATTTTATTGTGAACCCAATACTTTTGAAATGATGCGTGTTCATACAAACAGACAGACAGGCATTTCTAAAAATGATTGAAATTTTTTTCACAAAAATATAAAAAATACAGACACGTTATATTTACATTCTTATTGTATGTATTTTTAAATATACTAGTGGCCGCCCAGTGGTCGGCATTCGACCATAGCTCATTGATTTTTATAAGTTTGAATTTTATTAGGGTTAATATCATTGTTGAATGTAGAATGAAAAAGGGTAATTGGAACGTAAGAGTAAAATAATACATACAGTCGAGCATAGCAACCTCCTTCACAACCTTTTTTTAAGTCCTTTATTGACAGATGTCAAAATGTCTTTTTTATTTACATGTGTGTATACGTTGTGTAAAATTGAAGCAGTAGTGTGAGTAATGCATATTTTAATTAATTTAATGTGCTTCTAATGCATTTTATATAAAATAAATAGCTTTCTGCACTTCTCCTCCATATAAACTTTAACTATGCCAAATTTCACGTTCATCCGTTAGCCCAATTCCGTTAAAAAGAGATACAAAGTTTAGGCATCACGTATTAATATATATGATAAATAAATTCCAAAAATACACAAATATGGTGTTTATCACCAAAAAAATTAATGATAAAAAATAGATGAGTCGCCAAAGCGTGGGAAAAAGGAACACACAAATGGACGCCTAATAATTCTGACTATTATAAACAAACAATGGTATTGTAAAAATAGAATGTTAGTGTAGAAAGTCTCGAATGTCCATGAATAAAATACATCAACTTTCCAGAGATTTCCACCTTATACGTATATGTTGGCTAGGGTGGGCCAAAAAAAACTTTAATTTTTTTTTATCTACCACGAAATTATCGTCCAAGATGACGAAAAAAAAATTCTGGTAAACTTTGAGCTCTTAATATTAATTTTCAGAGGTGTGATTTTCGATTTCCCATTTAAATTACACGGGATATTTTTTTTTCGAATTTTGATGTATCTCAACGGGTTATTCTGTGGTAAAAGTAAATACATAATTTTGTAGGAAATTGAACGGCCTACAAAAAAGGTCTGATATAATTTTTCGCTAAGTCAACTCGATTAAAAGTTATTCGCAGTTAAAGTTAAACCTAAAATAATATATGATGACTTTCACAATATTTTATAGTTAAAAAAAAATGCCTTAAAAAATTTCTGATAACAAATTAAAAAATAATAGACATAATCACATCAGAAATATTTACAGTATATAAATAAAAATGGAATTCTTTTTCCAAAAGTAGTCATTTGTTTATTGATTAGTGTTACATTTTCATCGCATTTAGTAATATGGAATTATGGAATATGAGTACCGTCGTGGCAGCAACGCGGTACAAGTGGCACGCAACATCAACGACGTTTACGGAGCTAACACTACAAACCAACGCACCACCTGTTATTGGTTTGCTCGCCTCCGTTCTGGAAATTTCGACCTGAAAAATGAACCTCACGGTCGTCCGAAAACTTTGGTCGACAATGACGAATTAAAGGCGATTGTGGAAGCTGATGATACACAAACTACGGCTGAATTAGCAGCAGCTTTCAAAGTTAGCGTCAAAACAATATTGGTCCATTTGCGTCAAATTGGCAAGGTAATAAAGCTTGACAAATGGGTACCCCACGAACTCAATGATCGCCAGCGCGAAGTACGCCTCGAGACGTGCCTTGCACTGCTCAACAGACACACAAATGAAGGAATTTTAAACCGCATCGTTACCTGCGATGAAAAATTTTGTTTGTCTGTTCCGGATAATCTCCAAAACGGCTGGACCTATTTTAACGGGAATTTTACTGGCAGATAGCCGAAATTATAGCGGTTGAAATATTCTATTTTAATGGACCGCGGCTTCGTGCGCATTGCTATTTCCAAAATAGTTGGACTGATTGTCACGGTGTGTTCACTAGTAGATAGCAAACCTCATAAAACGTAATTTAGGTATTTTATTTGCCTTCGGACGCAGTGGAATATCCGTAATGCTTCAACTGATTTTCACGGGACTTTCGCTGGCAGATAACTCACCTTATAAGAAGTAAGTTAACTTAAGTAACTATTTTATTTTGTTCCTCAAGACTTCTTCCGCAATATTCTACTATCTCCTAATCGGTTGGACCGACATTCACGGGACTTTAACGGGCAGATAACTAGCGAGCTCGGAAGACGTTGTCCCGCCCCGATAATAAAAAGAAAACATTGACAAATTATATCTAAACCTTCCCCATGAATCATTCTATTTACTGGTGAAAATGGCATGAAAATCCGATGTGTAGTTTTTGACTTTATCGTGAATAGATAAACAGACGGACTTTGTTTTTAACCGACTTCGAAAAAGGAGGAGGTTACTATGTTAGCTTGTATGTATTTTTTTTGTGTATGTTAATCGATACTTTCGTCAATTGTGAACCGTTTTTAATGATTCTTTTTTTTATTTGATTTGGTACACTATGTAGTGATGAACTGCTACCTGCACATTCGTCCGTGTGAAATTGATCACCATCATCATTGATGACTACAAGAATAAATATACATAAATGAATATGTTTGTATGTAATTGAAATTATATTATCTTTTTGGTCAATTTGGCGGCCATTTTGTTTTATTTACCGCGCTTGCATCTACATAACTCAGTGATTATAGCAACGTATAAGAAACATTTAATTGTATGGACAATACGGGCATATTATATCTATATAATAAAATATTTAACACATATTGTTCTATAATGTATACCTTACAAATTTAATTATTTTGTGATACATTGTTAGTGAGCACTGAGTGTGGTATATAGTAGGTTGAAGTTCCAGGTATGTTGATGATGATAAATCCCATCCCATTCGATGTGCTATTAGTATTCGTATATCTAATGTACGCGTTACATCTTACAGTAGACGGCGTTCGTGTCGTAGTTATAAATTAATGTACACACCCACTCACAATTTTACATTTCCTTAATAAATCGCGTGCGAAACCGTGCGAAACCACGGGTAACAGCTAGTAATATGTCACGGAGCGTTCAACTGGTGTTCTATTCTGAGCATTCATATCGCATACTATGAGACACTAAAGGAAGAAATCACGTGGACTGCGTCTAGAGAATAAAGCGCAGGTATAGTTATGTAATAGCGGGTAATTTTTGTCTGGAACATTATAAATAGATCCCTTCTAGGCAAACGGCATTTGATTTACCTATGAGCGTAGTAGTATAGATAATAATGGGTTGTAGTTACCTCCCTGACGAGGCAGTTGTGCGAGTTGAGGTCCCGATGTATGACGTTCATGCGGTGCAGGTACCCCACGCCCGCCGCCACGTCCCGCGCCAGCCGAGCCCGCTCCGCCCACCCCAGCGACACCGCACTGTCCTGGTGTCACATTACCTCTATTCATTCACACACTCATCCTAAATTACCACACATCAACCCTTAAAAATTACCTCATCTAAATCCTCAAATACTACCCCATACCTGAATAGTTAAAAATTACCACACCAAAATCCTCAAATACTAACTACCCCACATCTGAATAGTTAAAAATTATTACACCAAAATCCTCAAATACTACCCCACACCTGAATAGTTAAAAATCACCACACCAAAATCCTCAAATACTACCCCACACCTGAATAGTTAAAAATCACCACACCAAAATCCTCAAATACTACCCCACACCTAAATCATTAAAAAGCCTATCCATGATTATGCAAAATTTGTAGGGTTGGTTGGATATTTCTTATTCTTTCACGTGATAACTACTCAACCAATTCTGATGAAACTTCACAGTAATATTTAACTTGACAGCTTACTAGCAACTACCTGTGACTTCACCTGCATTGTTACCTTTATAAATAATGACATGTATATTATGTCCTTGTCACTAACGTTTTTTGCAAATGTAATTTTTTTTCCATCATACTTGACACTTATTTTTACAGATTTTAACAATTTCGTTATAAACTATATATTATTCTGCCGTATATAGCTATACATACTGTAGTATAGCTTAAACTACAGTAAAGTTTGAACAAAACGATTTAATCATTTTCAGATCAAGTTATCAAAGACAATTGTCTATGAGCAAAATATCTCCATGGTCACCATTTCTACAGAATTTATTGTATTTCTCATAGGGATGATATAAACCAAGACAAAACCAACACTTTTTTAAACCAGAGGGAATATATACCTGTATCAACTGATGCAGGGTGCCTCCAGCTACATACTCCGTGACGAGATGTAGCCTCTTATCCTTGTATAGTACTCCGACGAACCTCAGAACATTCGGATGCTTCAGCGACCTCAGCACAGCGACCTATTAATAAATATCTCACCATTATCAGCCCGTAAGAGACCTACAGAGTTTAAGGTCACATGGTCTTAACACATGGTATTGTAAGACCAGGTAGTAGTTTAAGACCTGATGTACAAAACAGTGACCAATAAAGTCATCTGAATGTATTAATTCTAATTACTAGCTACTTTTCTCTCGAACTTAAGTCGCGACGTCATTGAAATTATAATAACTTTGATAGAATGAACCGATTATAATGAGACAAAGAATAAAATTGTTACTCAAAGATTTGCTTTATGATTTTCTTGAAAAGCTTTTATCGTGAACGCGGTACTTTAGCGAAGTGATGCGTGTTCAAAACAAATACAGAGACAGCAATAGAGATATTATTTATTTAATGGTGGTAGAGCCACGCTGAAACTATTACTGGTTTTATAAATGGTTAATTTATAAATGGGTCGGCTCGCCCGCGGTACTAACACCCTCTCGCAGAACATCAACGTGAAGTAACAGTGCTAGGCATTGTTGCGTTTCGTTCAGTCAGTGAGAGCGCCGGAGGCCCACCTCTTCTCCTCTCTCCTCGCTCCTCTCCCTTCCCCCAAAGGGTGGCAACGCACTTGCGACTCCTCTGGTGTTGTTAGGGTCCATGGACGGTGGTGATCACTTAACATCAGGTGGCCCACCTGATCATTTGCCACCTACTACAAAAAAAAATATCGTAAAAATGATTGAAATATATTTTATTATTTATTCCTAGACACTTACAAGAATATTTTGACAAAAATTGTTTGTCTGCAAAGTCGGTTACGTCATATAAGAATACATTGAAAATTTGCATAGTTGTATGAATTGAATTGAATTATTCTTTATATATTCTGTATAAACAAAGATTACAGGTAATCCCAAGATATGCTTCGTGATTTTCTTGAAAAGGTTTTATTGTGAACACAGTACTTTAGCAGTGATGCGCGTTTAAGCATATAGACAGACAAACATTTCTAAAAATGATTAAAATGTATGTTAATATTATATTCCTAAACGCCTGCAACATTTTTACAAAAATGTAAAAAGTCTAGACCAATAGGTTTCACCCATAAAATTCTGCTACACGATTGAATAAATCATTTTTGGTCCGAATAAAAAATTGTTATAACTGTATGCTAACAATAGTTACTCACTTCTTTGAGGAAATTCCTCTGCGCCTCCTCGTCGACCCGGTACAACTGTTTCAGCACCATCACCTCGTTAGTGTCTCGATGAGTCACTTTGTACACCTCGCCGAAGAAACCGGAACCCAAGAGTTCGCCCTGACGAGTAATATAATGATTCTTCATCAGCGTCAATGAAAAACGGTAAATGACGGCCCCATTAAGTTATCCATTATGCGAGTATGTCTAAACAGTATAACATAAAATTGCTATCCGCGTCTGTCTGTGTGTCCTCATAGCTCTTAAAGTATACAACGGATTTTGAAAGGCTCATATGTATATATCGGCGCCTACCCAATGTATACTATAAGAAATAGAGACGAGTTGATGTGTTTTAAGCAAGACATGTCAACATGGCCGATGACATTTTCTAAATATTCATAAGGAAGTCATAACAAAATCCGTTTTTTTATGTCATAAGAGTCAAATAAACAGGTGGGTCACCTGAGGTTAAGTGCTTACCACCGTCCATAGACACTAACAACACCAGCAGTTGTCAGCCTGTATTTGTGGGGAAAGCGGGGAAGTGGGGGGAGAGGAGGGGGAAGCGAGCGGAGGACGAGAACGCAACAATACAAGCACTGTTACTTCACGTTGGTGTTTCTATGAGTGGGTGGTAGTACCCCGGAAGAGCAAACACATACATGATGAAATGAGTAATAGCTTCAGCGTGGCTCTACCACTTTTGTATCTTAAATGAGCTAAGGGAACATACAAATATATGCGAGAAGCGATTTTATTTAATATCAATAAATTCTTTATTCAATTTAGGCCCTGAAAAGGTGCTTATGAACGTCAAAGCGACCACTGGTTCGTGCAAAAAACCCAATAATCAAGAAGAACCGGCAACAAACTCAATCTGGTTTATCTTTTCATTATACATATTTTTACAAACGTAGATAGTTATATCTGTTTTTAGTGGCTGCCCCGAGAGGAGCATCAGTTCCAGATGTCACCATAGTTCACATATTGATCCATCCTATAATAGTCTTTAGATATTAGAAACTCACTATACAGCAAATCGATAATATGCTTTGAGACTTTGTTATAAAACCTAACACTATTGCCTAAAAAACTGTTGCTGGTCTTGGTGAGCCTGAAACATGGAATGAACAATTTATTGCTATTTCATGTGTTATTAACAATAAATATTATTTATTCCTTACTTGTAGGAGATCACATGCCCTGAACACCTTCTGTCCAGCAGCGGGTTCAGCTCTGAACGACCTGGCTCTGCTCAAGTCCCGCAGCACTCCGCTCGGTTCCTCCCCATCGACACTGCAAGCAAACAACCATAACACTCTCATTTACTGAATCAAAATCCCAACGAAAACAGACAGACAAGAAAATTTTAACCTTTTGCAGTAATTAAGGATTTTTGAAAATTCATCCAAGGGGAATTATATCATTACATAGTATATAACAAAGTCCACTAACGCGTCCGTCTGTCTATATATTAACGATAAACTCAAAAACTACTGAACGAATTTTCATGCGGTTTTCGTCAGTGTATAAAATGATTCACGAGGACGGGTTCTGTATATAATTTGTCAAGGATTTTTTTTATAATCAGCGCGGGGCAACGTTTGCCGCTGTCTTTAGTATGGGATAAAAGAAGCACGGGGGAATCCCATCAAACAGACGATTATTAACAAAGCTAAACGAACAGCGAAGTTAACGATTACTGATTGAACTTTATCATCAACTTTGGAGAAATAATATATTATAAATACTGCGCTTTAACCACGTGGCAGATATTAAAAACTATTTATTTATTTATTTACAATTGTGGGTACAGCAACAGTCAACAGTCTGATGAATAATACAATAACGATAACAAGAAGGAGCGTAGTAGACTGAAAGCCTACAACGCTTTACCATATCGATACAGCATACACTATTAATAATAATAAAAAATTAAACTATGTAACATTACATATTGATAAACATTTGACAAAGAAAAAAAAATAGAATAAAAACAAATGAGAAAGTGAAAATGAATTCTTATATAAAAACTAAAATTAACCGCTGAAAAAGAAAACAATATGGTAAATATAGTCAAGAATATTGAAATATAAATTACTGAATGTTTTTTAAATATTCATGGATATGTAAAATATAAACACAACACATTTGCAATGGGTTTCACAAGTCTATAACGATTACTTTGTATCGTGGATACACTATCTTCATCAGAGTAGTATTTCACTTTCCAAGAAACTGTTTCTTTTTTTTTATAGTAGCACGGCAAAATGACTGCACTGTGCCTGATGGTAAGCACAGTACAATCCAACAACAATGGCGACCACCGAGTGGCACACTACCCATCGCCGGTCGCCGCTGTCATGCCGGCCAGCGAAGAGCTGGATATGCACAGGCTGATCCCGAAACGCGACCCGCAGAAGCGAATCACTATTACGGGCTTTTTCGCCATATACATGGTGGTTGCGACCCAGTCAGGCTGTAGAGCCCTAGCACCCCACTTAGTTATTGAGCAGGGTGCACCACGTGCAGGTGAGGTTGGCTTGGATGTCTCAAGTCTTAGATGTTATTCGACACCCCTTACACCCGTAACTATTGCCAAGATGAAATCTAGAATAGTAATTTGATTGAGGAAGGAGTTACTTTGCGAGAATCAATAATTAAAAAAATTACAGAGGAACGGATTAGCCCTTGCCACGTCCCACTGCAACAAAAGTCGATTTTATTTATTAGGGAAATAGAATCAAACGTATTTTATTACAGTGAGATGTGGTAGCGGCCGATTTATTCCAGGCGGAAATGCAATGTAACGGCCACTATAATATTGAATACTAACTGTGCACGGCACTTTGTAATATAAAATTATCTGAACGTATTCGGTGTTATTACAAAAAAGTTAAACACTTGGTTTAAAAAGATTTCGAATTAAATGCACCGCGCTCGCCCGAGGCACGTTCGCGTTATCCTATTTCACAAGTCTAATCTAAAGTAACCAAAGCGACAGAAAAAAGCAAGATGGCGAACACTCAGCGATCGCGGTGCATTTAATACGACACCCTTTTTAAAGCCAGGGTTCAATACGTATTTAACTTTTTTGTAATAACACCGATTAAGTCCATTTACTTATCTATTATTCCTCGTATTTAAGTCGCGTCCTCATTAGAATTACAATAACTTTTGATAGAGTGAACCGATTTTAATGAAACCAAGACTAAATGTTACTTGAGGATATACTTTACGGTTGAACGCAATACTTTACCAGTGATCAAACAAACAGACAGACATTTCCAAAAATGAATGAAATGTATTTTATTACTTATTCCTCGACACCAGCGACAATTTTTTTCACGATAATCTTAAAAGGACAGTCACGTTAGATTTACTATATTTATATTTAAATCAAATCAAATCAAAAATACTTTATTCAGTTTAGGCCCTAATAAGGCGCTTATGAACGTCAAAACCACCACCGGTTCGGAAAACAACCTAGTCACCGAGAAGAACCGGCAAGAAACTCGATTGGGTACATCTTTTTAACATATATATATATATTTCAAATACATTATACGTTACAATACCGTTTTTAGTGGATGCACAGAGAGGAGTCAATTCCAGACGTCACCATCGTTCACGTATTGACCCACTCTATATGGACACTCTAAATGGTGGTAGAGCCACGCTGAAACTATTACTGGTTTCAGCATGAATGGGTCGGCTCGTCCAGGGTACTACCACCCGACCCATAGAAAACCGACGTGAAGTAACAGTGCTTGCATTGTTGCCTTTCGTTCGGTCAGTGAGAGCGTCGGAGGCCCATCTCCTGCCCCCTCTCCTCACTCCTCTCCCTCCTTTAACCCTTCCCCCCAAAGGGTGGCAACGCACTTGCGACCCCTCTGGGGTTGTGAGTGTCCATGGACGGTGGTGGTCACTTAACATCAGGTGACCCACCTGTTCGTTTGACACCTATGATATATAAAAAAAAAATTACATTCTTATTATATGTATATATACAGAGTAGAAAAGTAATGAAAAAAATGGAATCTCACACGTCAAGCAGTTTCGACATACTGCTGCTTTTCTCCCCTAGCAGTGGACTCGAAGGCGTCTGCCTTCTCTTTATGACCCTGACTTTCCCTCCGTCGTCGCCTTTCCGTTTGAACAGCCTCTCTTTTCTGCCCTCGTCGTCTCTCTTCTCTACATTTTTCGGAATATTCTCTTTTAACACTCTCCTCTCGACTGGTGGCTTATCCTGCGTTTGCTTGAATTCCTCCGTTTGGATATTGCACATAACTCGTTTTGTAGTCGCCGTGTCAGGATTATGTTCTATTGTCAACTGTTGAAAGAAGAAATTTATTTATTTACTAGCTATGCCCGCGTGATAAAAAAACAATTATTTAAATTGGTAGAGCGACGCCGAAGCTATTACTGGTTTCAGCATGAATGGGTCGGCTCGCCCGCCGCGGTACTACCACCCGACCCACAGAAACACCCACGTAAAGTAATAATGCTTACATTGTTGCGTTTCGTTAGGTCAGTGAGAGCGCCGGAGGCACCCCTTCCCTTTCCCCTCCCCCAAACACACGCTGGCAATGCACTTGCGACCTCCTGGTGTTGATAGTGTCTATGGACGACGGTGATCAATTACCATCAGGTGACCCGCCTGTTCGTTTGCCTCCTATGATATATAAAAAAAAACTACTTTTATCTCGTACTTAAGTTGCGTCGTCATTAAAACTACAATAACTTCTGACAGGCCGAACGGGTTTTAATGAAACAAAGAGTAAATTTTACTCGAAGATATGTGTTATGATTTTCTTAATGAAGTTTTATCATGAACGCAGTACTTCAGCAGTGATGCGTCTCCAAACACCCTGAAAGAAAAACAAATTTTCCCTTCATAAGATTTTTGGTTTGATTTAATATTTCCTTTAAATTTTACACGTATACGCATCGAAGATCTTTGAAAAAGAATTAAAATCTTATGAAGGGCTAAGATTGTACTCATTTTGAAATATAAAGACTCAACTGTCGGACCTTGCTATCCGAAACAAAAGCGCTTGAAAGTGTAAAGTAAAATTTACATACTTGTACAATTTGATCGGATCTGGCAAGAACTCGCTGTATCTCTTCTAATGGTCTACTGCGGACTGGTGCTCCGTTAATCTCCAATATCCTGTCTCCGATGTGAAGAGTCAGAACACCACAGGACGAGTCGATTCTGAACAAATAGTCTTAAGCATTGGGTAACAATTTCATAGGAAGAGTAATTATTTTCATGCAATATGATTCTAAATACTAAACTGAAAGACTTAGCAGAACAGTGGTTTATATATTTTCATACATTAAAGCATTCATTCAGAATGAACATACGACACGTTTTGCAAATAAAAGAGAAGGGAAACCATAGTAACCAAAAGCGTGAACTGTACCAACTTTCCAGTTCAACATTTACTAATTATATACTACATAATTTTTCGTGCAAATACTGAATATAAAAAAACTTTACTATTTACCAAAAGCCAGTTGATAATAAAGTTACAATTTAGGCTCACGATGCACCAAGTAAGTTTTCTAATACACACAAATACTAAATACAAATACAATACTTTTTCGTGCAGATATTAATTAGAAAGCCATTGTCAAAGACTCTTGCAATTTAAGTTTAACATATACTGTGCTAAAGTAAACTTTACAGCTAAAAACTGACTTAAAACAAGTTGCATACTTTTTTGTGCGAAAATCAATTACAAGTCCCAAAATGCATACTTTTTAGCGCGAATACTAATTGCGATTCCACTATAAGAAACTATTTAACTTTACTATTTAACAAATATCGCTTCACGACAACGTTGCAATTTATTTGCATCGTGTATTTGGTTAAATACATTTTCAAGTTCAAAATGTACTAAACACAAATTGCATACTTTTACGTGCGAAAATTAATTACAAGTCCCAAATTGCTTACTTTTTTGTGCGAAAATTAATTACAAGTCCCAAAATGCATACTTTTTAGCGCGAATACTAATTGCGATTCCACTATAAGAAACTATGAAACTTTACTATTGAACTAATATCGCTTCACGACAACGTTGCAATTTATTTGCACCGTGTATTTGGTGAAATACATTTTCAAGCTCAAAATATACTAAATACAAATTGCATACTTCTACAACTTTTCTCTAGAACTCAGTCATATATATCTCATAATTAAGGCAGCGTTCGTAAGAAACGTTTTCGTTTGACCATTTTTTCTCTGACTCCCCAGATATTACCCCCTACAATCTCACAAACTTTACCTGTTTATAATATTATAATATAATGAATTAACGACTTCGTACGCGGGGAATAGTTATTTTGGGCTAACACGCAGCGGAAGCTCTCAAAAGGAAAGAAACCCCGATTTTAAAACATTCTTCATTGTTGCTCCGCTCCTATAGACCTTAGCGTGATGATATATAGCCTATGACACACATAAATGTTCAATGGACGTGGCCAGCAACATTTTTTTAAAGTAGACACAAGGCTGCATTAACAATAACTTGTTACCAACCTTGTAGTACTCTTTTTGAAACTTTAGACGTGCTATGAATGCACAATAACAAGGCAGTAATCTAATGGTGTTATTGATTTATCTCTAACTTTTACTTATTTATTTTCATATCTACAGGTTTTTAAAAACCAAATATAACAACGAAATCTTACACCAAATAAAAGTTTTTACTAGAAGGATTATATAATTTGTTTTATTTTCAGAATTTGTTACGTATAGGATTTCGAAGAGAGATCTTCGACGAATGTCGGAGAAGAAAAACATTGAAACTATTTGTTTATCAATGAACGACTTGTCATTGATAATTGATAATTAAGAACTGAAAATCTCATTTTACTCCTTTCTCTCTCTTTTCTCACCTCTCTTTATAATACAACTAACACGTATCGAACGACATATAGAAAGAGGCATATACAACACTAACTGAGTTGTAGCTTGATAATGCCTATTACCGCCCAACGAAGTGGGCACGGGTCAGTTTTTTTTTCCATAGTCAGTTCGAGGGGAAAAAAAATCTAACTGACCCGTGCCCACTTCGATGGGCGGTAATAGGCATTATCAAGCTACAACTTTTCTCTAGAACTCAATCATATATCTCTCATCGTTAAGGCAGCGTTCGTAAGAAACGTTTTCGTTCAACCATTTTTTCTCCGGCTCTACCGCTTATTACCCCCCACAACCTCACAAACTTTACCTCTTTATAATATTAGTATAGAGTATAGATTACACTCGCAAATCATTAGTCCCGTTGCTCCATTCGACTAATAATAAATTATTATTAATAATTGATTGATGAAAAAAATTATTACAAGTTTTTATACTGTTTTAGTAAATATACACACCACATACATATATTGTTAGTCGAGATTGGAGAACTAAGGAACACTATTCAATATGAAGGTTGAATTAAATATACGTTAACGCGAGTGAAGCCTCGTGCAAAAGCTAGTAAAATACATAATGGAATAGAAATATAATACAACTCAACGCCACTTGTAAAAAAACAAGTACTTTCATGATGGTCGATCAAAAATTATGTCCACATTTATCGATCCCAGATAAACCGACAACCGTTTATATATATATATATAGATTTCGCTTTATTAGAAAGTAACGCACGATGATTCAAGTAAAATATCATTTGAATGGTTGAGTTATAAAAGGCTTCACAGTTATTAATATCGTGCGTTACTTTCTAATAAAGCGAAATCTATATATATATATATAAACGGTTGTCGGTTTATCTGGGATCGATAAATGTGGACATAATTTTTGATCGACCATCATGAAAGTACTTGTTTTTTTACAAGTGGCGTTGAGTTGTATTATATTTCTATTCCATTATGTATTTTACTAGCTTTTGCACGAGGCTTCACTCGCGTTAACGTATATTTAATTCAACCTTCATATTGAATAGTGTTCCTTAGTTCTCCAATCTCGAAATGCCGAAATCAGTTAGTTTAGTGATAACTTATATCCATACATTATTTATTTAAAGGTACATATTTGTATTATATATATTTATGATATATTCACGACAAATCCGACTGTTTGTAAAAAAAACATATTTCCTCAATTTTGTGACATGTTTTAGTATCCTTCAAATTACGTTCATTGTTTAAAACTCAAAATTTCAAGTTTAAAATTTCTAAATTTTTATTTAAAAAAAAATAGAAATATATTTGATTTATTTTCTCTATAAAAACAAAAAAAAATAAAAATAAAGAGATCACATTTGGAACATTTATATAAAAGTTATGTGCAAAAAACTAAAAACAAACTTTTGAACGAATACTAAAAAAAATCTGAAAATTTACCATCACGGTTATTTTGAGAGGTACCCAAATAATATTGCAAAATTGAGGAAAGACAATCATAAGATAAGCAAGCACTACATAGTATAAAACAAGTCAACAATATAGTCTGTCTGTTCGGGATAAACTCAAAAACTATTAAACCGTTTTTCGTGCGGTTTTCACCAGTAGATAAAGTTATTCATGAGGAAGGTTTAGTTATATAATTTTTTAAGGTTTTTTTTACCAGGGCGGCACAACGTCCGCCGGCCCCCTAGTTAAACAAACTATAAATTCGAAACCTAATATTGCGCTGAGTATGTACTTAGCAAATTTTAAGCTAAGCTAAGTAATAGTGCTGATCACGCTTTATAGATTTCACCCTAAGATGGATTAGAATTCACGTCAACCTAAGCGGGTGTTTGTACACACTGCCAATGACAAAATCATCAATTGCTATTCGGTACTCGGACGCTATGACGTTATGTTGACATACTGCGGTCTCAATATATCATGCTTTTAGTATAGCTAATCAGTATATAGCGCGACACAGTTGACTCATAACATTACTAATGCTTAGTAAATTATTATTGCATTGACACAAAGGAGAATTCTCGCAGCCAAGAGTGACTGTCTTAATCCATTAAATAATTCCCTAACAACATCATAATCTATATCTATACTCTATAATAATAATAATATTATAAAGAGGTAAAGTTTGTGACGTTGTGAGTTTGTGACGTTGTGGCGTTGTTAGGGGTAATCTCAGGAACTACTGGTCCGATTTGAATAATTCTTTCAGTGTTATATAGCTCATTAATCGAGAATGGTTATAGGCTATATATCACAGATGAAAAATGTTTCAAAATCGAGATGATTTTTTTTAGAGCTTCTGCTGTGTGTCAGCATTTGCCCAGAGTAGTAACTATTACTACGCGGACGAAGTCTTGGGCAGGGGCTATAATCTATATACTAATATTACAAAGAGGTAAAGTTTGTGAGTTTGTGACGTTGTAGGGGGTAATCTCAGGAACCATTAAACCGATTTTAAAAATTTTACCAATAGAAAGCCACGTTATTTGTGTGTGTCATAGGCTATATATCATCACGCTAAGACCAATAGGAGCGGAGCAATAATGAAAAATGATTTTAAATTGGTCTTTTTTTCCTTTTGAGAGCTTCCACTGCGTCTTAGCCCAAAATAACTATTCTACGCGTACGAAGTCGCGGGCAGAAGCTATTAACTAATTATATTATCTATAATCTATACTAATATTATAAAGAAGTAAAGTTTGTGACGTTGTAGAGGTTAATATCTGGGGAGTCGGAGAAAAATGGTCGAACGAAAACGTTTCATACGAATGCTGCCTTAATTATGAGAGATATATGATTGAGTTCTAGAGAAAAGTTGTAACTTGATATTACCGCCCAACGAAGTGGGCACGGGTCGGCTAATTAATATTATAAAGCTGGAGGGTTTGTTTGTTTAGTTGAAAACGCTAATCTCTGGAACTACTGGTCCGATCTGAAAATTTCTTTCAGTGTTAGATAGCTCATTTATCAAGAAAGGCTACACGCTATATATCATCACGCTAAGACCAATAGGCTTTTTCTCCCTTTTGAGAGCTTTCGCTGCGTGATAGCCGTAGCCCAAGGTAACTATTCAACGCGGACGAAGTCGCAGGAACAACTAGTAATGAATAAGTTTATAACGAATTTCATAGAGACCCCTAAAACAGAATTAAAAAAGTGATTCCTGGCCCTAGTCTCGACTTATGGTAATACATTGGTATTTAATCTAAGTTGAAATGTTTCGATTTTCACTGTTTGTGTAAAACGATCGCGGTGAAGTATCTTACATAATGCCAAGGGCCGTTGGTAGTGTTTCTAATTATACGACCACCACTGTATATAATTAGATATATAGGATCGCTGACCAGCATAACTACCAATAACAGCAAACTAGCGTCAATGCTTAACGTAAAATAAAGCAGCATTTGATTATATTTTTCCCAAAATAAATCGACACATCACGTCACTATTGTGCCTAGCACGTGCTAATGCATAATTGCAGGCATAAAACGGAAAAAAGTTAGTAGTCCGGTGAAGCTGTTAAGACCTTGCTAGGTCAATAGCGTAGTCAGTTCGAAAAAAAAAAAAAAGAAAAAAAGGATTCAGTCTCATAGACGTAATAATATTTTTTGCCACTTTCTACAGGAAGAAATAAGTATCAATATATCCTTAGGCAACCAGCAGTGAACAATAGAACAGTACCACGAACCATCGTATAGTGAACAGTCGCCGTCACCCATATATCACATTTATGTAACCATTAGTAAAGCCGATCAACAAGCGACACCATAAGCACTGCAGTTTCATGCAAAGTCTAACATAATAAGGTCCCACACGTACGGTCGCTTTTATAGCGCGTGTTATAAATTCGATCTTATGGCACAAATACCAAGGTATATTATATACATTCTGTTCAAGAAATCATTTTTTTGCATATAGATTTGCCTCAAGGAATTTACCGAACGTGCGCACGGGACTTAAGATGTTGTTGGTACAAGAACCAACAGTATCTAGTAAGGCTTATATTATGCTTATTATTCACAATGCGTCTATTAAAAATTGCACGATACGCAGAATTCGATCAAACGATTAGATTAAAATATGTATATTTAGACTAGCGACCGTCGGCGTCGACGACTTCAACGCTAAGGGATAATGTATATAATTTTTTTGTTTTTTTTATTGGAAAGTTGTTGCAAAGGTACAAAGAATCCTTAAAATTTATTTTTATAGTACTGAATATATATAAGAATTCATTGTGGTCCATCATTCGATTTTGATACATTTTGAATAATGTAAAGTTGCCTTACTGGTTCTTTCATACGTAAGGAAGGTATATTATAACATCACTTACGGAATTTATAAGCATTGTTTTCAAGAATGTACAATCTATTTGTTTTATGTTATGAATAATTTAAGTTCATCAATAACTCCATTAGAGCTTCTGCTAATAGATATTAAAAAGATAATAAAAATATAACATGGACTAAATATTTTCATTGCGAATCTAGTAGTCTGGTGAAGCTGTTAAGACCTTGCTTGGTCAATAGCGTAGTCAGTTCGAAAAAAAAATAATTATAAGCATTGCTTTCAAAAATGTACAATCTATTTGTTTTATGTTATAAATACTTTAAGTTCATCAATAACTCCACTAGAGCTTCTGCTAATAGATATTAAAAAGATAATAAAAATATAACATGGACTAAATATTTTTTCAATTTTACTTGACAGATAAATATTTTGAGCATTTTTATAATGCAATTTCAGTGAATATTATAGCGTATTCAAGTCTAATCTTAATTCTCAGAATAGTTACATAGATAGTTAAATACATAGCAATTTTAGTGAATATTATAGCGTATTCAAGTCAAATCTTAATTCTCGGGATAGTTACATAGATGGTTAGATATGTAGGAGCCTCGGGCTTATTTATTATTATTTTTTTTTAATTTAAAAGAATTTCAGGTTTTGTTATTGATACAATGGGTGGCTTTATTGCTATTAGCAATTTCTTCCAGGTTTACTACTGTAGGAGTCTAGACTGACTTGGACAGCATAACAATAAGACTCGAAGTGCGTAAAATAGACTATTTATTTCTAACTCCATTTTTTTTATATCATAGCAGGAAAACGAACAGGTGGGTCACCTGGTGTTAAGTGATCACCACCGTCTATAGACACTTGCAACACCAGAAGAGTCGCAAGTGCGTTGCTAGGCTGTGTTTAGGAGAAGGAGGAGTGGGGAAGTGGGGAGGGGAAAGGGAGTTGGGTATCCGACGCTCTCACTGACCGAACGAAACGTAACAATGCAAGTACTGTTACTTCACGTTGGTTTTCTATGAGAAGGTGGTACTATCCTGGGCGAGCCGACCCATTCATGCTGAAACCAGTAGTAGCTTCAGCGTGGCTCTACCACCTACATATATGGTATTTATACACACAAGGGATCGTTAAATTGTTTGAACGACATATTCTATTTACAATATATTCATACGTTTCAGCTATTCTGCCAAAGAAGATAGCATACTCGGTAGCTACAGATAGATAGCCAGACTTTACACATTTCGCAAGTGTAAAGGATTCAGTGGAAAGCGGCCATGAATCTAGAACGTTCGATCGAATTCGGCGCTAGTGTGTATGCGGTATAGCGTTCGTTAGTGTACCTATTGCAGGTGAGTTGTATGCAGAGAGAGATGACAGCGCGGACGAGAGCGCGCGCTAGCCGTGACACCTTGCCGGCGCACCGCGACCTGCACAACCAACCCGCCTCACTACCCGGCAACACGGATATGTGTTAAAACGACATTATTTTAACAGCCTTTAAGGTAGGCGTCCACATTTTTATAACATAAGTATCGGACGCATCGCATCAAACGGGAATATTTTCTTTACAATGCATCCACAATATCAGCTACGGTCGGAATTTTGGGCGCAACTACCAGAAATCGGATTGCCATCACCACTTTTATTCGGATTTTCGTAGCAAGAGGTAGCATAGCGTTTGGTGAAATATGTAAGATAATGGCCGGACGACACGGAGCGAGCGAGCGCGTGGAGTCCATCCAATGAATGGCATTCCGTATAAGCTCATAGACACGCATCGCAAAAGTTGCCTCTCGGAGCATCGGTATTGCCGACTGGTAGATTCGTGCGACCCGCTCGATACGGATCAGAGGACGCACTTGTATAACTTCCTATACAAAGAATATTACGACCCGTTTGATGCGATAGTCGATACTTACGATGCGAAAATGTGGACGCCTACCTTTAGAATGTCTTCAAAGTTTTAATAACTTGGGTGACAACGTAGTTACTTGATTAGCACGACCCATTTACGAAATTATGCTTGGGCTAGTGTGGTTTGAAGGTAAAACGAAAGAATATTTGGGTCCACAAAATCTTAATTGAGTTTGTGAATATACATAGAAATATAAAGGTTAAAGTAATAATTAAAGTGTTAAATATAATCAATAATAACTAATATAAACTTATAAAGCAAAAAGGGAGCGTATCGTTCTTGCTTAAACTAAATCCGCCACTAACAAAATTAAACCCCAAATATTAAATTGTTATGTATTGATAATGGCTGATTAGTGAGGGAGATAAACATCCCTTCGCTTAGTTATGTTACGGACAAAATGACAAAACAAAGTCAGGGCATTATTTATACTGCCCGGACAATATGAATAATAAGAAACAAGTACAAACGGATTACGTAATTAATACTTATTTATAATTAATCGTTATGGCTATTGATACTATAAATTGCAAAATGTTAATTGTCTCTGGATAATTTGTTCCTGGCAATTGCAGTTTCAATACAGCGCATAATCAAAATAATCACTATAATAATTATAATCTATATGTATAAACAAAATGATATAGGTATGTCGTGGGCGTCACACAAAAACTACTGGAAAAAATGAAAAAAAAAAAAATTTTTTTTAGCTTTTTTAAATATATATTAATGTTTTAAGAAATTACGACTTTTATAAGTGATACGCGATCAGCAATGTGTGTTTTCTTGCCGTGGAGAAGTGAACAAGCGGTGTGGTGCGCATGCGCAGACGAGTGAAAGTAAACTGACAACATTGTTTACAAAGAGGTTTTTTAAGTAATTAATATATTTGGTATATTTTTTTTTGTTTTCCTCTGTACATAAAATATATTACGAGGATATTAAGCGATACAGAGGAAGTCGCAGATACCATCTACTAGACCCTTAGTTCCTAAAGTGGGTTAGGTGGACCCTCAGGGGTCCATGGGTGCCTCAACGGAATTCTACGTGGGCGTGACAAAAAAAGGGGTTCACAATTGGGGGTCCACGAAAATTTATCTACTTTCGATAGCGAAGAACTTAAATGTTGGCTTGACTTCACCTATCAATGTAGGCAGATAACATTTTAAGTAGCTTGTTGCTTGTTGTAAAATCTTGCATATTTCATATTCAGTACAACGTGTCGAGACTTGCAAAGCAACAACATTTTTGTGTCGAGTATGGTAGAAATGTAGCTACAGTGAGTCCACCGGAACCAGCTAAATTTTGAAAGTAGTCTATGAGAAAAAAGTCTGGGTACCTCTGGATTAGAATAATAAGAAGACACTAAATGTGATAAATAAAGAAGTTTAAATAAGTATTAACGATGTAAAAAAAGTCTGGGAACCTCTGGATTAGACTAATAAGAAGACACAAAATGTGATAAATAATGAAGTTTAAATAAGTATTAACGATGTAAAAAAGTCTGGGAACCTCTGGATTAAACTAATAAGAAGACACAAAATGTGATAAATAATGAAGTTTAAATGGGTATTAACGATGTAAAAAAAAGTCTGGGAACTTCTGGATTGGACTAATAAGAAGACACGAAATGTAATAAACAATTAAGTTTAAATAAGCATTAATGAAGTAACCCGGTTGGATTTATAGGGAGTACAAATAATAATCCCTTCATATTTGACAGTTATACTTCCACTTAAGTAAAATACTGTATTAATCCTATTATACTAAATTACGACTTTGAAAAGAACTTGTATTGAAAGTGATCTGTAATACTCAATAGATGAAATTATTCCCTTTTTTATACTTCATAGGTTTTAGCATTTGACCATAACCTCATCCGATGTTAAATGACGATGTGGTCTAAGATCTTACCCCTCGGCTGATATTTTTCCATCCCAGATCTTAAAATGGCGGATCTTGATTTTAAATATCTAGCCAAATTTTTACATTACATAATATTTTCATTGTTTAAGTCGGCCGAGCCGGCCCATTCATGCTGAAACCAATAAAAGTTTCAGCGTGGCTCTACCACCATTAATGATTGATTTTAAATATTTAGCCAAATTTTTACATTACATAATATTTTCATTGTTTAAGTTTTTTTTAATTTTGTAATATGTTATTTTTTTTAAACTTATACTAACAACCATTTATTCTCTTCATATAACGAAAATTCTTTTAAACGAAAAAAATGCTCCGTCGCTTGAAATTCGTTATAAAGAGCCTACACTTTATTATAAACTTCCCATTTATAGTGATTTCTAGTAATATTATTATTAGAGTTTAAACCCACTTGGGCACACTTTAAAATCAACACTTAAATCACTTGCAACGGTAGCAGCTAGCACGTGCTGAATTGTGCGGCATTGTAGTAATACCATGGCATAATTTTAATATCTAACATTTAATTTCCATTATTTATTTTATGTTATAGATATTTCTGTCAGTATTGTTTATTGTCCATATATTTGCTACAATAAATATATTGTCTTTCTTTCTGAAAAAAAAAATTAGTAACAAGTACTCACTCTGCGACTGTGAACATCCCCCGATGATGAGATACCCTGACGGCAGCTGGTGGTACATCCACCACAGTGATGGCATGTGTTTGTACACGAGCAGAGCTCTTGTAGCAGTTCCCACTGTCAAATGAAACCCATATCCTCAAAACTAACTTACACACTATCAATAAGCTTCAAGCGGGAGTTTTTGATGGTAACTTGGAATGTCATGTAGTGAATTTTATATATAATCTTGTGTTATTTCACTCTATATTTTGTAATATCGGTGGGGTTTTACGTGATATTGTTCGGTTATTGTGCAAAAGTGAAATAATACCACAGAGCATATATTCTGATTTGCCACAAAAACTGCCAGGAAAGTTCTAACAAGAGGTCGAAGATTATTCAAAGAGTCTTTTTTTAAACTTTGCTTTAGTGGAGTCATTTTTATGGAAATAATTAAGATTAAAAGTAGAATCTCGAGCTTGCTTTTGCTCAATATGTCTTTTAACGAGCAAATAGACATGACATTGTTGCTCTAAAAAAATGTTAATAAATAATATTGTGTGTTTGCACTAAACATTTTGTGCCAAGATTTGCCGATCACTAGTATAGTGCATATTGTATGTAAACCAGGGGTGCTCAAACTTGAACTGGTGGCGATTCACTTCAATATTGTTAGACTACGGTCGATCAACTCTGAAACGCTGCAAATATGTGTGATGCAGGATTGTCGTCTACGTAGTTGTTGGCAACTCCCGTTAGAGTTTACAATAAGTGTTTTTCTATTGGCTTTTCTTTCACAAATACCGCGCGTGCCTTTCATAAAGCTACCTTTTACCGATAGTAGGGGATTAAAAGGATAAAAGAAACTGATGAGACAGAATGACCCGGCTTAAGAGAAGTTACCCATACAACGTGAACCATATTTGTTAATTTTTTTACCCCCTTGCCGGCCCTCGGTGACCAAGACTGTGGGGTGATTAAGATCCCACTATCCCTCTAGTTTTTACGTAGGTACTCATAAAAACTGTTTTTTAATCATTTTTGCAGTTTATTTGTCTTTTTTTGTATTGCCTATATTGACATGGAATACTCGTACCACTTATTGAACGCATTGTACAGTCGACCGTACGACACTACTGTATCAGTACAAAGTCTCGTTGATTTGCTTGGCAACTGCACTGCATTATAAACTGTTCGTTTTCGATCAGTTGACATCTCGGTATATGTGTCAGTATTGCCTGCGACTTTTATATAAGCTAAACGCTGCGCGACGTATTTGAATATTTCTGGAAAAAGCGCGACATTTTCCTTAGAGGATATTGACTATGTGACGAAATCCTAGGCCACGTCCCCTGTCAGTGACCAAGCGTGGTACTTTCAATACGGGTAATTATGGGTACGTCCCCTGATCATGGGTCAAATAAATTATAGTAGTTCATTCATTACATGTTTTTAGCTACCTACCTACTAATCACTAAGCATAATTTGTGAATAATTATATACCGACTCAATAAGCACTGGCGATCGACTGTTTGAGCACCCCTGTTGTAAATAATAATATCGGTTACCAGTAAAGGCTGGAACGCTCTAGCAACGCGTAGGGCTCGCCGTCCTCTATGGGAGCCGCGCAGGAGACGCACGCGAAGCACTCCGGGTGGAACCGGTGCTCGCCGGCAGACATCACCGGCCCAGTCATCACCTGTTCTCATGAACAGATAATATCTTAATATATAAAAATCCAGTGTCATGATGTTCGTCCACGATAAACTCCGAAACTATTCGATGGAGCTCCGTGAAACGTTGCCATTTATGTATAATGTGGTCCAACTTGAGAGATACGATAATTTGTATGTAGATTAATGGCCTCAATTAAAAAAAATTACAAATGAAATGATTATCTTTGTTAATTATTGTTATTAATTTTAAGTTTCATCAGTTTCGAATCGACGGCAGTTCAAATTAGTTTGTTGACAGAAAACTGTAGCACCGACTGTTATAAATATCTCATAGATGGCGCCACGTTTTGATTTTGACCCAGAAGCGCGTGACCAGCTCAACTAGTTCACTATTAACGGACCGTTTAATTAGGTAAACAGAATTTTTGTAATTTTAGACAACCCCCTCCCCCTGGTCAGCAAAAGTAAGGCTCTTATCCTCCCCCATGCTTATTTAACATTTATATAAGTATTTTTTAATTTGTTCTGGTTTCCTTATTGATTCATGGTCAGCCTAGAAGTAAGGAATTTACGGTAGAGGGGTAGTTTATTGTGGTTGGCTACTACAGCAACGGTAGTCCAGTGGATAAGACCGCGCGCCTCACATATCAGACCTATACATCCAGATCCCCCCATCCCTCATGTCATCAAAAATAAGCAAATGAAAGCTCTCCCAACCCCTTTATTGCTTACATAATACTTGAATGACCGAAAAGTAGAATTATTAAAACGTAATTTCTTATGGGAGGCTTTTGAAATTGTGATTCGTATTTTTTTTTGTGTAACATGATTTGGTGGGTGTAAACACGGTGTCGGGTAGAGTGAGAGCAGTGTCTCGCTTGTCTTCGGGTATTGTAGTATAGTGAAACATACGCTCTTCGCGTTTACTTTTTAAAGGTTTCACTTCTACCACATGTGAAATATGAACAAATTTTTTTCTTTGTTAAATCGCTATCATCATAACCTTTTTTAGTTTTTTACGTTTCAGTGCATATCCACCAACCCCCATAACAGTAATGCATTCCAAAGAACTGTGTTATGGAACTATACTCTATTGCAGTGGTAGTTGATCTGTAATGCGCTAGTTACAAAATACTAATTTCAAAATATCATTTGTTTAAACTTTTCTTAACCATATGACATTAATTTTAAAGTAAGTTATAATAATTTTATTTGCATCCATTTTTGTGGTTTGAGTATATTGAAAAACTACAAAACCTTTAATTATTGTAATGATTGTGAATTATTGTAACCCAAAAAATAAGATGCGCCCACAGTAAGAATTTTTCATTACGCACTTGCTTTGAAAAAAGTTGCCCAGTGCTGGTCTACTACCTAAGTATGTTACATAAAAAAGGCATACTTAATGAGAATACTCCCATTTCTTGTTTTAGAATGATTGACTAAGACAAAGGGTAAGCTGTCACATTACATCAAATGGAAATCTATAACCCTAGAATCACCAAAAATATTTATCAGGAGGTGGTTTATAATAATCCGAACTAATATTATAAATGCGAAAGTACGTTTGTTTGTTACGATTAATTGGATTAACTACTCAAACCATTATCATGAAATTTCCATACACATTGTCAGAAGCAAAAAAAAAACAGGATACCTTTAATTCATCAAAACGACATTAAAGCATGCAAAAACTAGTTCTACATAATGCTTTAGTGGGTATTTCATATTGTATGAAAAATCCAGTGTCATGATGTTCGTCCACGATAAACTCCGAAACTATTCGATCGAGCTTCATGAAACGTTGCAATTTATGTATAATATGGTCCAACTTGAGAGATACGATAATTTTTATGTAGGTTAATGGCCTCAATTTAAAAAAATTACAAATGAATTGATTATCGTTGTTAATTATTGTTATTAATTTTAAGTTTCATCAGTTTCGAATCGACGGCAGTTCAAATTAGTTTGTTGACAGAAAACTGTAGCACCGACTGTTATAAATATCTCATAGATGGCGCCACGTTTTGATTTTGACCCAGAAGCGCGAAATAGACAGAGACAACAAAATAATTATATCTTCCTCCTCTGTTTTTCGACCGCCATTTCTTTTTTGTTTAATATACACTCATCAAAAAAGTCTGAGCAACATGTACTAATTTAAATTTTAAGATGGTTCTTCACATTATAACATTGTATTTTGTTTTTAAAATAATATCTTTAGGGTTCTATGATGTAAAAATAACAGCTGTTTTGTCTTTATAAGTTCTTTTAATAACAGAAATGAACAATATTAGAATATACTGTAGAAACTAAGATACATAAGAAACTAAACTTTTTTCTTACAAAATGAAATTTCTAAAGAAAATGTATTTATTGTGAAAAACTAGAACAATTTAATACAAAGTATGGTCTCCTCTGCTATTCAGAACTTGTCGGCAACGATTATTCATTGAATTAATGAGACTGTTTATG
>MU159371.1:109319-123417 GCA_015888305.1 Antheraea pernyi | reverse complement strand
TAATATTATAAAGAGGTAAAGTTTGTGAGTTTGTGACGTTGTAAGGGGTAATCTCAGGAACTGCAGAACCAACTTTGAAAATTCTTTTACCAATATAAAGCCACGTTATTTGTAAGTGTCATAGGATATATATCATCACGCTAAGACCACTAGATTCGGAGCAACGATGAAAAATGTTTTAAAATCGGGATATTTTTTCCTTTTGAGAGCTTCCGCTGCGTCTTAGCCCAAAATAACTATTCCACGCGTACGAATTCAGGGCAGAAGGTATTACTAATTATTTTATATATACTAATATTATAAAGAGGTAAAGTTTGTGAGGTTGTAGGGGGTAATATCTGGGGAGTCCGAGAAAAAATGGTCGAACGAAAACGTTTCTTACGAACGATGAGAGATATATGATTGAGTTCTAGAAAAAAGTTGTAGCTTGATAATGCCTATTACCGCCCAACGAAGTGGGCACGGGTCGGCTAGTAATATTATAAAGAGGTAAAGTTTGTGAGTTTGTGACGTTGTAGGGGGTAATCTCAGGAACTACTAGTCCGATTTCAAAAATTCTTTCAGTGTTTTATGACTCATTTATCTAGGAACGTTATATGCTATATATCACATATATATATATATCACTATATATATATCACCACGCTAAATAGGAAAAAACGATAAATAGGAGCGGAGCACCAATGAAGAATGTTTCAAAATCGGGGTGTTTTTGCTCTTGAGAGCTTCCGCTGCGTGCCGTTAGCGTTAGCCCAAAGTACCTAATCCACGCAGTCGTCAATAATCTTAAAACGATTAAGGTACTGCTTACAATACTCATGTCCAGTTAATATTTGTATCATATGGAATGAAAGTCCAATACATGTACGCAATTTTGTAATATCCTCCAAAGTTACAAAATACTTAGCTTATCTTTATATATAACATTTTGCGAGTATGTGTTCATAATTATTTTCTATTTGAGCAGGTTATGATTAAAAAAACATAACACTTATGAGATGGCTTGGATAATTGTTAATAAATTAATTGAATTGTTATAAGCTTCAAGATTTAGTGTAACTAGAATACTATGCCCTGTACAATACTTTTACTTGAATATATATTACCAATAGTTAAGTTTATTGCGTCAAAATTATATCATATAGGTACCTGGCAAGTAGATTGTGAAGTAACATTATAGAAGCGGGCGCAGATAGCATTGTCTGTGATCAGCGCTGTACCAAAGTTACTAGCACATTCAGCGTTCGACACCCCGCGAAGGTACACCCAGTTCAGCACCTCAGGAGTTGCTCCTGCACACGTCAGTAAAAAATATAGTGGACGCTAAAAATAGTCAGTCACACAGTCAGTAAAAAAACATGCAGGAAGAAATTAAGACATAATAAAGACTTATAGCAAGATTTTTCAAGCAACAAATGTATGGAGAACGTCCCATATGTGGGCTACAGTCAGCTAGACTTTAAATTGGGATGAATATTATAATTCAGTATTTTTTGGTCTTGTAACAAGTATGAAGTAAAAGTTATGCTGGTAGGAACGAAACAAGACCAACTTTTAATGCTGATTGTGTTTTAGTTGGTATTTCATGTTAAAATACATTCTTTGTGTGAATTATTTAAAAAATATATTGCCAACCTAATCATATACACATAAGCATCGGCATATCGGCACATCACATATCGACATCATATTATAGTAGATTAAAGCATACTATCTTTATATATTTATAATTCAGATGCGTGTGTGTTCGTAATTCTTTTCCTAAAAAGCTTGACCAATTTTGATGAAAATATTTATACCTATGGAGTTACCTATATTATTTTTACCTGTAGTTGGACCCGCTAGGTAGAACATTTTTTAAACAATGCTTTATTTTTTATATCTCTCACTTAAAAAACTTATAATACCAAATATTCGGCCTCCCAGATTAATTCCGAATTTTTTTATTATTAAGATATGTGACAGAACTTGTGTTTGCCGTATCCTCTAGTATATTTACAACAAATTATCTATTTGGTTAATATTATTAGATAAGTGCACATTTTTTTTTAATAAATATAACATTTAACAATTAAATAAGTATATAAATTGTATCTTATAAATAAAGTTTAATGATATTCGCGAGTACATAAAAATAATTAATATTCCATGAGAATCTTCTACTGTATCCGTAGAAAGGACAGTATAGCAATAAAATTGGTATTACAGGTTTTGGCGGGATCTTAGACCGTCATGTAGTGGTTTTTGTATTTTATTCATAATCATGTGTTATTTGGCTCTAAATTTTGTAATATTGATAATGGTAGTTTAATATAGTTTGGTTATTGTGCAAAAGTGACGTGAATGGTAAATAATACCACGGAGCATGAATACTGAGTTGCCACAAAAACTTCCTGAAAAGTCCTAATAAGAACATTGAAATGATCGCAAGACACTAATAATACTAGAACATTACGGCAGTAATAATCTATCAGAAGACAGCTTGCCAAAAATAAAATAATAATAAAATATATTGATATTGACGCGTGTATTTTATATCGAACAAAAGGGTGTCTTTGGTGTTTGAATATCATCGTACCGTGAACCTATATTTATGAAAATATTTTTATGTCGATACCTAAATATTGTCTATTACATAATTATAGAAGTGAAATTTCTTATGGGAGGGCTTTGAAATTTTGATCCGCAATTTTTTTGTGTGACGAAAAGTAGCGGGAGTGAACACTGTGTCAGGTAGTGTGGGAGCAGCGTCTCGCTTGCCTTTTGGTATTGGAGAACAGTGAGACATACGCTCTTCTCGCTTTCTATTCGATAGTTTCACTGCCACCGCGTGTGAACTACACACATTTTTTTTATGTGACAAAAAGTGATATCGTAATTTACCTAACTAATATTATTATATTAGCCATAATTAACATTGATTCATGTGAATGCGAATATGCTTATTACGCGTAAACGCCGTAATTAATCAACCGATCATTATTGTTGTCAGGAGTATAGCAAATGATATGGGGTTTCATTAATCAAAGAAAAAACACTATTCATACCAGGAGTATGTTAAAACTAGTCGTGGGCACAAACTATTTTTTTATATTTTAGTGAAAAGACCGTACCCAGAGTCCAAAGTCTTCCGTGACCGCTGGCATACACGACATCTCCACCATAGTTCCTGTGGGCATCAGCAGCAGACTGCAAGCGAATTGCTTGCAATAATCCTATGGAAAAATCACCATTGTTAAAATAACTGTAGCGACACACAGCTGACATACAATGTTACTTTGTGCACTACAAAGATTTCGATGAAAAACCAAATGCAGCACACTAAAAAGATCAAGCGTTCTAAGAACTTTTTTTATTTCACTCTAAGCCTTAGGATATTAGCAATGGGACAGTCACGCTGCCACGTTCAGTTAAATAAGTATGAAGTTCTAATCTCCTTAAATGATTATAGTATATAGATAATGTCCATAAAGGCTGACTTAGCGGTTTCGAGTACCGGGATCATTTTGTATAAATCAGTTGGAAATCGAACAAACAAGAAAGGAGAAAACTAAATTTCAAAAATAATTCTATCTTACAATAAAAAATAAGGTGCCTTGAAGTAAAATAGTTTTTTTTTTTTTTTTATAGAACTGACAATTCTTTAGCTTGGCAAGGTCTTTACAGCTTCAACGGACTACAAGATTGTATGAGTATTTATTTTTGGTTGTTTTGCTAATTCCGCTCACTTGTATAGACGACTGGACGCTGTAGCTTCACCAAGGCGATGTCGTTTGGCTGGACCACGGAAGGACGCGTGTCGTCGTACGTGGGATGGTTGTACCATTCAGTTGTTTCAGATATATATGCAGGTTCAGTCAAGTTGGTGACACCGGCGCGGACCACCACAGTTATACGTCTGAGAATTCAAGAGTAATTGTTTTAAAAACCGCTATAAATAAATAATAAATAGTGAATAAAAAAACTATTACTGGTTTTAGCATGAATGGGTCGGATCGCCAGGGGTAGTACCACCGTCCCATACAAAACCGACGTGAAGTAACAGTGCTTGCATTGTTGCGTTTCGTTCGGTCAGTGAGAGCGCCGGAGGCCCACCTCCCCTCCTCTCTCCCCTCTCCTCTCCCACTCCCTGTCCTAACCCTTCCCCCCAAATGGCGGCAATGCACTTGCGAATCCTCAGGTGTTGTTAGTGTCCATGGACGGTGGTGATCACTTAACATCAGGTGACCCACCTGTTCGTTTGCCTACTATGACATAAAAAAAAAGTTTTTATTTTTTTTTAATTTGGCAACCAATCTTCTTGCAGATTATTACTACCATTGTCGAGTAGGTAATGATATGACAAGTTTCTTCTTCTTTCTTCTATGCTTCCGATCATTTCAGGGAACTAAAAATACGGCGGCCATCTTGTTAGAACTTTCCCAACCACTTCACTTGTGCACTATAACCAAACTATATTACGTAAAACACCACCAATATTACAAAATATAGAACCAAATAACACAGTATTATGAATATAATATAAAAATGACTACTTGACGTTCCAAGATCTCGCCAAAAGCTGCCCTTGTCTTATTTTAATATTATATTTATATAGTTATCGCAACATATAAACAAGACAACATTATTCAACAACAAATAGGTGTGAAAGGGAGGGAATTTTACACTGAACAAATTTATAATCAGAATACGAATAACGAATAATAATTTGCATAACTAAAACATAATAGCAAATAGCCTGACAGCATAATAATTGACAACAGTTTATAACAACACTTCGCTATAGTTAACTTCGTTAATGTCTCCTTGAACGTGAGGAAATAAATATATAATTAGATTTGATAGATGGGGGTCTGGGTGGTGATTACGGCAGCAATATTTATTTATTCAACCAGAACACATATATGATATAACATAGTATACAACAAAGTCCCCTACCGCGTCTGTCTGTCTGTTCGCGATAAACTCAAAAACTACTGGACAACTTTTGACGAAATTAGGTATGGTAATAGTTTATACATTAGCTTCGATGAACAATAAGTATATAAAGGGTCACGTACAAAATCAAAGCTAAAATCTGTCCGCGTAAATATATACTTATGTGTAGCTATTTGTTTACTAAGAAAGGGAGAAAAAAAGTTCGTAGGATGTAGTTGCGGGTACGGCTATTACTTATATCAATGTTTCCGTAAGCATGGGAGGGGGGCTAAGAGCATTGCTTACTTTTGCTGAGCAGGAGGGCGTGGCGACGTCCGAAATTACAAAATTCTGCTTACGTCATTATTGAACGGCCCTTACAAAGCAGTTTCATACAGTCTCGAATCGTACAGGATTCGAAGTGGCTACTTCTCGGCTAATAGTGTTCATTACTACGTCACAAGACCTGTCTATTAATAATCTAATAACAAGTATAGTGTTATCAAAGATAATATGTTTATTATACAAACAGCTTAACTGTGAAATGTACCGCATGATTGCGCGTCGATCAGATAACCTTCTGATTAAAGAACTAAATTAATCAGAGTCCTACTAATACGTGATTTACAATAATTATAATTAATGATTTCCTTCAATCATGTTATTATTATCGTTAAAGCTTGGGATCAATCGATAGCGGTTTAATTTTATTTATTTACAAACTACTCGCCAGGCTCCGTACGGTTGTAGTACAATGAAAATTAGATCACATCTTACCTTTAAATTTAAAACCATGTAATCTGGCACATATACAGAGGGGGTGATAGATGATTATGATGGATTTACCTCACTCCCCGAAAACTTACGTTACATAAAATAAACGGAATCATAACCACTGTGAAGTACGATTTTTTACAGAGTTCACATGGTTGTTTCAATATTTACCTCCCGAACCAAAAGTTTGAATACGTGCCTGCGTGTAATGAAAGAGAATCTTAATCCTTCAATCCTGACACCTTTATTGAAGATCTCCCTGTCTTTTGTCTAATTAGATTATTCACTTTTTCATATGTGACTACTATACCGACGTGACTGACGACTCGATTAGTAAGTTTATATATCGCGCCGCAGAGAAGCTCCGGCGCTCGACATTGTAGATTATAGTAAAATGCCTATAAAAGATAAGAATAAAACCACCATAAAGGCAATAATCTCAGTTAAAAATCCCATGTATAATAATAGTTCAATAAAATAATAACAATAATTGCTCACATTGAAATCAATTTTTAACCGACTTCAAAAAAAGGAGGAGGTTATCAATTCGACTGTATTTGTTTTTAAGTTTGTTACCTCATAACTTTGGACTGAGTGAACCAATTTTGATTATTCTTTTTTTATTTGAAAGCTGGTACTTCCCGTGTGGTCTCATTTCAATTTGGTCCAGTTCCGACAACGGCATCCAGTGCAAAACCGTATAAGTCTTAAATTTGCATTAAGTATGTACACGACAAATAGACGAATAACTCAATATCACGCTAACCGATTTCGATGATTTATTTTTTATTGGAAAGGATGTACTTCAAGGGTAGTTTGATGAGAGTTTGGTTAGGTTCTGATTATGGGATCCGTGACAAAATAAGAAAAGTTTCAAGAAACGATCCTACTCCTTTCTTACGGGCCGGTAACGCGGCCATCAAGGGCGGCCGTGATCACTTACCATCAGGTGACCCGTATGTTCGTTTGCCACCAATATTATTAAAAAAACTCTTCAATTCTTAGGAGCCTATTGTGCTTATGTTCATTGCTGTGTTGCAACATGACGTAAGCATTGTAATTACATTACTTAAGGTGTATTATATGTGAAGCGATGGTAGTCGAGTTGGTGGTAGAAACCATCGCGGATTATTGATAAGGTTGCGTTCGTACCAAACGTTACTTATTGTACAACCAATTGAAACCATATCGCATACCATACCGATAGATACCATACCGCAAAAATGCGAATATTTTAATATACTTAAGGCGGAACGGAGTTCGCGGGCACTGCTAGTAAAATATATTTATGTACACTAAAAATGGAAAAATAAAATAAATTTTCAAAAAAAAGTATTAACCGACTTCAATATCAATCAAAAACCTATAAGGCAATAAAAAGCGGAAAATAAATAGTTTATCAAATTAACCAAATTAAATAAAACATATGAATATGTGTGCTACCTAGAGATGTATTGGAAGTCGGTGCTTTATTATTTTCTTGAAGGGGATTTATCATGAACGTAGTATTTTAGCAGTGATGCCTGTTCATACAAATAGACAAACAGACAGATAGACATGTCGACAATAGATTGAAATGTATTACTTATTCCTAAACACCAGCAACATTTTTTTTTCAATAATCTTAAAAATACAGACACGTTAGGTTTACTTTCTTATTCTATCTATAGAAGATATATATAAAACTTACGCGGCAGTGCAGTGAGCAGCTGTCATTAACCACTCGCTATGGATCACTGAGCCTCCGCAAGCACTAACTTCTCCTATAGCATTGATCATGCGCAGGGACGCGTGATGGGGATGCTGGCCGGGGTACGCCTCCCATCCAGAGACGATGCGCGACCCGTCATTGTCAGCTTTACAATAAAAATTAAAATAAAAGAAATGTGTGGTTTTATTGTGGTGGTGGTTTTGCTATTTTTAGGATATTGAAATCGCGTTTATAATCTTAACGTAGTAAATAGAAAAGGTGAATGATAATAGGAAATCAATAGTTGACAAGATATCCAACTTCATATTTTAATTTCAGTCTGCGTATTAGAGTGCGGAATAAATAATAAATACAATAATTCAGATGATAGACGCATTTTAAAAACTGAGCACAATATTTATTTAAACCAATTAATCATTTTGAATTGAGGCATGGGCGCCGCCATTTTAGTCTTGGCTGTTCTGCCGCGCGTCGTTCACTTTACCCCTGCCTCCTCCGCGGCCCCGCACCGGTTGTAATGCGACATGCGATAACTGGACGAATAAATTCAGGCGATGGAAAAAAGTTTCACTTCAAAACTCAATAAACAATAAAGGAGGTATTGAAAATTCTCTGGCTTATATGTTTTAAATGATATATATCTATACTAATATTATAAAGCTGGAGGGTTCGTTTGTTTGGTTGAATGCGCTAATTTCTGGAACTACTAGGCGATCCGACACGCTAAGACCAATAGGAGCGGAGCATCAATGAAAAATGTTTAAAAGTCGGGGTGTTTTTTCCTTTTGAGGGCTTCTGCTGCATGTTGACGTTAGCCCAAAGTAAACATTCCACGCGGACAAAGTCGCGGGCAGAACCTAGTGTATACATATATCAAAATGTTCATAAACTACATACTATACGAAGTCCCGTAGTAATCTACTCATTTTGGTATACTACTACACCCAGACAGACAATTGTACATACACAAATACAACCTTTTTTTTTATTTCATAGGTGGCAAACGAACAGGTGGGTCACCTGATGTTAAGTGATCACCACCGTCCATGGACACTAACAACACCAGAGGAGTCGCAAGTGCGTTGCCACCCTTGGGAGGAAGGGTTAGGGGAGGAGATGGGCCTCCGGCGCTCTCACTGACCGAACCAAACGTAACAATGCAAGAACTGTTGTTACTTCACGTCGTTTTTCTATAAGAGGGTGGTACTACCCCGGGCGAGCCGACCCATTCATGCTGAAACCAGTAATAGTTTCAGCGTGACTCTACCACCATTAAATAACGTAAGGTAACGAAATTTTTTCCCTACCGTGTCATAAGAAGTTTTACTTCAGAAATATTATTAAAACTGCAGATGAAAAGATAACAGTTATTATAAAATAAATAACGTTACTGGTGGTTGAAAAATGGGCTTACAAGTATTTCAAATTTAACCACTCATCAAGGAATCCTACCTTTTCTTAAAGCGTCCTCAATAAAAACTGGTTTCGCCTTTTCAGCCAACACCTGAAGATAAATAACATATATTTGTATATAGAGTACCGGTGTGCTCGCAATTCTTCTTTTTAAATGGTTGATGTTTATTTTTTTTTATTAATGTTTAACTTATTGGTGGTTCTTAGTTGCGCCCGATAGTCAACGCTTTTTGTTAACGTAAATACTTAGTTTTTGAAGGTGGTAGAGCCACACTGTAGCTATCACTAGTTTCAGCATGAATGAGTCGTTTCGGATACGAACCCTCTCACAGAACACCGAAGTGAAGTAATAGTGCTTGCATTGTTGTGTTTCGTTCGGTCAGTGAGAGCGCCGGAGGCCTACATCCTTTCCCCCTTGCAACCCCCTGGCAACGTACTTACGACTCCCCTGGTGTTGCTAGTGTCTATGGACGGTGGTGATCACTTAACATCAGGTGACCCATCTGTTCGTTTGCCTCCTTTGACATAGTCATTATTTTTTTCTTTTAATGTAATTTTTAGTAACCAATCCTCTTAATTATTATTTTTAATTATCATAGGGGTAGACTTTGTTATCGACATAGAAGCCACGAAACATTTTGACGCTTTGACGAAACTTGACTCAGTGATAACTATCATTATAAAGTTATATCTAAGATACTTTTTATATAAAACGCAAGGGGTTCTCCAGGATAACGGACGAAAGTAAAAAAATTGTAATTAATTAAATTCTTGACGGGTATTGGTAAATTTTCTTTGTGCTAAAGCAGACAGATTACCTAAAAATTTAATCTATATTCCATCACCCTATGCTTCTTAAATAAAACAAATAACAAAAAAATTACCGTTACGTTCCGAACTGACACGTTCCGTACAATGTACTGTATATTATAATTGAGCTAAGGCAACATGACGTTTCTATGCGTTATTAGCAACCACTTGAATTAGAAGTATAAAATTTAATAAGTAAGGTAAATTCTATTGATGTATGTGTTTGTCTCTTTATCATGAAGAATTTTCTTTGCATTGATTTTCAAACCACAACGATTCTTTAGAAAATTCACTTCATTAATACAATGTCGACAAAGTTGAAAAATATGTGTAAACGAAACTGTCACTTATATGTCGTTACATTTTTTATTGTATAAAAAACGTTTGCTAAACAAAGGTTACAAGATTTTTTCCCAAAACATAAACCTAGATAATAAGTTACATTGCATTGTAGCAGATTACTCTCAATTAGAGTACTGCTAGTACGTGTGTTGTTTCGATATTTGGTAAAATTAGTTTTCTGAATATTCGGGTAATAATAATAATAGTCGGGTACAGATAATCTATCACCTTTTTTTCAAACTGACTACGCTTTACAGCTTTAGCTTTAGGACAAACAACCTATCACCTCGCTTTGCTAGGTATATTAGGTAGGCTAGGTATAGTACTTAGTTTGGCCATAAATATTGTTACGATTAAAAATAAACAAAATATTGCATTTGAATTTGGAATCTGTCATTTTTATATGATTATTCATTGTGTTTTCTCATTTTGGCGCTAATACATTGTACAATATTTTGCGATATTAAAATGGAGTGGGATAATAAAGAGAACCGAATCGCTTTGATTGCATTACACAAAGTAGGTATGGAGCCAAATGCAATATTTAAAACTCTCCATACGCTTGGTATTAGTAAAATGTTTGTGACCGGGCTATTAATAGGTACAATGAGACCTCCTCTGTTTGTGACAGAAAAAGACCTGGCCTTCCACGTAGTGTTCGTACGAAAAAGGTGGTCAAAGTAGTAAGGGAAAGAATTCGAAGAAATCCTGTCCGAAAGCAAAAGATTTTATCTCGGGAGATGAAGATAGCACCTAGAACCATGTCGCGTATTTTAAAAGATGACTTAGGACTTGCAGTCTTTAAGAGTATACGTACGTAAGATTATACGTACTGGTCATTTCTTAACTGATAATTTAAAAAAGAATAGTGTGGTAAAATCGAAACAACTACTGAAGCGGTACGCAAAGGGAGGTCACAGAAAAATTTTGTTTACGGATGAGAATTCTTTTACAATTGAGCAACATTTTAACAAACAAAATGACCGTATTTATGCTCATAGCTCTAAGGAAGCTTCCCAAACAGAGTGCAACCGAGACACTATCCGACTTCAGGATGGTTTGTTGGGGCATTAGCTATGAAGGAGTGACTGAGCCATACTTTTGTGAGAAAGGTATCAAAACATCGGCACAAGTGTATCAAGATACCATTCTTGAGAAGGTAGTGAAACCCCTTAACTACACCATGTTCAATATTACTGTGGCGAATGCTACACCTGTGTTTTATGTTCCCCGTACAGTCGAACACACCACCGATAAATATGTCCTTTCTTACTCCTTTTTGAAACTGGATTATTAACTATTACTATCAAAACCATACCTCTGATTTTTCTGCTATTTCTCTATACAAAAATAAACATCTCACCTGGCTGAAAATTAGGAAGAACAGGCCCGTTTTGAGTAACATTTTCACAGGCACTGAGCAGTAATAAAATCAGTGCATCTATATTATCAAGTGATTATCGCCGCCGGTAGCCATTACAAACTAAATCACTGTAATCATATAGATAATATAATATGGCAGGTGATCAATTTGATTTATATTAAGATGGACATGGAAAAACATTTTATATTTTATCTTTAACATTACCGATTTCATGTTATTATTATGTTCATGTGTATGTTGACAATGAATTCAATTATTTTGTGGGATGTATCTTAAAAATAAACACATTTTAATTTATTATTACATAGTATAAAACAAAGTCCCCTACCGCGTCTGTCTGTCAGTTTGCGATTAACTCAAAAACTACTGAACGGATTTTCAAGCGGTTTTCACCAGTGGATAAAGTGATTCATAGGGAACGTTTAATTTGTCAAGTTTTTTTTTATAACCAGGGCGGAGCAACGTCTGCCGGGCCCGCTAGTAATACATATATTGAACTAAATATTTATCACTATCATCGTTAAATACGAAAATCTTGACGTATAGCTAAAAGATATATAATAACTAGTGGGCCCAGCGGTCGTTGTCCAGCCCTGATAATAAAAAACCTTGACAAATCACATATCTAAGCCTTCCTTATGAATAACTTTACTTACTGGTGAAATCCGCCTGAAAATCTATTCAGTAGTTTTCAAATTTATCGCGAACAGACAGATAAACGTGACAGAGGACTTTGTAGTGATTAATAACATATGCATATGTGTATATGTTGTTATAATATGTGTAATATGTTGTTAATATAACAAATGTTTATAAATTTGTCTTTAGTTTAGTCTTTAGTTAACAAAATCAATTAACTTGTGTAAATGCACACATTTTTTAACAATTCCGTCCAGTGGTGAAAGAACAATTGACCTATCCGATAACATTCCATTAATATGAACTGCCATACAATCGAACCATAAATTTTATCACTAATTAAATTATTATTACAAATCATTAGTACGAGCTTCAACGAATATGTCCATTGACTACAGCCGTGATCGTCAAACGTGTCGTCCAAAAGAGACAATCATCAATATAAAATTTCACTTTATACAAACAGCCCTTTTTTTAAACTTACGTTTTGCTTTCATAGATATATGTATGTTTATGGAAATAATTAGGATTAAAAGTACACTCTCGAGGGTGCCTTTGCTCAAAATGTTTTTTTTCCGTGCGATTAATGGTGCTATTGTTGCTTTCTAACACTGTGTCACTTCTTTGTAAGCTTGCGTTTCAAAATATATTTTTTTATACTAAGTTTGCGGCAAACAAGCATGCGGGCCGCCTGATGTTAAGCAGTCACCGCAGCCTATGGACGCATGCAACCTCAGAGGCGTCACATGCGTGATGCCAACCCTTCAATAGAAATTCACTTTCCTCTTAAAGAATCCCAGAATTAGCCCTTAGGAAAAACCTCAGCATGAAGCTCATTCCACAATCGGAGCGTGCATGGGAGGAAAGCCCTCTGAAACCAGACCATCCGAGACAATTTCGGTTCAAAAATGATTACTCGTCTCTTACAAGGCATGTTAATACGTATCTGCACTAAACACTGTGGAAAAATCTAATTTAAGGAGTGAAAAAGCCACATGCCGCCCTCGGACTGCGGTTTGCTGGCCATACACAACAGTATCGGGCAGTCAAATAACGCCATGAAAACATTGCTATGCTGTATAGGCTATGCTTTGCAGACAAGCTGATGTTTTTGTAGAGTTTGTAGATAAGCAGACTTTTCTCTTGCGAAGTCCTTATTAATATTATAAAAGCAAATGTGAGTTTGTTTGTTTGTTAAGCGTTCACACATTAACTACTGAACTGATCTTCATAAAAAAATATTTCCTGAGCGAAGCAGCGGGTAAAAGCTAGTAAATAATAAAGACGTCGGCATTAATTTGTGATGGCATAATATAGATATTGCATTTTAGAACACTCGTACTCACACATGTTTCTTAGGAAGCGTATTGAAAAGGCCGTTTGCACACTCGGTGAATGGTTTCGTCGATGGCGCATAGAAGTTAAGAATGCCGCGATATTCTTCTATCCTTTACGACGTAGTAATAACCTCGAGCCCATCAGGCTATACGGAACCGATATACCTTGGGCCGACGAGGTCAAATATCTCGGTGTTACATTAGATAAACATTTAAATTTCGAGTCACATATAGATAGAGTGCGAAACAAAGCCGCTATGGTCTTGGGTCGCCTCCATCCGTTGCTTTGTCATAGGAGTAAGATGTCCCTCAGACACAAGCTCACTTTGTATAAGACGTGTATCCGCCCAGTGATGACATATAGCAGTCCCATTTTTGCGCATATGTCGAAAGATAATTTTCATAAGTTGCAGGTTCTTCAAAACCGCGTTTTACGTAAAGTGACCGGTGCCCCGTGGTACGTCCGGAGAGTTGATCTACATAGGGACCTAGACATGCCTTCTATCTGGGCGTACGTAAAATCACTCACGATTAGTTACTTTGAAAAAGCCGCGAATCATCCCAGTCCGTTAGTGGTATACGCCACAAAATACGAACCCGTACCAAACGCCGCGCGTTGTAAAAGACGCCCGCGACATATTTTTACCGACCCTCCCGATGAAATAACGGCAGTGAACGATCAGTACCAGACTGTATTTCCAAACAGCGTGCTCACGCCCACGCCCGCGTAACCACAGATCACGCCGCCGTGGTCTGGAGGTAAATTTCGCT
>MU159371.1:61860-95540 GCA_015888305.1 Antheraea pernyi | reverse complement strand
TGGCGTGGGAAACGCCTGCCGCCGGAGGGTGTTGCGGAGCCTGTTCGCGCACCCCGTGACACCACCCATAGTGCGGCGTTGGTTGTCGTGGAGTTTTAGCCGGTTGAAGTCGCCGAATGGCACCACCCCTGCGTGACTATCACAAAGGCCGGTGGAACAGGCTCCGCATCACCCTCCAGCGGCAGGCGTTTCCCACGCCACACACGACTGAGGCAGCCCGGTTGTGAGACTGCTTCCCAGCCCGCCGAACCCGTGCAATGGGAGTCAAGGGCCCCGCCCCTTCCCCCCTGGGTTCGGTTGGCAGCGGAAAGGCTAAGCCACTCCGCCGCCACCCCACCGTTGATTTTTTACCGAGGTTTATTCCTCATCCGCCTCAGCCACCCTGAGATCCCCTCCGGCCTACGCTATCCTACGCAACTCCCTCATTCCTCGATCCTGACCCTACCCTACCTTACTCAAGCCCTACGCCCGCCAATCCCCTGGTGTTGCCTACCAACTTAGTCTAACCTAACGTAACTAAAGCGAAACAAAAGAGCAAGATGGCGAACATTCAGCGACCGCGGTGCGTTTAATATGAGACGTACATTGTCGACCAAAGTCTTCGGAAGACCGCGAGGTTCATTTTTCAGCTCGAAATTCCCAGAACGGAAGCGAGCAAACCAATAACAGGTGGTGCGTTGGTTTATAGTGTTAGCTCCGTAAGCGTCGTTGATGTTGCATACCGTTTTGTGCCGCGTTGCTACCACGACGGTACTCATATTCCATAATTACTCGAATTTTTAACGTATCCAAGATGACAAAAAAGATTGAAATGCGATGAAAATGTAACACTAATCAATAAACAAATGACTACTGCTGGAAAAAGAATTCCATGTTTTTAAAATAAAATAAATTTGTAATTAAAATACTTAGCCAAACAAAAATTATTTTGATTTGAAATGACCAGTACTGCAGAACGGCAATTTCATAGGTTACTAGACCTATTATTTATTTAAGGCATGATGTCTGCAAGTATTGTGTTTGTCTTTGTATATCGCAGTGGCCTAATCTGGAAGAAGTAAGTTATATAATAAAAAAATTAATACTACCTATAAAGTGGCTCTCCCATGACTGACTTGACACTGGTAGAATTCATATCTATAAAATTCCAATATTAAAAAATTGAAGTTAGTGAGTTTGGATGTTCGGGGTAAGTAGTCTCTGGTACTACTGATCTGATTTTGAAAATTCATTCACTGTTAGAAAGATATATTACCCCTCAGTGTTATAGACAATAAGACAATATTTATTTTGGCAAATATATATTTTTAATAGTTAATCACAAAGAATGTAATTGAAATCGACAAAAAATAATTTATCGTTTATTAATTACGATCACAAGCATGCCTGACATTAGTAGATGACGAATAAATTAATTCTAAATAGAAACAATACAGTCGGAATCAAAAATTAATTTGTACAAGTACACCGTCAAATTATATTTTTAAGAAAGCGCTGCTTGAATGATCCAAATGCATCAAAAATAATGTCGATGTAACTTTTTGTTCGTATTGCACATATTCTAAGACACAGATCCCAAAATGGTGGATCACGTTTATAATTTAACGATGTAGTAAATTATAAATTTCATGATTTAGTAAAACAGTGTTCGTGCTAATTAATCTATACTAATATTACAAAGAAGTAAAATTTGTGACGTTGTATGTGGTAATCTCAGGAACTAGGTCCGATTTGTCAGTGTTATATAGCTGCCTAATGAGGTCTACATTCATTTGTATGGAGCCTAAACCTTTGATTTTGGACAGACCAAGGGGTAATTACTGAACACACCATACTCTTCCAAGTCAAACCCTACTCTCCTTATTTTGTCCCTGTCACTTACCCTCTTTTTGCTCTAAACTTAAGCGCCGTGTCTAAATGCCTTTTTTAATCCATAAATATTACGCTATCAATTTGTACCAGCACGTTTAATCAACATCACATCAGCCTGTAGAGACCTACTGTAGGGCCATAGACCTCTTCGAAAGAAGGTATAGGCATAATCACCACGCCAACCCACAACGTATTGGCGATATCAAACTCCGAAAATTCCACAATTTTATATTCTACTTAACCCTATATCCCTTTTTTTGTTTCGCGTAATGTATTGTATACATTAAAAATCGTATCTGTGGCCAACTTTTTTTTTTGTATTCAATTTTCTTTGTTTAACCCCTACACCCCTTGTATACATTTTATTTTATTCCTCTGATTAATACTGCGTAGACCAGTGGTCGATAAATCGCAGCTCTTCCACAAATTGTTTAGAATAGATACGGAATATTATCTATTTAACTATCTTTGTAAGATACAAATAAATATTTATGAAACGTAAGTCTACAGAAAAGAGGCACATTTTTAGAAAGCAACAATAGCACAACTAGTCGCTTGCAGAAAAGACATACGAGATGTACTTCTTAGCATACTATTGATTGACAGTGCGGATGCCGGGTCCATCGCGTGGCGGCGAGAGAAACTCCGAGTAGTTCCAGAGTTTTGTAACACGGGTGTAGGTTTAACCCGCCCCTTTCCAATGTACATTAACACAAAGGCAAGTTTGAGAGTGTACTTTTAATCGTAATTATTACGAATAAATTATACTAACGCAAAGCTTTACGTAAAAAAAACTCTTTGAATAAATTTCAGTGTCGTATTCACAGAGTACATTATATAAAGTCGTATTGTTCAAACTTGGCTCGTTTGGATGACCAGTTTGCCGACCACTGGCGTAGACCATATGTAAAGGAGTAGTGATATGTAGCATATATATTACTCTAAAGAGTAGGTACCCTATTTATTTGTAGAAGTCTCGTCTAAATTGGTTAAGCAATTTCGAAGATTAAGGCTGACAAAAACATTCAGTTACCTTTATATATAAACCAGCAGCCCGCTCCGACTTTGCATGGCTGTAGAATGAACAAAGAAAATGAGTCCAATTCTCAATTCTGTAAATATTTTTTCATAATCTCTTTAATGAGTTTTTCGTTACAATTTATTCATTTTCCGCAAGATTTATCAAACTCTTTCTTTTATACAAAACCTGTCGTAATAAACACACCAACAAAAGAAATAACCAAATGCACCCATCCTGAAGTGACACGATTACATACGTATTTATTTCTATAGATGAGCGTCAGATTGCAGAAAAAGATCTACAGATTCATGTTTCATTCAGTAGTTACCAACCAACATAATATTAAGCAATCTATTTTTTTTATATCTATCTAGTCGAAATAATAATAGCAATACCGTACCTAATCCCTATTTTACTCTGTGGATATACACAAGAACCCTTTGATAAAAGATGTTTCAAGCCATACGCTAAATTAACAACCTAATATTATTTCATATCTGTCGAATATCTCTCATAAATCGTATCGCTAACATAAGAATGAATTAAACCGCGGTTTCATGAAACTGATCAAAACACGATATAGAGATTTACAGTAGAATAATTACAAAGAAAAACCCAATCGGACACGATATCTTGCCGAAATAGCTTATCAGTGTATGTATTATACTATGTTTTATAATTATCAATGATATCAGAGGTACGTGCTGCTTAGGGACTAAAATTCATAGCAACAATAATCGGTAAATAAATAAAAAAAATCGTTATTAATTCCAGAGCTTTATTTGAACTATCGCTTTGCTATTAATTGCTTTGGTATTCAATAAAACAAGCAAAATAAATAATTTCTAAAATGTCAAAGATCCCACGTTTAATGAATGAGAAAAGTATCTTTTTTAATTGTTTTCAGGCTATAAACTAACGATTTGTACGATACTCAAGGCAAACCAGCCAACTTGGTAAATAACGGACACCCTAATGACACCGTTACACTTACAAGAATATATCACCATTAAAAAAAGTACATACGCCGGGCGGATACCAGGAAATAAGTCGCAACATACAATAAATATGTCGCGAAATAAAAGACAACAAATAATCATTTATACATTTATAAAACATCTAGTGTGTTCAGTGCACGCGAGCGGTCCAACACACAAACACGCACACACACAACACACCTACTTACATATTATTACAATTCAATAAACAACAATGTATCACATCGATTATTCTAGTTTAAAATATAATATGAATAGGATAAAATGCGCGGCGGAGCTCGCTGGGACTTGTATACGCAAACATATCTTACTAATGAAGGTGTTATTTATAAAACAATCAAATAAAGTGTACGATTAACACGTTCCATGCCGAGCCCTTTTAGCCTGACATGTCTTTCATGCCATTTGACATTTTGACAAAGGATAGATGTATTATAATATTATACAATATTATGTTAAAACATCATACATAACACGACATAAGTAATTCTTTCGTTTTCTATAGTTATCGGGTAACACCGGTGGACACGTGGCCTAAAGCTCAAGTCTAACGTGTACCACCGGTGGACACGTGGCCTAAGGCTCAAGTCTAACGTGTACCACCGGTGGACACGTGGCCTAAAGCACAACTTTAACAGGTACCGCCGGTGGACACGTGGCCTAAAGCTCAAGTCTAATGTGTACCACCGGTGGACACGTGGCCTAAAGCTCAAGTCTAACGTGTACCACCGGTGGACACGTGGCCTAAAGCTCAAGTTTAACATGTACCGCCGGTGGACACGTGGCCTAAAGCTCAAGTCTAATGTGTACCACCGGTGGACACGTGGCCTAAAGCACAAGTCCAACGTGTAACTAGTCGTAGTAGTAGTGTAGTTTTCACTTGTATCGTGCAGTCATAAACACGCATCCACTTTCTTATTAGAGGTAATTCAAATAATTTCATATAATTCAAAATCTCTATGGAGGTCCCCTCCATTATGTAATGCCCATTCACTTCTCTAAATCTGACTATGTATTAACCATTAAATAATTAAACAGATACTCATGTAATAATTGTAAACATTTCTTCAGTATCAAGTACGATGTTACTTTCAAACTTCTTTTTCGTTACTATAGAAATATATTAACGGCCGGTTTAGAAAATCTAACTCTAGTTAAATGAATTGTTAGAACAAAATATCTTAACATATTGATATTTATAATCAAAAGAACTAAAACAAACTCAAAGATTTTATATGTAAACGATAATTGTATAATAGTTTTTTTATAATATAAAACAAAGTCCCCTACCGCGTCTGTCTGTCTGTTCGCGATAAACTCAAAAACTACTGAACGAATTTGCTTGCCGTTTTCACTAGTAGATAAAGTGATTCATGAGGAAGGTTTTGGATATAATTTGTCAAGAATTTTTTTATACTCAGGGCGGGACAACGTCTGCCGAGCCCGCTAGTATTCGTTATAAATTATTTAAAAAAAATTGTTACCTAATATAGAACACAAATTTAAGAAGAACTTTATCGTCCTACTCAGTATATAACATCAAAACAATTATCTTCATTTCCAATAAGCTTCATAACCCCACGAACTCAACCGACGCGTATATACAAACACATAAATAAACTATGCAGTAACATATATAATTAATATAAGGTACAATATATACTTGATATTCACAGATATTTAAAACACTGGTAACATTCATTTTAATTAATTATTTAATAATAACCTATAATCGCTGTACCATGCGTTACATTTATGAAAATTACCTAGTACGAATGAGATAAATAATATTAGTGGATCCAATTTAGTATTGAAAGATTATAAAAGCACCCACTTTTGAAATTGTGTGTATTTTGGGTGTATTTTTTAAAATAAAAGCGATTACATTTATGTATAATAGTTTTGAAAGAAATATATATTTAAAAAAAAACAGATTTTTTCCAAAGTGGTTAGCAATTAAGTAACATAAAAAAATATACCAGCAAACGATATATGTATGTCAAAGATATTAAATAATTACATCATTGTACCAAATGAATAACTTCCAAATTTAATAATTTCAGAACAAGAAAAGCATAAAAGTTATAATCATAATTAATATATAACGAAATGTGCGTATTACATTGTGCAACAAATTATAGTAGCAATTATTAAAATGAATGATGACAAAAAAGAAATAATTATTAAATAACATTTGACTAACATTTTAATAATTTAATCACAATTCTAAGTACATACATACACATGCATATTTAATTACAAGTTTATAACTCCCTTTTACTAACACATGTATAACATATAATGGATAACAGTGTGGAACCGTTATTAATAACGATAATATGTTATATATAACGTTAGGGTTATTCTTAACGTTATTTTTAACATATACTTTCTTTTCAGTATATTTTCTGGGAAATATAGGAAATTCTAGCGTAAGCTCGATTGTATTGTTATATTAAAATTAACAGGGGTTTAACATTATATAATTATTAACTACGGAAGGACAGCAACTTAAATCGCACATCGTTCCATGATATTTAAGAGATATATTTTCATACTAGAATAACATCATTCAGGGAAGACCCATATAACATTAGCACACATTAAATGCAGATATATATACATATATGTATATATATAACTGTCCATTGAGACAAAATAAACATAACTTTGAGGGTCAATTTATTCTAAGCATGTAACTCTCAGTTTTATGTCAGACACTGTGACCAAAGTGGAGCCATCATGGCGCCTAAATCAGTGTTTAAGACGACTTCATTGATAAGTTACAAGGATTTCTTCAGTCAATTCTGCGAAACAAAAGTGTTATAATATTTTTTCTCAACAAACAATCAAATTATAGATCTGAGATTTTCAGGATTTTAGTGTTTTATTAGTACTTACATTTACACTCTCTAAGTAACATTTAGATACTTTACCTGGACCAATATCCTATGATCATGCACCCTGGGACATTTAAATAGCTGTAGAAGTAGCAGTGCTATACTCTAAACTAGGGATCAATATTTTTTGGAGAACTATGATAGTTTTAACCTAAATCGGTAACTAATAATCGATAACCGATACATGTTTAACGATATTCGATAAATACACAAGTATACATTTACATTGAATGTATTGTTTAAAAGTCTGAATCTTGTTATACGCAAGTAAATGATGCACAAATATATTCAATCGATATTTAACAGATATCGATATCCGAATATCGAGGCTTTGAACTTAATATAATATATCATTAAATATATATCGTCCCTATTTTAAAATAGACGTTACTTCTTTCATGAAACAATGTAAAAAAAAATTATATTGGAAGTTATAAATTAGATATTTAGGAAGAAAATGTATGAGGAAGATATTGGAAGTATTAAAAAACCTTCAGGAAGTATCGAAATCAATCGATTCAATCGAAGAGCCCGTATATATATAACTGTCCATTGAGACAAAATAAACATAACTTTGAGGGTCAATTTATTCTAAGCATGTAACTCTCAGTTTTATGTCAGACACTGTGACCAAAGTGGAGCCATCATGGCGCCTAAATCAGTGTTTAAGACGACTTCATTGATAAGTTACAAGGATTTCTTCAGTCAATTCTGCGAAACAAAAGTGTTATAATATTTTTTCTCAACAAACAATCAAATTATAGATCTGAGATTTTCAGGATTTTAGTGTTTTATTAGTACTTACATTTACACTCTCTAAGTAACATTTAGATACTTTACCTGGACCAATATCCTATGATCATGCACCCTGGGACATTTAAATAGCTGTAGAAGTAGCAGTGCTATACTCTAAACTAGGGATCAATATTTTTTGGAGAACTATGATAGTTTTAACCTAAATCGGTAACTAATAATCGATAACCGATACATGTTTAACGATATTCGATACATTTATATTGAATATTATCTATTGAATCTATTATTTAAAAGTCTCGTTATATGCAAGTAAATGATGCACAAATATATTGAATCGATATTTAACAGATTATCGAGGCTTTGAACGTAATATATCATTAAATATCTATCGCCCTATTTTAAAATAGATGTTACTTTTTTCATGAAACAATGTAAAAAAAATTTATATTGGAAGTTATAAATTAGATATTTAGGAAGAAAATGTATGAGGAAGATGTAGGAAGATATTAGAAGTATTAAAAACCCTTCAGGAAGTATCTAAAGTATGGAAATCGATTATATTGCTTGTGATTTTTATTATAACCAATTTTGAGTGCTATTTAGAAATGGGGCTCTTCAATCGATTTCCATACTTTAGATACTTCCTGAAGGGTTTTTAATACTTCTAATATTTTTCTTAGTCACATGTTATAGTCAGAAAATGGATCATTCACGCTGTCTCAGTTCTTAAATATACGTTTGACTAACGAAAATTTAACGATTATTTTATACCCGTCTCTTTCAAAAATATGGTTAGTTTATCATGTTTGCAAAACCGCATACAAAGCGCAGCTAAAGAAATTTTTTTTAGGAAGTTGCTCAAAATTTAAATAATTTCCAAAATTGTTAAAAGAAATTACACTTGAATAGTGAAAATCGATGATGATGATGATCATCGATGAATGATCATTTTAACGGTAGAAAATAGTGAAATAACGAGAAAAAAAAACTATTTTCGACGATATCGCAATTTTGTAAAAAAATTGTACGAACCCTTAATTTTTTTTTGATCTGTGCTTTGGTGTGAGCTCTTAAAACACGATAAACTAACTAAGTTTTGCCCACCCTAATTTTTTTAATGCCCAAATAATCAGATAATGTTTTAAAATTAGTAAGCAAATGCAGAACAATATATGAAAGGCCTACAAAGTAAATGTTTCAGGTTTTCTCTTACAATATTATTATAATAAATAATGTATTAGTAAAATAAATATTTATCATAGTAACTAATAGTATGTTATTTAAAAAATAATCCCAACGCACAAACGTCTAAGTAATTACAAAGTTTAAATACAAAATTGTAAATAAATATTCTCTCTATATATATATATTTATTTTTTTAAGTAGCCTCTGTTAATTAAAGCCTACTAAACAAATGGAGAAAGATAGAATAGTATATTTCAAATTTTGAGATTCTACATTAGGAATATTGCTTTTTAATTTCAGCGTTTAAAATTCATTTACTATATTATATGTTGCTTCTATCGATATATAAATTTTACAATTAAATAAATATAAGACCTCCCAATTTACACACCATCCATAGCCAAATATATAAACACCATTTCAATGCTACCGTTAAATGCAAAGTGACATCCAGTCTTTCCCTTCATATGGCGCCTGTGGAAAGGCTAATCAACTAACATGTAAACCTGTCGATAAGCTATTAGTCAGTTAGCCTTTCCATCGTCAATAAAATTAAGTTAATTGGAAAGCTTAGTTGCCTATTAATAACATTTGAAATTCCCCACATTACAACTTGAACGAAAAAATAATTATAATATAATTTATTTGATAACCCAAAACTTAAATTTCCACAAAAAGTGAAACCCAAACAGCAACCATAGACCAAAGATAAGTATTTTCATAGATTTACAAGTCAAAAACCGAAATGGTTTTAATCTTTTTTTTTATAATAACAAAAAGATTCAGGAGCTGCCAATTATAGTATTCGTGTTTTTATTCGATGGAGAACTGAAGCCTCCAAGTTGAAGACCAGATATAAAATTTGTCGGAATATTTGCGAAATTTCTTTGATATTATCCTAAAAATTTGAAATTGTAGCCAATTTAGCCAAGCCAAAAAATTTGCTAGTATTTTCACATTTACAATGTACATTTTAGATTTATTTCAATTCCGCACAAATTTCATACAGATTCTATTACTTCATAAAATTTGACAGAAAGTAATATGTATAATTTAACACTTGTTATTCTCGGAAACTTGTAAGTAATTCTATTTTCAGATTCTATAGTAGAAAAAACAAACATATTTAGAAAGTTTCCAATTATAACAAGTCTACTATAATGCAAAGAAAAATGGGCGCATCTGTCCTTTTTCACTATATTGAGTTTTAATTACATATAATTGGAATAAGGAGAAAAAAGTAAAGAACTTTGTTCTTAATCTATGAGCTTGGTATTGAATTATATATTTAACAAAATTATTAGTACTTCGCTAAAATTGCCAGCCTTTTCGAATTTTCTCCAGTCTTAGAAAGATGCTCCCATTTTTGTTATAGGGTCAGTATATCATATAAAAGTACATTAGACTCAATGTTTCATAACACATGTTTTCAAATATTTTATCACTAAATATTGTAAAAAAAAAACATAGTAGTAACGTATAGCAGGATTTCTCATAGTGGGGTACGCGAACCCCTTAAGGTTTTGTCAATTATTTTTAAGGGGTTCACGACATGATTTACAATGGACATAATTTTCGCAACTAATTATTAATTTGATCCTCGGTTATTTGCGGTTGCGACATAATTAAACTAGTTTTAGAACCGATTCACAATTATAAACTGAAAGTATAAGTGCTGGTATGAACACAAAGAGATTATCTCATTCTTCCTATTTTGGCAAACAAAGCAAATAATTATTAGAGATTATTATCTGTCATTATTAAGTGAGTAAATATTCTATTTTACAGAGCCCAGTCATATGAGGACTTCGCTATTTTAACAACATAGTGGTGTCTTTGATAGAACTGTCCAGGAATTCTTTGTATTATCACATAATCTATGTTCTTTGCTGTATCACAATCCAATTCACTTGTACACATTAACCAAGTTATATTGTACAAATACCACAAACATTACAAAAAACAAGGTCAAATAACATATGATTTTGAATAAAAGACAAAACTACTACACGACAAAGATCCCGCCAAAAACTCCTAATACGGAATATCGCTGAAAATGTCCACAGATCTTTAACACATTAGGGTGGAATCTTGATAAAACTAAACTCAAGACTACCTATGAATTAAAATTTGCAATTAACAAAACTGTCCAAAATTCTAGTCAATTCGCAACAGCATATTAAACTATTCATCATATCGATTAATTAACAATATTTGTACTAATATAAAAAAAATATTTCCTCCTATAGCGAGATTTTTTTAATGGGGTTCATAGTCGCCTAGGTCTTTTTAATAGTGATACGTGGGGCTATAGGCATGAGAAATCCTTATTTAACTTTTAAAGAATAGATTTTTTTATAACAGAAGTGTATGAAACATGATAATGCAATTAACGTTTTTTTAAATATATCTTTTATAGACCCAAAACTGTATTTCCTAAATTCAGCAAGCCGACAATTTTTACACAATACATTTCTAAAAAACTCTTCTACATGAAAAGTCGAAGTTGTTTATCGTTTTATGACAAATATCAAAATAGCCATGACTTGAACCTCAAAAGCTCATTTTAGTTACAACAAGATGACAGGTTCTTGTAACACAGTTGTTTAGTTTAATTTACAATCGGTTCTATTTGTAATTCATTGCAATCATTGTACCCATAAACACTAGTTAACACGTTCCGTCCCAAGCCATTATTGCCTGACATGTTCTTCAGACCATTTGAGATTTGGACAAAAAATTGGTGTACTTTTTTTTCAAACTGTCTACACTATTGGCCTGACGGGCCTTCACAGCTTCACTGGACTACATCACGTATTATCATACAATATTACGTTACAACATCACACATAATATGATATAAGTAATCCTTTTATTTTCCATAGTTATCAAATCGTGTACTACCTTTGGTACGTGTGGCCTAAAGATCAAGTTTAACGTGTACCACCGGAGATACATGTGGTCTAAAGATCAAGTGGCACGGAACGTGTTGAGGTTAATCGATTAACATCGATTTTGCAAATGAACATTTTAAGCTAAACAATATATATTTATTTAATTGCAATCCCTAACAAGACTGACACACTAAGCTAGCATTCTAACGTCGACTTTCCTCGTCCATAAGCTCTTCATTAAAGTTTATTACAGAAATTACAACTTCTGAATAATAAAAAAATGCTAACTTATAAAAGAGAATCGATAAATCGATTTAAACACTATAGAAAATAAATATCGCATTACAGAATGACTTCAGATATATCGACAATGGAAGTAATAAAAGTCACTGGTTAATCACATCACAAAACTAAATCAAGACTCCTTCCATAAGAGTCCATTTTCATTGGTAAAATATGATCATAATTATTATTTATCGATGTTTTTAATGGGGTCTAGACCTAAGAAACAAATATAAAGGAATGAACTCCCTCAGTTCAATTAAAGTATTAACAGCTTGGATCTATAGTAATATATAAAGCTGAAGAGTTTGTTTGTTCGTATGGTTGAACACGATAATCTTAGGAACTGCTAGTCCGATTTGAAAAATCCTTTCAGTGTTAGAGACCTCATTTATCGAAGAAGGCTATAGTTTATATATCATCATGCTAAGACCAATAGGAGCGGAGCACCAATGAAGATGGTTTGAAAATCTTTTTTTTTTCTTTTGACAAATTCCACAGCATGATAGCGTTATCACAAAGTAACTATTCCACGCGGTCGAAGTCGCAGGTAGAAGCTAGTATTTATATGATTTAAAAGCAAAATAATATAATGTAAAATTTCACTTAAAAATTTCATACAATATCGAAATTAAAGTTGGTATTAATCTATTATAGAAATAAAAATGACGTATGATATTTTTGTAGATAAATAATACTTTCACAGTATTATGTGAGCTATAGGCTGACTGTTATCTATAGGGGTTAAGTAACAATGATCAAATTTTATAGAAGTGACATACATTTCATAAAAGGAGTTTAGGAACAAAGTAGTATTTACAAAATTGCAATAAAAAAGTGATCGCTGACAATTCACCGAGATATTTTTTTTTCTCGAACTCACTACGCTATTGACCTAGCAAGGTCTTAACAGCTTCACCGGACTACGCACCAAGATAAAACACGCAGATAAAAGTCGTAAAAACTAATTAGTATTTTAATAAATTAGCATAATCAACCATCGTCTCAATCTTGCTATGTTTAGAACAGATAAAGACTATTTTAATAAAACAGAGTTAGATAGAATTGTCAAAAAAAAATTGAGCCGTCACGGGACGCCTGGTAAATGTGAAACACATGTGTAACGTTGTAAAGAACACTATGTACACTATAGGTATGCGAGCACAGTGCGGCAAGAGTGATTGCGCACAGTCGCATGCGCATGGCATCGCGTCGCCACGTCTAACACGCTCGCCACGCCAACAATCAGGTTTACCCGCTCTTATAGATGTTTCACATCCAAAGGTTAACGAAATTCGTTACAGCAATAGTGAAATCCTTATTAATACGAGGCAAGAAGGCTATAGGTTATATATCATTATGCTAAGACCAATAGGAGTGGAGCACCAATGAAGATGGTTTCAAAATAGTTTATTTTTTCTTTTGAGAAATTCGTGAAATCCTTATTAATACGAGGTCTTGCCTGATTAGTTTACATAATACCTGAATCCTGCTATATTCAATAAACTAATATCTCCTATTGGACAATTATATTCCAAAGGATGTAAATGAATTAAATTGGAATCGATATTTCTAGAACACGTTTACTATGAAAAACTAGTTTGAACCGATAGAACAATAATTTTGACCATATTTTCTAAAAACAATTAAAACGTATAACAGTTATAATGCAACGTAGAAGTACAACACTAATATAAACGCCGACATATATCGATAAGCTCTGGAAGAGACAACTTAAACGTCGAGATATATCGATATCGATATGCGCTACGGAGAGATAACATAAACGTCGGTATATATCGATAAGCTATGGAAGTGATAAGTTAAACGTCGAGATGTATCGATATCGATAAGCTTACCAGTCGCGTGTCGCACGTCTACTTGGGTTTACGACGCTTGTAGGTGCGGCGGCGGCATCAACTGCGCTTCTCCGCGTCCGTCGCGTCCCCGCTCGACAACACGTTGCCCGACTTGTTGGCGGACTTGCCGGCCGACTTGCCGCCGAACACCAACATCTTCAGGGCGCCAGCGGACATCAGGTAGAACCAGTAGAGTTGCGGCAGCAGGAGGATGCATATCGATATCTTGCAGCCGGTCGGTAGCGTTCTTATCGCCTGCAAATATTTAACAATCACTATATTATTATACGTGTGTAAACTTTTAAATTACCTTATACATGTTATTACTATTATATTCATTCGTTTCTTAGTTCTCCAGGTTGACCCGATTAATATGGCACTATCGTTGGATTAAAAGTGATGGAATGATCGGTGTAGTCGATTTGAAATCATAACTTAATGAATATGTGTAGACAAACAAAGTATATTTACATAAAGCTCAAATATTTACTAGTATTTTTCTTTGGTCACAAACTTAACATTGGGATAAAAATTGTAATTAAAAAATATTATAAAAAATTGTCCAAAATTGTTTAAGATAAAACCAGTACACAGCCGCCAAAAGATAAAAAAATTATTTTATGTCATCATAAAATGTTAATATAGAGTGTAACCTGGAAGTAAGGCAGGTCTATCTCCCTGCTGTAGAGCAGGCAGACGTAGGGCAGGCTGGCGACCCTGCAGAGGAAGAAGGTGAGCAGCATCAGCAGCCCGTTGGCGACGTACGCGCGCGACGCCTTCAGCTGCAGGCGCGACAGGATCCCGCGCGCCGACACGAACGGCGTCGACAGCTCCATCAGGTACACGAACCCGAACGTGCAGTCGCCCAGCTCCCCGCGGAAGTACTGCATAGTACGCAATACACATACATTTACTAAAGCGAAACGGCGTCGACAGCTCCATCAGGTACACGAACCCGAACGTGCAGTCGCCCAGCTCCCCGCGGAAGTACTGCATAGTACGCAATACACATACATTTACTGAAGAGAAAGCAAGAAATGGTGATCCCCACGAGAGAGAACCACCGCCTGTGGAAATTCAAATGACATACACAGAGAAATATGCTAATTACCGATTGACACATTTTTTTATTTATTTACTATTGCATTTATTATTACAAGCAACATTTAGTAATATGAAAGCACACTAAAATCGGGCTACAAGCGTGTAGGGTCTAACGAGACATTTCCGGGAAATCTCCGAGAATGAAAACTATGTTAACGAATTCTAACTTATGTTAGTCGTCTTTATCGCACACTAGCTTCTGCCCGCGACTTCATCCGCGTGTAATAGTTACCGTTTACGATGCACACGCAACGGAAGCTCTCAAAAGGAAGAAAAAACGATTTTCTAACATTCTTCATTGGTGCTCCGCTCCTATTGGTCTTAGCGTGATGATATATAGCCTATAACCTTCCCCGATAAATGAGCTATATAACACTGAAGGAATTTTCAAATCGGACCAGTAGTTCCTGAGATTACCCCCTACAACGTCACAAACTTTACCTCCTTATAATATTAGTATAGATGACGAAGTGGCCCAAGATAATAAACTCGCTATACCTAATAACAGCGAATTATGTGTTTTTTTATATAATCTCAGGATTATCGTGTTCAACCAAACAAACAAACAAACCCTCCAGCTTTATAATATTATAGTATAGAAGTATAGATAGTGCTATATTATAAAACAAATATCTCTTTCTTACGTGTTGTACTATGTACCGATTTCGCTTAAAAAGTTTACTCAAAAAGGTGGAAGAATAAGAAAAGTAACACATAGTATCAACATCGCTTAAGGTCTAATATACCTTATTTTTAGTTTAATCAAAATTTGTTTGCATAACGAATGTATACGGTATGAGATAAAAAGACATCAGACTGGTATGTGCTTCTTTTTACACAAGAAAAAAAAATCTACGGTTGGCAACACTATAAAAATATCAACGAACTCGCTGCTAAAAGGACTTGTATCTAGTGGTCTTGATAGTTATTTAAAACTGCTAAATCGATTCCGGTCGTCGCTAAAATAATACTCACTTGGCTGTTCCAATTCACAGGCAGCAAATAAATCGGCAACTGTGATTGAATTCCCTGTAACAAATTCATTTCCACGTCCGAGCCACTTGGTGTTAAAGTCTTCGATAGCCATCTCCATGCGTCGCTTGTAACCGGCAAGCGATTTCGCATCGGGCTGCTTGCCCGTTATTACCGCATCCAAATACTGAACAAAATATTGATCAGATTTAATATTATAGATTTAATATATAAGTAAAAGGCAGCAAAAGTGGTAAACACTGGTATGGCATGGTATGGTATGGCAACACAGAATGTTTTTCGCAATTTTGATTGGTATAAAGTCATCCATGGGAATTTTTTGGCGGGATCTTGGACTGTCATGTAGTAGATTTTATCTTTTACTAACGGGCCCGATGGACGTTATCTCGGCCTGATCATAAAAAGAAATCTTGACAAATTATAATTTAGATAAAGAATTTAGATATTTATATACCTAAACTTTCCTCATAAATCACTTTATCTACTGTTGAAAGCCGCATGAAAATCCGTACAGTAGTTTTTGAGTTTACCGCGAACAGACAGACGTGGTTTAGACGAATTCTAATGATGATGGAGCCACACTGAAGCTATTACTGGTTTCTGCATAAATGGGTCGGCTCGCCCGTGGCACTCGACCCGTTTAGACCGAGGTAGGTCACTGATGAACAGATTGAAGAGTGAGGGCGCGAGTATGGAGCCCTGTGGCACACCTGAGCGTATCGGGTGGGGCAGGGATAGTTCCCCATCCACTCTAAAGCGGAAAGTCCTATCAGTGAGATAATCGTGGATAATATGTATTAACTTATCGGGTACGTGAGATTTTCATAATTTATGGATGAGCCCTCCATGCCAGACCTTATCGAAGGCTTAAAATCGTCATTATTTCTTGATAATCCCCCTAAAGTATATCTCCGCACCTGCTTCATATCACAAAATATATGCAATATCACAAAAAAGTCCGTAGACCAGAAACAATATAAATCCTCTATGTTTATGGTGTAGCAATTTTTCACTCTATTAGACTTCAGGTTCTTCAGTATCCAGGAACCAATTGATATTCACACACCTAATCAATTTTTGATCTAGGACATTCTTAATAAATCAGTCAACCATTAAACCCGATTTAAACAAAAAAAAAATCATAGTAAGATTTGATTTAGCAAGTGGAAGAGATGAATAAATAAAATATAGATGTGTCAAAACATATATAGTATAATCCAACCGAAACGGGTGAATAAAAATATAACAAACATTTCAATGAAAACCACACATAATGTATCGATAAAAATACCGATTATCGGTATCAGTAATTCTTTAAACAGTTTATAAACGTATATAGTGTACTATATAGCGCTATCTTTGTCTATCGCCGGTATATAGAGAACGCATTACAAAACCGATCTTAGCCAGACGTCTCACTCTTCTCGCTGACTTGTTCAATTAAAAGCCGGGTACCGCAATTGTTATGGTTAAAGTGTAAACGGAAAATGTTTTACTCACAACGATGACGAGGAATCCGAAGCCACCAATAAAGAGATGGTGAAACAGAATGACAGGCTCATGCCGACAGTACTCGATAAAGGACGCCTTCTCCTTCACCTTGGAGGCTGGAGGAGTCTCCACCAGCGCAGGCGCGGCTGCGGGTTCCACCTGCCCAGGGTCTGCATCTCCCGAGGATAGAGTAGGTGTTCCATTCTTACACATCCTCGACAGAGCCTTGTCCTTATTACTCGGGTTTAAGTTCATTTGGACGTGAACCTGCGAAGAAGGAAAAGAGGACAATGGGTCGTGGGTCAACTATTCAATAAATAGCAGTACAACCGAATAGAAAATGAGAAAATAATCAGCATGGTAGCAGGATACTATCTATTTATACACACTGAATAGGTAATGTGTACTAAGGAGCCATTGGCATAAAGAAGTTGTTAGTAATTCTTCTTTTCCAGTGTCAATATCTGAATAGATGTTTCTATATAATTATGAGTTGTTACATTTCAAAATGAGGTATATCCAATTTAAATTGTTAATACATTTAATTTTTTTATGATTTCCAGTTTTTAGAACTGAGAACCGGAAACAAAGTTCAAATTTTGACGTCAATAACGTTATTGGTTGTTTTTATGATGTTCATATTTTACATGTACAAATTGTAAAGATCTTGAAAACGTAAAATATTAGGATCGGCTAAAATTGGATTTAGCTTATTTTGAAATGTAACGACTCCTATATATATAAAAATACATATTAGACTGGGCCAAAAAAATCAACTATTTTTTTAAAAAGTATATCGAAAATATTATTTGGGGTGACAAAAAAACAATGTTGTTAGAATTTGAGCCATTAATATTTATATTAAGAGGGCTATCATCGCAACTTTTGATTTTTTTTCCGGAGCGGGTTTTTGTCTCATAACTCCTAAACCGTCGAAGTAAATTAAATTGACTAAGAGAATTTTTTTTAAGAGAATTTAATTGTCTACAAAAAAACTGATTGAATTTTTTTTTCAAATGAACCGTTTTCTCATAACCACGCCTTGAAAATTTGTATGATTTCAGAATTTGATTTTTAACTTTACGATTTTGTCATCCACTTAAAAATTGTATCCGAAAAAAATTCAATAGAGATTCTTGAAGGGAATTTAATTTCCTACAAAAAACGTCTCTTAACATTTTTAGCTAAATTCACTCCTTTGAAAATTATTGTTGTTGTTGATCGAAGGGCTGAGCCCAGGGAGGAAGGGGCGGGGCCCTGGACCTCCCATTGCACGGGTTCGGCGGGCTGGGAGGCAGTCTCGCGACCGGGCTGCCTCGGCCGGGCGTGGCGTGATAGCGCCTGCCGCCGGAGGGTGTTACGGAGCCTGCTCGCGAACCCCGTGACACCCCCCATGGTGCGGCCTCCGGTTGGCCGAGAAGTTTTTTAGCCGATTCAAGTTCGACTCGGTTCAGGTCTTTCCCGAGGACCTGACAAGTCTATGATAGAGGTTTCTCCACGATAAAGAAAAGGGTAAATAGCACTGTTGGTAATACTTTTTTTTATTTTTTTATTTCAAATGACGTACAATTCCAAATTTTAAACCCACCCACCGCCAACAGTGTCTGGATAACTTCGCCTTACCGGGTTCACTAGTTTACATCAATAATTCCAATCAGTATTTGTAGACATTTGAGCACACAGAATATATACATAATATTCGTTCTTCTATATATCTCCACTACTTATTACACCAAATAGTATAATTACAATAACAAACATGCAAGAAAATTTACATACATTTAATAATTTAAAAAAAACTCAAGGCTAAGTGATATGATGAAATGATGAAATGAAATTGAATCGCTGGACCTAGAAGCTTTTGCGTACAATTTCCGTGTGCAAGCATTAAGAAATTATTTTTGAAAATTTATCCCCCAGAGAGGTTAAAGCATTATTTACGCCCAACAATACACAAAAATTCTTTACAGTTTGTAAAGAATAAACCTTACCGTATACATGGACCAAATGTCATAGAAGAAGTAAGCGGCACCGAACCAAGCGTACGCCTCCGACATGTAGTGAGAGGATCTCATGAAGTCCCTCGTACACGAGTACAGACACACGACCACACCGGTCACGCAGGAAAGTGCTGCTTGGACCGCGGACACCAACCTGCGAAAACAATGCAATTCATATAAATTCATAAACTAGATGTATGTATGAGTATATTTTGTATGAACACGCATCACTTCTAAAGTACTTCATTCACGATAAAACCTCAACCAAGAAAATCATAAAGCATATCCACGAGTAACATTTAATCTTGGTTTCATTAAATTTGTTTATTCTATCAAAATTTATTGTAATTTTAACTACGAGAAAGAGTAGATAAGTAAATGGATTTAATACAATTAGATGATTTTATTAGTCATTGTTTTTTTACAATAGGTTTCACACGGACGGAGCTGCATATGCACAGCTAGTACAAAATATTAGCCTTAACCATGACCCCAAATTAGGCTATGCCTTTTTTATAGAGGGGGAATCCTGCATTGGATACACTGCCGGGGAGCAACGTGAGGGCTATGTCAGATTCCTACTGACTAAAAACCCCCTTGCCACTTAGCGCGTATGTGGGCGAATGTTGCGGGTTCACGACGAGCTTACCATACTTCCCTGGTCAGACGCTTGGGTCCCCCGATGATGTTCGTAGGGGGGACCCACACCTCAGGAAGACATTGTGCTCTCCCTTACTTCTATTAGAAACAGAGGCGAACCGTGCTCCCCTATTACATAGCAACAGGCGCCCCCGCCCCTTCCGCCTTAAACTAGGCAATGCCTGTCTCATGGAAGCCTAATAACTGTTAAGAATTAACTTTTTTAATAGTAGTGTGTATTAACTTAACATACAGAGGACATTAAATTTTAAGAAACTTAAAGTTAAGAGAAAAAAAAACAACAAATCGATGATTTAAAAAAATGTATGAGCGTGATACTGCGATAGTCCGGTGAAGCTGTTAAGACCTTGCTAGGTCAATAGCGTAGTCAGTTCGAGAAAAAAAAAGTGATACTGCGATTGTGTAGTTATGACGAATGTGTGGGAGAGAGTGAGCGAGTGAATGTGTATGACAGATATGTATAATTCTTGGAATGAATGCTAATAGAGTATCTTAAGTAGATCTTCGGTCTGTTCATAAAAAACGTTTCGTATATGCTGGCGTAATGGGATTCCTCAATTATATTAGACTAGCTGATAATATATTTTATTTACAGAACAGTAAGCAGTGAAAATTATAAAGGGCAGGTGTTAGAATGTAAGTGTAACCCACACTACTTAAACTGTACGGTATTCTTAGATGTAATACGTTAATTAAATTTTTTGAGTGAACCTTTCCAATTACAATGTGATTAAAGTATTAGACAAACATATTATACTGACGAATATGTTCACCTCGAACCATCTGTGTACACGAACAGGACTACCTCATATTACCTTAAACCAACTCTGTAAACTGTATATGCAAATAGGATTTAAAAATTGAATTTTAATATTTTTAATATTACAAAAAAGTCCGCGACACCATTTATCTAAGTTTAATATCTCAGCCAAAAAAATGGTTTTTAAGTCAAAAGTAAAATAAACTTTACAAAAATTAAGTTTGGATGCAGACGATTTCACGTATACTTCATAAATTCTTATAAAAACGAATAGCTAAATCAAAATGGAAACTAAAGTAGATAGAAGTGAAAGTTTTGTATTGCAGGGCAACATCTTAATAGTAAAAATATACAACAAAATCCCAACGTCACGCGGTGATCCCAAGCGATCACCCATCCAAATACTGACCGTGCCCAACGTTGCTTACTGTCAGTGATCGGACGAGAACCGGTGTTTTCAACACTCTACCTGACACTGTATTTTACCTCCCACTATCTTTCATCACACAAAAACGTTGCCGATCAGAATTTCAAAACCCTCCCATAGGAAGTTTCACTTCAAAATCATATAGATCGATTAGTATGTATGTATTATAATACATAGGGGTAACACGAATCGATAAACTGGAACTATTCATTTCATCAAGTAGGTTTTTATACGTAATAAGAAAACGATCATCACCTAATTGCACGGCGTGTGGTGTGGTTAAGGATGTATACCATATTTTGATGGAATGTGTACAATTCTAAAGTTGTGGGATTTTTTTTAAGATCACTCGAACCATTGATGTAGGCTATCGACGCTGTCAGTGTGTGTCATCGCAAGTTTGTATTTTAAGATTTCATTACATTTGATAATTGCGGAATTTAATATATATGCGATGTTGTTACGGGGCGTCATAGTCGATATGCGACAAAGCCTATAACAATGACAAAAATTGGAACTACTGAATCTTAGTACGTTCACATAATCCAATATCTGTCACGAGGTCACTTACCGAACCTAAAGTTTTACACATATCTATTTTCGTTTTAGTATGTTTACATAAACCACGCAACATCTACTTTTATAGATACCTGCTTGTTACATTTTATATACAACGAGAAAACAGTTGAATTTGAAGTTATACAGTTAATGAATATTATTTCAACTTCAAAGTTCAGAGAAAAAACAGTCGATATCATAGTTCGGTGAAACTGTAAAAGCCTGTCAAGCCTATAGCGCAGTCAGTTCGAAAAAAAAAGGTCGTTATCGATATAAAAGCCGAGTCCAAAAATATCGAAATATAATCAAAATTATGTCGACGATTCTATAACCCTGTCGATGCCCTACGAGAGGGTATGAAATGAATGAAGTGGACTCACTTGTTGGTAATATCCAGAACGTCCCCGACGGTCAACTTGTACTTGCGGCGGATGCGAGTGCCGATGGCACTGAACAGCGCACACACATTCAATATCTCGAATAAAGTCATGAAATAGACTAGACCGAGGGCTGTGAGTGCACCTCCACGCTTCGCTGATATCCTAGAATATAGTACAAATAAAAAACTTTATTCCATACCAACTTGTGTTACGTCCAGTGTACGGAAACCACGTGTCATCAGGAGTCATTGTAGACTTTAGTCGAAAATGCAATCATGTCAATATTAGGTATTCAAGGCCTACAGCTTGTTTACCGATTTTAAGTTTTCATATTTAACCCCTCGGCTGACTTGTTAAGACCCAGTTTTCAAAATGGCGGTTCATGTTTTTAATTATTTTTATTGTTACGATATCGTAAATTTGATTATTTAGTAAAAAACAGTTCGCATAAGTGCAAAACTAATTAATTTTTTTTTTGGTATTTTTCAAAGCTTTGTAACAAATCAGGTATTTTTTAAGATTATGCTGCCAACAATTTGTTGACCTGTGCCTCATGAGATCTACACTCTTTTGTATGGAGCTTAAACCTTTACCGTGTTATCACAAAAAAGTTAAATACGTATTAAATACTAGGTTTAAAAACAGTTTCCTAATAAATGCACCGCGCTCGCCCGAGGCAAGTTCGCGTTATCCTTTTTCACAAGTCCGACCTAACGTAACTAAAGCGAGACAAAAGAGCAAGATGGCGAACATTCAGTAACCGCGGTGCATTGAATATGAGACCTTTTTAAAGCCAGGGTTCAATACGTATTTAACTTTTTTGTAATAACACCGATATGGTTTTGGACAGACCAGGGGTCAAACTGTAACGTTTTCATGAAACCTTCATGGAAAATAAATTTAAATTCACCCAAAATATTATATTAAATATTCTACCATTATGATCTATGAATACTGTTAAGATTTGCTACCTTTTATCAATTATTTAACGTATTTACTCTCTATTTTGCCGTTATTATTTTATACGACTCAATAACAGAGGCTTGATGGGTAACTTTTTTATTACAGGCTTTAATGTCTAATAGCTATTATAGGTTGGATCAATATGTGAACAATGGTGACGTCCGGAGACGACGCCCCTATCTTTATGTCCCCTTTAACGTTCACAGGTGGCTTCTCTTCAATTTTGTCCCAAATTGAATAAAGTACTAAATAGCTTTTTGATGCATGAATGAATTATTACACTTTTTAGTTCGTATCATGGCGAGCTCAACGCCATACGACACTTTCTTCAGACTAACCAGCAGTAAGTATTTTGAAAAAAAAAACTTTAATAACGTTTCTCAGATTCACGCAGAAGTGGATACAATAAACATTTTACTTTCTTTTTAAAGGTAATAATTAAGTAAATTAGAATAAGATAGTGAAACGGAATCTTGCGCTGAATTCATACAGTAATTTACGCATCTTATTAACGCGCTCTGATTTTTTTAATTGACTCACTTTACAAACCCACTTTTAGAAAACAACTGCTAAATTGTTTATTATACACTCATCAAAAAAGTCTAAGCAACATATACGAATTTAAATTTTAGGATGGTTCTTCACATTATAACGTTGTATTTTATTTTAAAAATAATATCTTTAGGGTTCTATGATGTAAAAATAACAGCTGTTGTCTTTATAAGTTCTTTTAATAACAGAAATGAACAATATTAGAATATACTGTAGAAACTAAGATACATAAGAAACTAAACTTTTTTCTTACAAAATGAAATTTCTAAAGAAAATGTATTTAGTGTGAAAGAATAGAACAATAGAGAAAAGCAACAAAAATCTTAACATATTATTTTCTATTAAATCGTAGTGACTATCGCGCACTTTTAAAAATTATTCTGCCTTGTGTATTGTTAACATAGTTATATATAAATATTACAAAATAATACCGAAAATATTCTCTTAAACAGTTATCAGAATACTAAGTTTCACTTCTAACGCGTGTGAACTCACACTCAATTACAAAAAGTAATGAACGGATTTTCATGCGGTTTTGGCCAGTAGGTAAAGTGATTCATGGGGAAGGTTTAAATATATAATTTGTCAAGGTTTTTTATTTCCGGGCGGGACAACGTCCGCCTGGCCCGCTAGTAGTTAATATTGAAAAGCGTAATGATATGTCGTCTTGGCAAAGTCTTAAAAGTTCTCTTTCTCTATCTGCTTAGATAAACATCAGAGTGTGAACTCACTCTCTTCTCTTTTTATAAATAAAAAAAGAGTGTTCAACGAAACAGGCGGGTATCATTAACTAGTATCTATACTAATATTATAAAGCTGAAGAGTTTTGTTTGAACGCGCTAATCTCAGGAACTACTTGTCCGGTATGAAAAATTCTTTCAGTGTTAGATAGCTTATTTATCGAGGAAAACTATACATCATCACGGTAAGACCAATAGGAGTGGAGCACCAATGAAGAACGTTTCAAAATCGGTTTTTTTTCCGCTCTTACTAATATAAGCGTCATGCAGGTATCTAAAACAGATCCTTGACGAGTAAGCGTAACCGGCCGTATTGCGTTTGCGTAGTTTGCGTCAGACTAGCGACGCGTAGTATAAGAGAGAGTACATCTAATGTTGATATTTTATATGAAGATTTTGTAGCCCATTATATGTTTGATGAATTAATAATCTCTATAAAAACTATATAATTATTATCTGGAGTGCCAATAGATGTGAAATAGATACTAATGATAAGAAACTAGAATTAATTTAAAAATTCAAAATAGAATACAGTTTAAATTACATTGATTAAGTTTTCACTTCTGCCGGTAGTCTAGTGCTTTTTGCTATTTGCTAAATTAAATCTAAATAAATTTATATAAAAACTAAGATATTGGAGGTGGAGGCGGCACGGCAGGAGCAAAAAGGGATAACAAAAAACGCGTGAGTGCGGTGATGGACTCCGACACGGAGGTGGAGGAGCGGGTATCTCCCAAAGTGAGCACCTCTCGCAGGGGGACTACAAGGCGAGTCAGCCGCAATGTGGGCGTTCGCGGAGTTATGGGGGAGGCCGACGGGTCGTTTGACCGGGCCTTGGCCGGCAACCTAAGTGCGGCGGAGTCGGAGGCTTCCGACACCGGCTCAGTTTTGGCCTCGGCAGGCGGATCCAAGTCCGGCTCCAAGGCCGGCTCCAAGGCCGGCTCCAAGGCCGGCTCCAAGGCCGGCTCCAAGGCCGGCTCCAAGGCCGGCTCCAAGGCCGGCTCCAAGGCCGGCTCCAAGGCCGGCTCCAAGGCCGGCTCCAAGGCCGGCTCCAAGGCCGGCTCCAAGGCCGGCTCCAAGGCCGGCTCCAAGGCCGGTTCCAAGGCGGGGTCGGCCGCCAGTTCTGAGGCAGAGCCTATCGTAGACGTCGAAGACCTGGACGTCTTCACGCTGAAGGCTCTGGCCGGAGCTAAGGTGGCGGACATCATCGAGACGGTGAAGAAGTCTCAGAGCTTGGCGGGGCCCTGTATCAAGGTTCTAAAGGGCGCGGCCAAGACTCTTCGGGAGGTTGTCGAGGCTCTAGCTGACCGCACTGAGTCGCTAGAGACTAGAAAGCTGCAGAGGGAGACAAAGAACCTCCGCCGCCAGGTCGAAGACCTCAAGGCGGAGGTTCTAGCATGGAAGCAGGAGGCGAACTCCAAGAGGCAGATGCCCCCGCCTCCTGCGCCCGCAATGGCAGTGGAGTGTCCCTCGCAGTGGGAGGAAGTCCTCGCCGGGGCCGTCTCGCGCCTCGAGCGGTCTCTCCAGACGTCGTTCGGCAATATGCTGAACGCGCGTCTGGAGGGCCTGGAGAATCGCCTCCTCCCAGAGGTGCCCGTCCGCCCCCCGTTGGCAGGGGATAGAAAGAAGGGTGGAGCGGTGGCTCCACCGGCAAGGCCGGTGAGACCGGCACCCGGGGCTCAGAACCCGGTTACCCCTCTGGGGATGGACTGGGCCGGATTGCCAGCTCCTTCCGGACCTGCGGCGCCGGCTCCTGTGGCGGCGGCTTCCGGCCCCAGCTGGGCCGTGGTAGCCCGCAAAAAGAAGGCTGCCAAGGCTCCGGCGAAAGCCCCGACGGCTCCAGTGGCCCCACCAAAACCGGCGGGGCCGAAATTGCCGTCCGTCCCGCAGTCAGCTGCAGTCATTCTGACGCTGCAGAATGACGCAGCCAACAAGGGCCTAGGGTACAGGGAGGTCCTTGTGAAGGCGCGGGAAGCCGTGGCCCTGCCGGACATAGGAATCCATGATGTCCGGATCCGGCATACGGCCACGGGAGGCCGAAAAGTTGAGCTCCCGGGCCAGAGTAAGGAGAAAGCCGCCGAACTGGTTCGGGAGCTAAAGGTCGCATTGGCCGGAGTCGCCACGGTCGTCATTCCGACTAAAAAGGCGGACATCCGGATCGTCGGGCCACAAAACGGCCGAATGTAAGGCGGAGGTGGCCCGCTGCGCCATATGCGCGGACGCGGGTAGGCCCTCGGGGCACGTGATGGGGAGCCGCATTTGCAGGCCCCCCACCACCAAGGGTAGGGACCTCCCCGTAGTGGGAGCAGTTCCCAAGGTGGTGGCCGCCAGGCGGGAGGAAATTGATATGGACCAGTAATGGATAGGTCCATATGCAATTTCCTCCAGGCGAACCTCAACCACTCCGCCGCTGCACAGGACTTATTCGTGCAGTCAGTGGCGGAGTGGTGTATCGACATAGGGCGGGTGTGCCCCAAGCCCATGCACTTGTAGCACCGCATGGGCTTCTCGTCCAGCAGGTGGACGCGGACGACGCTCCACCCGACCAGGAGCTTGCCGGCCTGGACAAGCTCCCTGGCCGCCGCCGCGGGGAGCGTCATGTGGACCGCCCCTAGGCCCCCCCAGTTCCTCCTAATCTCCCCGGTCTTAATCTCTTCTGGCCGGCAGTTGGCCTTCGCCGCCACGACCGTCGCGACCTCGAGGGGGGACACCGAATCGTCCAGCCCGACGATCCGGATGTCCGCCTTTTTGGTCGGAATGACGACCGTGGCGATTCCGGCCAATGCGACCTTTAGCTCCCGAGCCAGTTCGGCGGCTTTCTCGTTACTCTGGCCCGGGAGCTCAACTTTTCGGCCTCCCGTGGCCGTATGCCGGATCCGGACATCATGGATTCCTATGTCCGGCACTATCGTTCACATATTGATACACCTAATAATAATGGCCTTTAGACATTAAAACCCGCTTGATATGGTTGAACGCACTATCCGATAAATCGGTAATGTGCTTTAGGATTTTGTTATAAAACCTAACACTATTACCTAAAAAACTGTTATTGGTTTTAGTGAGCCTGAAACATGGAATGATCAAATTTTCTCGATTTTCTACGCTATTGACCAAGCAAGGTCTTAACAGCTTCACCGGACTACTAAGGCGAGCGCTTAAGGCACTCAGCCGATTTTATTTTGACAACTAGCTCAAGGTTGCGCGGCACACCTCGGCTTTGGCTGTTGCCTGATACATGCAATTCGCGACCTATCTGAGCTAACCTAAGCTAAGCTAACTATTCATACATATATGAGTTGTTGAGCCATATATGTGTACCAAGCATACATAACTCAACAACTCTTATATATATTTCGTATCGGATAATATAACCAATTTGTTACTGTTTCTAGAATGTATATCGCTTAAAATTGTTGCCACAAAAAAAATAGAAAAAAAAATATTACCTATCCTCGGGGTTGAGCCAGATGACTAGATTTGCGGCTGCGATGAGAGAGCCCGCATTACACGCGCTCAGAATCCACATCGCAGATCGAATATGGCCGGGCTGTAAGAATAGTTTAGCAAACTCAATACAATCTTAAATATAAAGATTAAATAGTAATGGTGACCAACTGATTAGGTGTCTTTGTTAACTGGACGTACAGTCCTCGTCAGTCTTTTCGGCCGCTCTGAGTATAGCTGTAAGTTCGAGCTTGCACATAATATTGTTAAAAGTTTAAATATTAACGTTAAAATATTTTTATAGGAATAGAGCGGTCAAAAAGTTTGGCGAGGACTAAATTTTGAGTCGAGTAAGAAAGTTTTCAAAAGTACATTAATCGCCACTAGCGACTGACAGTGACGATAAAAAATCCTGTACTTTCTGACCTACACTTTGGTATTTGCTAACTCCCAAGTGTCCTAGAACTAAATTTTGAGTCGAGTAAGTTTTCAAAAGTACATTAATCGCCACTAGCGACTGACAGTGAAGAAACCTGTACTTTCTGACCTACAATTTGGTATTTGCTAACTCCCAAGTGTCAGAGCATAATTTTTTTTTTTTTTATGTCGTAGGTGGCAAACGAACAGGGGGGTCACCTTCTGTTAAGTGATCACCACCGTCCATGGACACTAACAACACCAGAGGAGTCGCAAGTGCGTTGCCATCTTTTGGAGGGAAGGATTAGGGGAGGGAAAGGGAGAGGAGAGAGGAGAGGGGAGGGGAGGTGGGTCTCCGGCGCTCTGACTGACCAAACGAAACGCAACAATGCAATCACTGTTACTTCACGTCGGTTTTCTATGAGAGGGTGGTACTACCCCGGGCGAGCCGACCCATTCATGCTGAAACCAATAATAGGTTCAGCGTGGCCCTACCACCATAAAAATAATTGTATATAATAAATATCCTGTAATCTTCTTCAACAAAAAGACTATAAAAATTAGCAAAAAATATTTTTGAAATGTCACTTATAGTCACACAGATTCAAACCAACGCGTCCTAACAAACAGAAAAACTAATTCTTAATTTTATATTAGTATACATAGTACCATTAACGGACAATAGATGGCGTACGATCTGTTTCAACAAGTAAATGTATTCTATATAGGTTTTTCTCTATTTTTAATGTGGTTTTAAAAATTGTACCAGAAAAAGAATATCAAGCTTCAATAATCACAGTCTAATCTTTTATTACATGTAGTAATAAAAAAAATACAATAAAAAAAAATTGGTAGTCGTGTTTTAATCCCGACATGACATGTTATATAGATAGCTATATACGACTACTTGACCCGTGGGCACTTCCTTGGGCAGTAAACATTTATAATAAACTACGTTTTGTGACTTAAATATAAAAGTTAGACAAATGCTGCCGTTGACTTTTTTGTAGGCATTATCAAGCTCTACAACTTTTCTCTAGAACTCAATCATATATCTCTCATCGTTAAGGCAGCGTATGTTTTCGTTCGACCGTTTTTGCTCCGACTAGCTTTGCAAATCCGACTGCCACAAAAAAAGTCTTTTCATTTTTCGGGTTAATATATAGCCTTTAACACTTACAAATAACGTGGATTTCTATTTGTAAAAGAATTATCAAAATCGGCTTAGTTGTTCCTGAGATTACCCCCTACAACGTCACAAACTTTACCTCTTTATAATATTAGTATATATAAGTCCTAATCATAAATGAGTAATCAATAAAAACAATATAGGACAACCTGCTACTAAGAATATAGATTGGCACTCATTCCAATAAGGGAAGCACCTTGTTAGCTACGGTAAGGGTGTCTTGTGCCGGTTCCATACTTGTTATAAATCTAAAAACAATTTTATAAGACAACTAGTAGGTCTGCTGGACATTGTCCTCCGTTGATAATAAAAACAATCCTAACATTCAATCTCAGCGCCATCTACTGGGTCCAATTGTGAATCTAAACCATTCTTGAATCTACCTGAACAGACACAAAAACTCTCATCAAAATCTGTCCAGCCGTTTAGGAGAAGTTTGCTCCGACTTGCTTTGCAAATCCGACTTCCACAAAAAAAGTCTTTTCATTTTTCGGGTTAATATATAGCCTATAACACTTACAAATAACGTGGATTTCTATTTGTAAAAGAATTATCAAAATAATCATAAATGAGTAATCAATAAAAACAATATAGGACAACCTGCTACTAAGAATATAGATTGGCACTCATTCCAATAAGCGAGGCACCTTGATAGCTATGGTAAGGGTGTCTTGTGCCGGTTCCATACTTGTTATAAATCTAAAAACAATTTTATAAGACAACTAGTGGGTCCGCTGGACATTGTCCTGCCTTGACATTAAAAAAAAATCCTAACATTCAACCTCAGCGCCATCTACTGGGTCCAATTGCGAATGTAAATCATTCTTGAATCTACCTGAACAGACACAAAAACTTTCATCAAAATCTGTCCAGCCGTTTAGGAGAAGTTCAGTCACATACACAGAAAAAGAAGAATTATATGCATAAAGGTACACATTCTTCAAAAACAAAAATGATTTCTCGATAATCATCAGCCTCACAGACTTGACTATATTCAAAATTACAATGAACATGTAAAAATGATGCTTATACAAACATTGGTAAACAATATTTAATAAGATAACCTTGAATAATTATAGAATCCAATACCAATATGTTTACACAATTACAACACTGTAAACATCTGATTATGTTTCATATCAATCCACAATATAATAAAACTTTTACAATAACAAACCAAGAAATATACATGCTTAAGATACCAATTTTTAATCAGAATGTTATTCAACTCCTTTATATTTAGACTAGGTATGCCTGTGGTTCCACTTATATTCCCAATCATGTCCTTATTACTCTCGATTGTGAAGAACAAGTTGAAAATATTCTCTGTATTGGAGTATCTACATGGAGACACATATTTATTTTCATGGCAATTTTACAAACAGTACAAAAGTAGGCTGGAAGACCATTTAATCATAGTAAAGAAGGTAAAATAAAACCCTTCATCATAAAAAAAACAGTTATACAATCTTTCATTGTAATTTGCCATATGATACTGGAGCTTAGGTATCTAAATAAGATAACCTTGAATAATTATAGAATCCAATACCAATATGTTTACACAATTACAACACTGTAAACATCTGATTATGTTTCATATCAATCCACAATATAATAAAACTTTTACAATAACAAACCAAGAAATATACATGCTTAAGATACCAATTTTTAATCAGAACATTATTCAACTCCTTTATATTTAGACTATGTATGCCTGTGGTTCCACTTATATTCCAAATCGTGTCCTTATTACTATCCATTGTCAAGAACAAGTTGAAAATATTATCTGTATTGGAGTATCTACATGGAGACACATATTTATTTTCATGGCAATTTCACAAACAGTACAAAAGTAGGCGGGAAGTCCATTTAATCATAGTAAAGTAGGTAAAATAAAACCATTCATCATAAAAAAAAACAGTTATACAATCTTTCATTGTAATTTGCCTAATCATATTGGAGCTTATGTATCTTTCTCAACACTCATTTTTATATATAGACTAGCTTTTGCCCGCGACTTCGTTTGCGTGGAATAGTTACTTTGGGCTAACGCTAACATGCAGCGGAAGTACTCAAAAGAGAATAACACTCCGATTTTAAAACATTCTTGACTGGTGCTCCGATCCTATTGATCTTAGCATGATGATATAATAATTTTTCAAATCGGACCAGTAATTCCTGAGATTAGCTAGTTCGAGCAAACAAACAATTTTTTTTTAGTACAGCAAAATGACTGCGCTGTGCCTGATGGTAAGCACAGTACAATCCAAAAACAATGGTGATCATAGAGTGACACATTACCCATCGCCGGTCGCCACTATCATGCCGACCGGCAAACAGCTGGATATGCTGGACCAGCCCTGAAACGCGACCCGCAGGAGCGAATCACTATGACGGGATTTATGGCCATATGCATGGTGGTCGAGACCCAGTCAAGGTGTAAAACCCTACCACCACACTTTTGCCATTGCCTCGTTCGTTATTCAGCAGGGTACACCACGTCAAGGTGAGGTTGGCTTGGGTGTCCCATGTCTTATGATGTTATTCGACACCCCTTACACCCCCAAACCCTACAGCTTTATAATATTAGTATAGATTTAAAGGGAAATTTGAAAGTTGATGTATTTTAAAATCATTGCCTAGAAATATCTAAAGTTATCTAAGACATACTGCATAATATGTATGTATAACTCGTTGTTGGAACAACATCCCACCACCATGTCGATCCAAAAAGAGTAAACTTAGCTTTAAACTCTCATATAAGCATTATCTACTGCAAATTCAAACTCAGTAATTTAAGTGACGTATAATGTATTCACGTAGTTTTATTTTAAGCCCTGTTTATTGGTGTGTATTTTTTATTTTTTTTAAATCTTTTTCCGTATACATTTACATTTGTTATGTTTAATCCTAAATTTGTGGGTACAGCATTTATTTCTCTTTAGTATGACCAACTTTGACGTGTTACGTGTGTCTGTGTTATTTGTTTGTTCGTCTCAAAATGTGGACTAACTTTAACGACCGTTTATCGTCATATATAGGCTCCCATCGAAAATCACCGCTGCAGTACTACTTACAGTATTGCAGATTTTTTGCTGAATGGGTTCGCCAATTGTTGGACACCTATTTTTTCATTTTTAAAATGTTTCTTTTTTTCTGTCATAATTATTTGTGTAATTTAATTTAATTGTATGGTTGTTCAACAATAAAGTATTTCTTTCTCTTTCTTTCTTTCTTTCTTTCTAGGTATTTACTACAACAACAAATTCGTTTCTACATCTTACTAAACGATACAAATTAAGCACAATAATAGTTTTTCGTTAGTGTTAACTTAGATAACTTAGGAACTTCTACCAGATTGTAATATGTGACTTACAGTTCGGTCACCGTTCACATTTTCTGTCACTATGTAAATTTTGGCGTAAGAGCTACTAAAATACATAACTTATCTAGACCGCTATAGTTTTATTAATATTATTATATACTAGCTGTACCCGCAGCTCCGCACGCGTTTTTTAAAATCGCATTAAAGAATTATAGAATTGTGAGACTATGTACAATTACAGAAACGCTCTTTAAAGATAATTGTAAGTACGACGCGCACGCCACTAAAAGTAACATGTAACGTGTACATTAGATATATAAATACAAAGAGCGTGCCAAATGAGGTTTGTCATCAGCATAATATTTGGAACCATAACCAACCATATAACTACCTCAGTGCTCACTTACACTGTATAAGGAACTATTGAAACAATAACTAAAAATATTATAATAAAGATTTATATTTACATTACATTTAATATACATTGCCCTTATTATAATTAAGATTTAGTGACTACAAAAAATAAACGCTTGTCTGTTCCGCAACAAATTGTATTATGAAACTCTTTACGTAATACTCTTATTAGAAAGACCTCTATATCATTAATGTTATTAATAATTACAATGTCGAATTGTAAACAATAAGCCGATAATTATTTCTGGCATTAAAAATAAAGAATAAGTTGAAATCTTGCTAAATTTCATGCAGACAAAGTCGCGGGTAACAGATAGTCTAAAATAGAATAACCACAATTACTTTTTATTAGATTCGTTATCTACCATTGAAAGTCCCGTGAAAATCGATGTAACCGATTTGGTGATAGCACAGCGGGCGAAGCCACGGTTAACAGCCCGACAAAATCGGTTCAGCCGTTTCGAAGATTACCCAGATCAAACAGACAGACAGA
>MU159371.1:34728-49928 GCA_015888305.1 Antheraea pernyi | reverse complement strand
TCCATCCGTGTTATTACAAAAAAGTTAAATAGGTATTAAATACTTGCTTTAAAAAGGTTTCGAATTAAATGCACCACGGTCGCTGAATGTTCGCCATTATGCTCTTTTGTCTCGCTTTGGTTACGTTAGGTTAGACTTGCCGGGCTGCCTCAGTCGGGTGCGGCGTAGGAAACACCTGCCGCCGGAGGTGTAGCGGAGCTTGCTCACGCTACTCCGAGACGTTATACGCACCCTCATAGTGCGGCGTAGGTTGTCGTGGAGTTTTAGCCGGCTAGAGTCGCCGAAAGGCATCACCCCTGTGTGACTAGCACGTAGGTGGTGGTCGGTTCAGTTCAGACTTTCCCCCCGGAGGCCTGACAGTCCATTATGGATATTCCCTCAACGTTAAAAAAGAAAAGTTAGACTTGCGAAAAAGGATAACGCGAACTTGCCTCGGGCGAGCGCGGTGCATTTAATTCGAATCCTTTTTAAAGCAATTTAATACCTATTTAACTTTTTTGTAATAACACGGATGGATTATAAAAAAGGTCACCACAAAAAGTACTTCCAAACTGTCATGAATTAAAAAAAAAACGCTTTTTTACCAATCTTTATAACTTCGTTCATCTTTTGTTGAACGGTCAACTGATGGAATATTCATCGTATTTACGTGTACTATGCACAGAGTTGATAACATAGGAAGTTGTTTATCTATACCAGAGGTCGTTTATTCTAATTGTCCTTCCTTATCTCAGGAATGTGTTGTGAGCTTATCACCGTTATACTCCTTTTGGACGCTTAATGTGGTGTTAAAATCTATAATTTACTTATTATTTCCAGCACGAAATATATATTTTTAGTGCTTTCTTGGCTTGGCCACCTACCGGTTTCAAGGTAAAAGACTATTGTGGAATTCAAGCAATTATTCTTCATTGCAAATCCATTTCTTCGGTCACATCGTAATGTAACATCAGGGCCAATGTATTAAATAGTTTTAACATAAGATCAGATATTCTGTTGTACAGTATAACCACTGAATGTCGAACTACAAGAGAGACCAAAAAAATCACTTCAGTACGATGAAAACTACGAAATTAGATGCTTTTGGTTCTGTTTTTGATTTAAACATGGGAAAAGCTTAGTCTGCTTGCGGGGTGGTAGGGTTTTACAGCCCCATTGGGTCGCAACCATCATGTATATGGTGAAAAAGCCCGTAATAATGATTCGCTTCTGCGGGTCGCGTTTCGCGATCAGCCTGTGCATATCCAGCTCTTCGCAGGCCGGCACGACAGCGGCGACCGGCGATGGATAGTGTCGCCATTGTTTTTGGATTGTACTGTGCTTACCATCAGGTAAAGTGCAGCCATGTTGCCGTGCTACAATAAAAAAAAAGTCTCTGAAGATAGTTAATAATATTGAATAAACCGGTGTTTTAATAAATAGTAATTATTTCGTTTGTTTAAATCTATTTAAAAATGCATTAATTCCGATTTGCATTGCGACTTAATTCACTCTTATGGTAATTATTGTAGTAATAATGCTGTTCTCCGTCTGTATTGAAATTATTTTATAAGAAACTGAATCCAATACGAAGTTTTTTTTAAATGCTTTTTTAAACGTCTTTATGTTACAATGTTGGCTATATTTTCTACAACGACCAGATAGCAATAACGTTACGCTACTTATCCCTACTTTTAGAATCGACAAAGCGCTTTGTTTATTTTTAAGATAGATTTAAGCCGAAAGTGTAACATGGTCAAACTTTAAACGCGTTTTCCTACAGTGAATATTATAGTGGATGTTACTCTGCAATTCCGCCTGGAATAGATTGACCGTTATCCGACCCGCGACCCGTGAACGCGAATTACTACATAATCCAAAATTATGCTCTCATTTTTGTGTGCCGTCTGTGAGATGTTAAGTGTGCATCTTGTTTGGTTTGGTTTTGCATATCGATGGTGCTAGCGTTTTTTCAGGCAGAAGTGCTGAATAACTTCCACTATAATATTTAACTATCGATTTTCGAAAAAAATAACGCCTTCTTCAATCTATAGTTCTATACTAATATTATAAAGAGGTAAAGTTTGTGACGTTGTAAGGGGTAATCTCAGAAACTTTTGAACCGATTTTGAAAATTCTTTTACCAACATAAAGCCACGCTAAGGCCAATAGGAGCGGAGCAACAATGAAAAATGTTTTAAAATCGGGGTATTTTTTCCTTTTGAGAGCTTCTGCTGCGTCTTAGCCCAAAATAACTATTCCACGCGTACGAAGTCGCGGGCAGAAGCTATTAACTAATTATATTATCTATACTAATATTACAAAGACGTAAAGTTTGTGAGGTTGTAGGGGGTAATATCTGGGGAGTCGACGAAAACGTTTCTTACGAACGCTGCCTTAACGATGAGAGATATATGATTGAGTTCTAGAAAAAAGTTGTATCTTGATAATGCCTATTACCGCCCAACGAAGTGGGCACGGGTCGGCTATCAAATATAAAGAAGCGAAACAACGTTATTTGGACAGGGGTTGATGGGAATCGATGGTGTGAGTTTAAAAAGAATAAAGTGTTTGCCGTATGTTGCCTTTATATTATACAGATACTACAATAGTAAGACCGCATCGACAGCAGATAGCGTCCATTGTGAAACTGATATGGCGAGACAATAACTGGAAACACAATGGGGCGAAGCGCGTTGTTTGTCACTCGCGGCTACTCCGAATTTTAGGAATATCTTGTCCATCCACTAATGAATAACTACATAATAAATATTATTTGAGTTTATTAATCCCTCGACGGACCAAAAACATGAGGGTGTAAGATCCAAACAAACGAATGTAGATCTTATGATGCACTTGTCAACAGCTTGTTGAAAGTATACGTTTCACCGTATTTATTTAAAAAAAAATTAAATCTCATACAATAATAAATTATGTAACGTACAATAATAATTTTAAAAAGTTGGCTAGGTATTTCAAATCATGACCCGCCTTTTGAGATCTAAGTTTTAAAAAAATCAGCCAAGGGGTAAAACACACAAGTGGCGGCTAGTGGTGGCTAACGCCGTAAGTAAAATAAAGGCGCAAAAAAGGTACACACAGTATTGTGATTCCAATAATAACTCGAAATTAGACTCTCCATATTCCTTTGATATGCGTAAAAATCCCGGGCCCAGTTTTTTTTTTTTATAGTAGCACGGCAAAATGACTGCACTGTGCCTGATGGTAAGCACAGTACAATACAAAAACAATGGTGACCACCGAATGACACACTGTCCATCGCCGATCGCCGCTGTCATGCCGGCCTGCAAAAAACTGGATATGCACAGGCTGATCCCGAAACGCGACCTGTAGAAGCGAATCACTATGAGGGGCTTTTTCGCCATATACATGGTGGTTGCGACCCAGTCAGGCTGTAAAACCCTACCACCCCGCTATCGCCATTGCCTTGTTCGTTATTCAGCAGGGTGCACCACGTGCAGGTGAGGTTGGCTTGGATGTCTCAAGTCTTAGATGTTATTTGACACCCCTTACACCCCAAAATCACACATCCCACAGTTATCATGCAGCGTCGCCAATTTCATGCGGTCCAGTAATTCGTAACACATGACGATAGTGTGTTCCCACACTTGCATTGATTGCGACCAACGTTAAAACTTCGTGGCCATACACGCAGGTATGATAGTAGGATTATACACAAATCGAAGAAAATACGAAAAGTCTGTAGCCTGCGCCTTTACCGAAGTATGATCCTCGCCATTCTTCTTGACCGCTCTGAAGATAATCGTGTAGAACACAAAGTGTAGGTATCAATACGTATTATATGTATAACATCGAGATAATTTAAGAATAGATAAATGCCAATTTTTTGCTCTATATTAGGCTATATTCAGATAAGTCAAGAAGATTGACGAGGACTGTACGTCCAATACGATTTTTTATAGCAGCGTAATTTAAGTTTATAGGTGAACAAAAACATACTATAAGCTGCACTTTTATCTCCTGCAATGCAAAAAACAGTAGATACTTCGCGTTTTCTTTGGTCTATAGTATGGTGAATACAGGAAGACGCATTTCAGAGCCAGTCCTATCTGTAAACTATACTACCTAATATCCCCTAAAACGATTCTAAGGTACGTACGTATTTTAATTATATATATTATATATGTTAGAAAGATATACCAGATCGAGTTTCTTGCCGGTTTTTCTCGATGACTGAGTTATTTGTCCGAACCGGTATTCGTTTTAAGGCTGATTAGCGCCTTCTTAGAGCCTTAATTGAGTAAAGTATTCAGGGTCAAATTTATAGAACGTACTCAGCATTATCTTATCCTTAGCTCAGCTTAAACTTCGCTGAGTAGTTACTCAGCACAATCTTACACTTTTGAATGTATAGCCTAATTACTAATGTTGAAAGAATATTGATAAAATGAAAGAAACAAGTCAAGCGAGAATTAAAGAAACGATGTAAACCTTGACATTTCTGCAATGAAGGATCATGCCAATGACAATCAATTAATAATGATAATCAAAAAAATATATAGACGTCACTGTTACATTATTATTTTCGCATACTTCTTTTTAATCGCATAAGTAATGTCTAATTTTTCGTCTGTCGTTGAATTTGATGACTTCAACTTATCTCAGCACAGCCAAGTGAATGCTAAGCTTGCGACTATAAATTTAAATTCTAGAATTAAGGCTCAGATAAGTCGTGAGTGCGTTCTATAGATTTCACCCTTAGACTACAATATTCGGTCATATTATCGCTTATAGTCTGACCGCAATCGCTGTTCCACACCTTAAGTATGCGCGGGAGGTGGGGAGTGGGAAGGAAGAAGCATGAACTCACATGAAATTCGTAGTGTCAGGCCGACCTTACAATATCAAAGTACAATTTTTTGAGGCTGTATATTTACGAGTATAAAATGTTCCAACCCCTGTTTTTGTCCAATATGATTTTTAGATAAATATAAATAAAGAACGTATGTAAATAAAATAAATCTTACATTTTTAGAAATATTAAATCTTAACGAATAATGCATGACCCATCTTTGGATATTTTATCTCATGTGCAACTGACACATACAGTCCGTTCGCCCCCCCGTCTCGCCGATCGCGTACCTACGGCGCGGTACAGCGGTTGCGGTCAGACTATGACATAAAACGTGATTACGGTGATACAAGTCGATAAAGTGACGTAATATGTAATGTTAATTGTCGAGATACACCTGTTCGAGGCAAGGCCTTCCTTCTGCGGTCATAAGGTCAGCATGTCAAGTTCGAAAGAACTGAATACGGGCTATAAATGGTGTACAAAATTAACGCGCGCCCCACATAACGTTATATGCACGACGGTACGCGGCGACGCATTGCAGAAAATAGATTCTTGTTTCGTATGTGCTATATACCCGCCACGCGATTTAAAACGAGTGGGTGTGATTTGTGGAACGTTTTCATTCTAAATTTGAGCGAAAATTATTACTATATACATAGAGATATAAGTATATATGAGTCGTTACATTTAAATATGACCTAAATTCAATTTTAATCGTTCATATAACATGTTTAATTATTTTAAGACTACCAGTTTATACGTCGAGAATGAATTTTAAATTTTGCCGTTCATCATCACCATTACCCTTATCCCACCTAAGTGGGGTCGGCACTTTTTCCACTCTCTCCTGTCACATGTCATCTCAGTATTCACACCTTTCACGCACATAATATTTTTCACGCAGTCCATCCATTGCTTTTTCGGTCTTCTTCTATCTACGTATATCCGTCCACAAACATACTCAACACTTTCCTAGTTACATGGTTTTCATCTCTCCTCATGACATGCCCATACCATGCCAACCTATTACTCCTCAACTTATCATAAGGGTTTTAGTTTTTTTTGTTACGATCTGTATATTTCACATGTATAAAAATTTGAAGATGTTGAGAAATAACGTAAAATATTAGGAAAGTTCAAAATTGGATTTAGCTCATTATGAAATGTAAAAAGTCATATACATATCGCATTTTTAATTTTTATAAAAAAACAAAGTATTCCAAGAAAGACACAATTACCGAAAGACTTCGTACAATAAATTATATAAATCTGAATTAATGCATTTTTTAAATGAATTAGGGTAATTAAAGTATATACTTTTTCTTACAAGATCAATAACAATATCAGGCGATATTGTAGTGAATATCGCTAAAAACCTATAAAATATACGAGTATAATGAATATTTACGACAAATGGTTATAGTAACATAAGACGTGACAAAATGTACACGGAAAATATTAACTCGAATGCTGTTACGTGCGATCCTTAGGTAGAACAGATAAACGTGATGAGCTGTGCATTGTGCTTAATTACACCATAATTATTGAAACAGAAACATAAAAATAGGACGAGTGAGATATAAATGTTTTTATGAAATTACTAGCTGATATACGCTCTTACTTTGCATTGTTAATTTATTTTGACAGTATGTTTTATGTACAGAGGAAAAAAAAAACGATAGAAAAATATATTTCGCTTATAAACTATCTTTGTAAATAATGTTATCTGTTCCCTTATACGGCGTGCGCGCTACACCCTTTGTCCCACTTCGCACATCGCTGATATAAAGGTTATAGTGTCTTAAAACTATATTCAATGAGGATATCGTGATACCTTTTTTATAAGTGTCTAAGGTGTGAAATAAAAAAAATGAGCATAATTTATGAATGATGTGTACACAATGGCACACCTCTTATCATTTTATTTATATCGAAATATATGCCTCTCTATAGTATGCGTCGAACTCTGGAAGAGCCTGCAGGAGTCCGGCATGATAGTGGGATTTAAATGTCTCGGTAGTCGCCGTTATTTCTAGGATTGATTTTTTTTATTGCGTAATTTTTGTAATTTCGGATCGCCCCTTCTCCCTGATCAGCAAAAGTAAACAATAATCTTACCCCTCTCCCATGCCTACGTAAACATTTACTTAAGTATTTTATATTTGTTCTGGCTACATATATTAATATTGCTGACGTAATCACTACCCAGTCCGCCCCCCCCCCATCCAATATGTCATCAAAAATAAACAAATCGAGAATCCCTACCCCCGTCAGGGCTTACGTAATACTTGAATGGCCCCTATACAGGGCTGTAGCTAGAGTCGAATTTGAGGTAGGGCAGCACCCCCCCTGGCTACGGCCGTGCCCCTATATAGCGAATCCGGAATGTCATATCGATTTAAAGAAACCGATTTATCTTATCTTTACTCTTAACATTCCTTCGATCTCATTTATCTAGTGGAAGCTTAAGGTCGTTGTGGTGTCGAAACCATTGTACTTCTATATACGTTTGCGTTTATCACTAAACCTGAGTCAATAAAATAAAAAAAAATCGGTCAATAATGTTCGGAGTTTTTGGCAGATGTTATATAATGGCTTTTATTTTCTCGCGGCTTCGTTTGCGTTGATAGAAATGTGATCTATCCCCTGGGAATTACTTTTTTTGGGTGAAAGATACTCTATGTACTAGTGTTGCCTAACGCAAGATCAAGACGAGACTTGGCTTGGTCTCGGTCTTGGTCTTGAGTCTATACACCTGGTCTCGGTCTTGCAAGTCTTGCAGGTATTGCAATTACTTATTAGCTTATTGCTACTTATTAAAAACGTTAGGTTAGACCTTAGAACAACGCGAAAGCACGGTACATTTTGAGCTTATGTTTACATAAATATTATAAGTGTCCCTTATTTACCCAGTTGGCTTAATGTTGAGGTCATTAATCGAAATAGAAATTATCGTATTTCTCAAGTTGGAGGATTTTTTTTTTCAACTGATTACCCTATTGACCTAACAAGGCATTAACAACTTCACCGGTCTACTAAGGCGATTAAGGCACGCTGCCGATTTTATTTGACAACTAGCTCAATGGTGCACGGCACACCTCGGCTTGGGCTGTTGCCTGACTCATGCAATTCGCGACCTATCTGAGTTGTTGGCGGAAATTATACATAAATACCAAAGTCATTCATGAAGATCCGTTGAATAGTTTCGGAGACATCGTGGACAAATATTATGTCACTGGATTTTTATATGTTCAGAGGGTTATAATTACACGAAGATAATATATGGTATTTGTACACAAACTCAGGTGTGTTAGTATTCACATGCGAATGTTAGTACGAGTAAATATCTAAGAAAGGTTTTCGCTACAATTATAAATGTGGTATAAAATATACAGGGTCAATTGATTATACACAAGGTCGCGCAGGAAGAATTACTTTGCCATATTGAAATTAAGAAACAGAGATATAGAGACCTCGAGACGTTTTATTTCAATGTAAATATTACTCGATGGAAACTAGTGGCTGCATACTCAATTCAGGGTTGCCAAGTCTAAGGTATTTTATGTGATTATGATGTATCGAAACGATAGTGTTTTTTTTTTAGAAAAACTAATTATATAAAAAATCATTGTCATTATGTTTATCTCCGATGAATTCCTAAACTACTCCACTGATATCCATGTAAGTTGCCATTCATATATTATATGGTCCATCTTAAGAGACACGATAATTTATATTTCGATTAAGGGCCTCTATATTTTTTAATTACAAATTAAATATAGATATCTCATATATAGCGCCACGTTTTAATTTTAAATTTCTTTTTCAACCCCATTTAGATACCAGTTTTAATGTCTAAATTGTTATTATATATACTATATTATAGGGTGGATCAATATTTGAACGAGAGTGACGTCTAGAAATGACGCCCGTCTCTGTGCATCCGCCAAAATCGAATGTAACTAATATATAAAATACTAGCCTCTGCCCGCGACTTCGTTCGCGTGGAGTAGTTACTTTGGGCTAACGTTAACACATAGGGGAAGCTCTCAAGAGGAAAAACCCCGATATTGAAATATTCTTCATTGGTTCTCCGCTCCTATTGGTCTTAGCGTGATGATATATAGCCTCCCTCGATAAATGAGCTATATAGCACTGAAATTATTTTTCATATCGGACCAGTAATCCCTGAAATTACCTCTTACAACTTCACAAACTCACAAACTTTACCTATTTATAATATTAGTATAGATGTTGCGTTATGTACGATGCAAAGATAAACCAGGTTGAGTTTCTTACCGGTTGTTCTCGATAACTGGGTTGTTTGTCTGAACCGGTGGTATTTTTCTTAAGTATGAGGGTTTTATTATAATTTAGTGTTAATTTAGTTTTATTTGTTTAGTGTTTGACAGCAATATCACCTGACACTAGGTGACGATGTGGTTATAACATATATAGTCCAGGGCAGAGGCTGGCTCTCAAATGTAGCTACCGGAATATATCTATAGATAGATCTAACTAGCCAAGCGGCACCATAAAAGCCTATCGTGCAATGGTTTCGCCACCAGGATTTCCTTCACCGAAGACTCTGTTTTATTAATGGATCCAAACCCACGTCTATGGACACGCTGTCCAACAATGCAATTGAATCATCGTAACTTGAAAACTTTGTCGTTACCGCAATAAATGCAACACTAATCATATCTATTAGTGTGAGTAATCATTCCAAGGTGATTAGCGTAGGACGATCCCTTGCCGCCCCAACAGACCTTGCCGGTCTGTCGGTACACCGTGGGGTTTTAGTCCGTGCGAGTCGGACATAACCCACTCTCTCTCCCGGGAGGGTGGCGAATCCATAAAGGATTTCCCCACGTTAATAAAAAAAAAAGTGTGAGTAATCATAGATTTCATTTAAATTTATTTACTTTTTTTACACTTTTATTAGCTTCACCTGTATGTATGTAACCGACCCCTTTGTAATTCAAACTTTGCACACCTGTCAAAGGTCGATGATAATGCAATAATCCGAAAAAAAAAGTTAAAATAAATAATAGTTTTGAAAAAACTAAAAGAACATGCTTTCATAAAAAAATCCAACTAAAAAACAGAAAATAAAATAAATAAATTTAATAAAATACTGATATGTGGATGTGCTGATATTAAGATGCGTCACTGTTAATATGAGCACCTCCAGATATCAGTATTTTATCAAATTATTAAAATAATTTATTTATTTTATTTTCTGTTTTTAAAGCGTTTTTTAACGTTAAACATTTTTTAACCGTTTAAAAAGCGTGTTTTTTAAGTTTTCTTAAACTATTATTTTTTGTATTTACCAATTCGTATTTAATTTTAGTTAACCAGTTGTTTTTTTTTTTTGTATTATTAAGTTACAAGTAAATATTCTGACAACAGACAGAGATCTTATCTAGGTTGGTAATCTTTATAACTTTTAAATGTACTAGGTTAATCTATACTTATATTATAAAGAGGTAAAATTTGTGAGGTTGTCGGGGGTAATATCTAGATCTACTAAATCGATTTTGACAATTATTTTACCAATAGAAAGCTACGTTATTTGTGAGTGTCATGGGCTATATATTAACCCGAAAAATGAAAAACACTTTTTTGTGGTAGTTACAGAGTTAATTAATGAAAAAACGGTCCAACGAAAACATTTCTTACGAACGCTACCCTAACGACGGGAGATATATAATTGAGTTCTAGAGAAAAGTTGTAAAGCTTGATAATGCCTACAAAAATGTCGCCGACAGCATATGTCTAACTTCTAGGTTTTTTTTTCCATTATCACGGTGGGACAACGTCCGTCGTGCCCGCTAGTAATACATAATTAAAATTAACCACCCAAAAAGTTCAAGTTGAAATTTATAATTGGCAATTATAAAAGTAGAACTACAAGTTAAAGAAACAAAGAACTTCTTACTACTAACTTAAAATCATTTAAAACATTAAAAAAGAAATGATTGTTATTTATGTATGTATGTAATGTTTTTTGGCATATTGTTACACATGTTTATTTTCCCTTTGTTTTTTACTTATTTCCTTTTAGTTAAAACAAGAACTAAACATGGGATGGGAAAAAAATGGAATAAATATTTTATGAATAAACATAAAACTTAAGTAATTAGTTACAGTTTCTTCCTTTAATTATTTCATTTTATTTGTTTTCATTGTCACTTTAATAACACTACAGGGCTTTTAGCGATTTAAAGTTATCGCTATTTAATTTTCATTTTTCTGCTAAGCTACTATGACACAGTGTAATAGTATTTATCTTTAATAATACTTTGAACAATCCTCTATATGTCAAAATAGATACAGAGATCGGGAGGATGCGGGGTGGTAGGGTTTTACAGCCTGACTGGGTCGCAACCACCATGTATATGGCGAAAAAACCCGTCATAGTGATTCGCTTCTGCGGGTCGCGTTTCGGGATCACCCTGTGCATATCCAGCTTTTCGCAGGCCGGCAACACAGCGATGGGCGATGGACAGTGTGTCACTCGGTGGTCGCCATTGTTTTTGGATTGTACTGTGCTTACCATCAGACACAGTGCAGTAATTTTGCCGTGCTACTTTAAAAAAAAGCCATTTCAAATATTACCCCGGACAAACTAGAATTTATATAGGTGTATAGATCACCTACATTTCGTATATTCCTATACCATATTATATAATACTAACAAAAATATAACTATCTCGTTTACTCTTTACTACAATTAGGTTAGTACGACTAATGTAGCTAATTACCATGCATTATGACGTTCACGGCCGACTTTTCGTCCTCAACCAAACCCTTCCAAATTGTGACATAGTTTTAATTCCAAATTGCTTGTCTAGAGACACAAGTTTCACTCTTTTCGTGTGTCTTTACGGCACACCCTATTTTTTTTTGAGCATGATTGTAAATCTGATTTAAACTCATAAGGAAACCAATAAATTGGCCGAGACTATATCACTGTCCGGTCTATTTTTGACTATCACGTTTGTTCTATATGTATCATCGGATTATTATTATCAAGGATGTATTTATGGAGGAATTGGGTGGTAGTAATAAATAAAAATTGCAAACTCCTTTATAACGTCGTTCGTTATAACGAAAAAAAAATTCGGTTGAATTACCACAAAACCATATATTTGTTCTCTTCCTTTCCTATAGCGAAATCGCGTTATAACGCGGTACCGGCGAGGTACTTATCACCCTGGACTGCCACCCGGATCTCATCTACTCCGCCTGCTGGAATTGGACCGGTTCCAAACTGCTCACCACTTGAAGGGATAAAAAAATCAGGTTCGTGGAAAAACAACGTTATTGGGTTAAAAATGCATCTAGTCTTCAGAGCCCACTGGTCGAAGCCATGCGTTGTTCTTTAGGGCCCTATCTTATTAGAACGCCATGTCGGCGCTACCGACAAGTTGTGTACAATTTTATGGAGGATATTTTTATCTATCTCCGGATCTACTTATAAACATTGACTCCTTCATATACATACTTGGATTTCGATTTATCTTATGTTGAATATATTCATTACAAATAAAAATGATCAAAAACTTGTATACGATTTACGCAGTACCGCTATGATAAATGTATGTAGCTATAAATGTACATTTATAACCAACAGATATTAGTTCGAAACTAGTATTATAGAGGCGCTGATTGGAAAGAATGAGTGCGACCTGTATTTATATAATGTACTCTGTGGATACCATCATGTTGGTTGCCACCTGTTATCAGTTTGGTTGTCACCTGGTATCAGCTTGGTTGCCACCTGGTCTCATCTTGGTTGTCACCTGGTATCAACTTAGTTGCGCAACCAAAAGTTATTGCCGACATCCGAATTACCCGCTGATGGAGCTCACTTCACCACCAGTTGCACTGAACCACCAAGGACGTCGTTCCCTCAAATCAACACAATGCACCTAAAATGTCATACGATGTCTTTCGTTCTTTATTTTATCTTTGGCAACCAATCTTCTAGTAGATTATTACTGCCGTTGTCGAGTAGCTAATGATATTACAACAATTACATTTCTTGCGATCGTTTCAATCAACTAACAAGATAGTCGCTTCTTGTTAGAACTTTCCAGGGAGTTTTTCTGACAAGTCAAAATTCATGCTCCGCGGTATCTATTTCGTACCCACTTTACTTGTATATAACAACCGAACTATATTACGTAAAACACCACCAATATAACAAAATATAGAATGATGTAACACAAGATTATGAATAAAATATAAAATGTAATCCATGACATTACGAGATTCCACCACAAACTTCCATATGATGTCATTTTGTTACTTACAATACTGGTGTTTGTTTTGGTGTTTCTCGCTTGGTAGCTCAAGACACCACGGGGGTGCGAGTCTTAATTGAGATAGGGCCCTCAGTACATTTTTTTTTTCAGCACCAATTTAATTGAAGGTCTCGGGCGGTTACCAGTTCAATAATGGTGAAATCGATGTTCATTTGTTCTAGAATAATCGATCCACGTAAAGGAGAAGTAGAGTCGGAAGCGATCGCGCATGAAGGCAGCAAAGCGTCGCGAGCCATCTTCCTCAAACACGGTCTCGTGTTCACAACCGGGTTAGTACTTAGTTATTAGAACGATGTATCCGTCTAGAGCTCCGACTGTAGAGAAAAAAAAACTTTCCAATTTTTTTTATTGATAACACTCTTCAATAGTAGCTGAACAGAAAAAAAAGATGATCACCTGACAAAGACATTAAATCGTTTTTTCTTTGCCCATTTATATGTCATCATGATCAACCTGTAAGAGACCCACCGGAGGGTCATAGGCCTCCTCGAAGGAAGGTATGGGCATAATCGACACCCCAGCCCACGACGTATTGGCGATTTCAAACTCTGAGAAATCCGCAGTTCTGGTTTCTCACATACAGTGGTACTACAAGAACATTTCTCAGGTTCAGGTTTCCTCATGATGTTTTCCTTCACCGTCAGGTGATACTGTTACCAATTTAAATTAGTAATACCAGGCGAATTCCGAAGAATTCGTTAGTATATACCGGAAACCGTACTAGTGGACATAATGATATTCCACCTGTCAATGTAGTCCGGTGAAGCTGTTAAGACCTTGCTTGGTGAATAGCGTAGTCAGTTCGAAAAAAAAAAATCCCCCTGTCAAACCACTAGATCACCATGACTTATATAAAAAAATATTGGAAAGGAAAGTTGAATGAAATACGAAGGCTATTCCACTATTGACATATTTTCAATGAAATGAAAGAGTTTATATACTCCTAATGCGACGGGTTACTGGAAAGCGTTTATGACTTGATGACAATGATATTATAACAAAAAAGCTGTAGATACATTACCTACGTGATATTTTGACGAAACAAATGTTAATACACACAACTGTCTTAGATAAAATGTGGAAGTAAGATGGCGTATACTCGATATCGGTGGTGAAAAAGAAATAGTTATATGTTGCTTGAATACTAGTCTAGTCAACAAGTTCAAAAACGTGATAAATAGAGATAAAGGTCCTAAAAATATTAGCGATAGCTCATTCGATTCGGAATCACCTCTAGGAAAATGTTTTTGAAGGATTTTGGGGCAGGTAAAATTTTTTATTGTTATTAACAAAATAAGATGAAAAAAAATGATATTTAGTTTTTCGTTAATAACTCAAAAAATATTAACATTTAAGCAATTTCCTCTTCTTTAACGAACAAATTTTATTTTTCATCTTATTTTGTTAATAACAATAAAAAATTTTACCTGCCCCAAAATCCTTCAAAAACATTTTCCTAGAGGTGATTCCGAATCGAATGAGCTATCGCTAATATTTTTAGGACCTTTATCTCTATTTATCACGTTTTTGAACTTGTTGACTAGACTAGTATTCAAGCAACATATAACTATTTCTTTTTCACCACCGATATCGAGTATACGCCATCTTACTTCCACATTTTATCTAAGACAGTTGTGTGTATTAACATTTGTTTCGTCAAAATATCACGTAGGTAATGTATCTACAGCTTTTTTGTTATAATATCATTGTCATCAAGTCATAAACGCTTTCCAGTAACCCGTCGCATTAGGAGTATATAAACTCTTTCATTTCATTGAAAATATGTCAATAGTGGAATAGCCTTCGTATTTCATTCAACTTTCCTTTCCAATATTTTTTTATATAAGTCATGGTGATCTAGTGGTTTGACAGGGGGATTTTTTTTTTTCGAACTGACTACGCTATTCACCAAGCAAGGTCTTAACAGCTTCACCGGACTACATTGACAGGTGGAATATCATTATGTCCACTAGTACGGTTTCCGGTATATACTAACGAATTCTTCGGAATTCGCCTGCTTTTACTAATTTAAATTGGTAACAGTATCA
>MU159371.1:11880-27359 GCA_015888305.1 Antheraea pernyi | reverse complement strand
TTATACATTGTTCTTCTTATATGTATTTGTTTTATTTCATCACTATATTCTATTCCAAACATATTTCAAGGATAATATCGTTAATTTGTAACAATTCGTGTAATTCTCTATACTATTATGTTCTTCTACAATTTATCACTTTTCTTCGTAATTCTCGTTCTCAAATATGCATTTTTGATAAAAGACTACTTTTATAAAATAATTATTCCTTATACGAATGAACAACAACAAAAAAATCCAAATTAAAATACAAAATTCCGAAAATTCCCTTATTGATTCGTTGATTTGTTGCTTATGTCGTTTGCAAAAAATCGCAATTACTGTTAGCTTCATATCAAACTAGCACGAAAACAAGGTAAATCATTGGATTTTGAATCAAGTAATGGGCGAAAATTTGTCGTTGCATGTAAGCAGTAACGCTCATAAAAAATCGGTTAGACATATACATATATTATGGATAGGGAATCGTTTAGTTTTTTAATGCGTAAAATATTAGGCCTTTTTAAGTTTTTACAACACTTTGTTTTCAGGTGGGACGTATACCGGCTGATCATCCGTTAGTGGGCGGGCACAAAGGCCCAGTGTTGGACATCGCTTGGTGTCCGCACAACGATAATGTTATAGCGAGCGGCTCCGAAGATTGCGTCGTAAAGGTAACTACAAAGTGTCACTTACAATCGTCACCAATGTTTTTGGTCGCTCTGAATATAGCTGTCAGTTCAGGCGAATCAGTTCATCAGATGAAATCATGAAAGGAATTTAAAAATGGCATTTTCTTATCCTTAAGCTGTCTGTACGTGTTATGTAATACATATAATATGTCGGGGCAGGGATAAAATGGCGTCTATTTGAAAGCATGGCGTCGTCCATAGTGACCTCATGATTAATTTAATCGAAATCCACCAAGAACAATCAAATTAAACGTTAGCTGATACAGAAATGCAACACTGAAGGTAGTTACGAATTATCCGTAGATGTAACTACCTCAACTGTCTGAGCTAGGATACACAACATCTAGTCGCCGGTCGCTGTTTAAAATATTCAGTCAAAGCTGACTGCCAATAATAATCAAGATACATGAACAGCCCATACTTCCAACCAATGGCGTCTCATGAATCACTTTATCTACTGGTGACCACCGCATGAAAATCCGTTCAGTAGTTTTTGAGTTCATCGCGAACAGACAGACAGACAAACGTGGCAGAGGACTTTGTTTTATAATATGTAGTGATTTGTATTATGTGGAACTATTTTGCAGCGATTTCGCTAGATTTTAGTACTCTAACAAAATGCTAATGCCTTTTTTGTGACATCTCAGAATTCCATTTCTTCCATGTTATTATTTTCAATCTATTCCACTTCCACCATCTATCACATAGAATGTCAGCAATAGTACATAATATGGGTATAGTCAAAAGACTAAAGAACTTAAATTCTGCTATAAACTCGATTACATGAGACCATTGTCAAATATAATTTAAAATATGAGCTATTATCCGCTGGACAATTCGTAGCTGACACTGTTCGTACTTTAAGAACGCCCACGTCCAATTGTGGGAATTAAAATAGGATAGGGACTAGGATGATTTTTTCCAATTCCTTATATCGTTTTATTTTATTCAGATAAGTTGAGGAGTAATAGGTTGGCATGGTATGGGCATGTCATGAGGAGAGATGAAAACCATGTAACTAGGAAAGTGTTGAGTATGTTTGTGGACGGATATACGAGTAGAGGAAGACCGAAAAAGGTATGGATGGACTGCGTGAAAAATGATATGTGCGTAAAAGGTGTGAAGGTGACATTTGATAGGAGAGAGTGGAAAAAGAAAACATGTTGTGCCGACCCTACTTTGGTGGGATAAGGGTAATGATGATGATGATGTTATCGTTTTATTTTATTTGTCTACCACAGTGCCCTCTAGCGAAAATAAAACTTATATTATTTGAAAATGGGGTTTCACATTGGACCCCGTGACGTCTAACGATCTCGATTTTGTTTTAGGTATGGCAGATTCCGGATGGTGGACTCAGCAGGACGCTGACGGAACCTGTAGTGGACCTCGTGTACCATCAGCGACGTGTCGGGCTCGTCTTATGGCATCCCACTGCACAGAACGTGCTCCTCACCGCTGGCTCTGACAATCATGTAAATACCTTGATATTCACTTCACTCAGTGAACAGAAAAAAATAAACCATGTTCAAATACTAAAAGATCTAAAAATCTCTACAAGTATTGTATAAATAGTTCATAGGAATAAGGTGCATATGACGCTTCAATTTACCGAACATGTTTACTTTTAAATGTGGGTCTATATCAATTCAATTTTTATTGCATTCTCGGAGATTCGATTTCTCATTTTTATCTAATATATATGCGAGTCCCGATGTGATCGATAAAACTATAGATCACTCCGTCGTGGTTTGGAGGTGATTTTCGCTCCCGCATACTCGTCGCAACCCCCGATGATGCTTAATTAATCACATCTATGTAACGAAGGTAACTGATCTATACCTAGGTACTTTCTTATTCATATTTTGACACTTTACAACACAACACTGTATTGGTACACAGATAGCGATATGGAACGTCGGTACCGGCGAGGTACTTATCACCCTGGACTGCCACCCGGATCTCATCTACTCCGCCTGCTGGAATTGGACCGGTTCCAAACTGCTCACCACTTGCAGGGATAAAAAAATCAGGTTCGTGGAAAAACAACGTTATTGGGTTAAAAATGCATCTAGTCTTCAGAGCCCACTGGTCGAAGCCATGCGTTGTTCTTTAGGGCCCTATCTTATTAGAACGCCATGTCGGCGCTACCGACAAGTTGTGTACAATTTTATGGAGGATATTTTTATCTATCTCCGGATCTACTTATAAACATTGACTCCTTCATATACATACTTGGATTTCGATTTATCTTATGTTGAATATATTCATTACAAATAAAAATGATCAAAAACTTGTATACGATTTACGCAGTACCGCTATGATAAATGTATGTAGCTATAAATGTACATTTATAACCAACAGATATTAGTTCGAAACTAGTATTATAGAGGCGCTGATTGGAAAGAATGAGTGCGACCTGTATTTATATAATGTACTCTGTGGATACCATCATGTTGGTTGCCACCTGTTATCAGTTTGGTTGTCACCTGGTATCAGCTTGGTTGCCACCTGGTCTCATCTTGGTTGTCACCTGGTATCAACTTAGTTGCGCAACCAAAAGTTATTGCCGACATCCGAATTACCCGCTGATGGAGCTCACTTCACCACCAGTTGCACTGAACCACCAAGGACGTCGTTCCCTCAAATCAACACAATGCACCTAAAATGTCATACGATGTCTTTCGTTCTTTATTTTATCTTTGGCAACCAATCTTCTAGTAGATTATTACTGCCGTTGTCGAGTAGCTAATGATATTACAACAATTACATTTCTTGCGATCGTTTCAATCAACTAACAAGATAGTCGCTTCTTGTTAGAACTTTCCAGGGAGTTTTTCTGACAAGTCAAAATTCATGCTCCGCGGTATCTATTTCGTACCCACTTTACTTGTATATAACAACCGAACTATATTACGTAAAACACCACCAATATAACAAAATATAGAATGATGTAACACAAGATTATGAATAAAATATAAAATGTAATCCATGACATTACGAGATTCCACCACAAACTTCCATATGATGTCATTTTGTTACTTACAATACTGGTGTTTGTTTTGGTGTTTCTCGCTTGGTAGCTCAAGACACCACGGGGGTGCGAGTCTTAATTGAGATAGGGCCCTCAGTACATTTTTTTTTTCAGCACCAATTTAATTGAAGGTCTCGGGCGGTTACCAGTTCAATAATGGTGAAATCGATGTTCATTTGTTCTAGAATAATCGATCCACGTAAAGGAGAAGTAGAGTCGGAAGCGATCGCGCATGAAGGCAGCAAAGCGTCGCGAGCCATCTTCCTCAAACACGGTCTCGTGTTCACAACCGGGTTAGTACTTAGTTATTAGAACGATGTATCCGTCTAGAGCTCCGACTGTAGAGAAAAAAAAACTTTCCAATTTTTTTTATTGATAACACTCTTCAATAGTAGCTGAACAGAAAAAAAAGATGATCACCTGACAAAGACATTAAATCGTTTTTTCTTTGCCCATTTATATGTCATCATGATCAACCTGTAAGAGACCCACCGGAGGGTCATAGGCCTCCTCGAAGGAAGGTATGGGCATAATCGACACCCCAGCCCACGACGTATTGGCGATTTCAAACTCTGAGAAATCCGCAGTTCTGGTTTCTCACATACAGTGGTACTACAAGAACATTTCTCAGGTTCAGGTTTCCTCATGATGTTTTCCTTCACCGTCAGGTGATACTGTTACCAATTTAAATTAGTAATACCAGGCGAATTCCGAAGAATTCGTTAGTATATACCGGAAACCGTACTAGTGGACATAATGATATTCCACCTGTCAATGTAGTCCGGTGAAGCTGTTAAGACCTTGCTTGGTGAATAGCGTAGTCAGTTCGAAAAAAAAAAATCCCCCTGTCAAACCACTAGATCACCATGACTTATATAAAAAAATATTGGAAAGGAAAGTTGAATGAAATACGAAGGCTATTCCACTATTGACATATTTTCAATGAAATGAAAGAGTTTATATACTCCTAATGCGACGGGTTACTGGAAAGCGTTTATGACTTGATGACAATGATATTATAACAAAAAAGCTGTAGATACATTACCTACGTGATATTTTGACGAAACAAATGTTAATACACACAACTGTCTTAGATAAAATGTGGAAGTAAGATGGCGTATACTCGATATCGGTGGTGAAAAAGAAATAGTTATATGTTGCTTGAATACTAGTCTAGTCAACAAGTTCAAAAACGTGATAAATAGAGATAAAGGTCCTAAAAATATTAGCGATAGCTCATTCGATTCGGAATCACCTCTAGGAAAATGTTTTTGAAGGATTTTGGGGCAGGTAAAATTTTTTATTGTTATTAACAAAATAAGATGAAAAAAAATGATATTTAGTTTTTCGTTAATAACTCAAAAAATATTAACATTTAAGCAATTTCCTCTTCTTTAACGAACAAATTTTATTTTTCATCTTATTTTGTTAATAACAATAAAAAATTTTACCTGCCCCAAAATCCTTCAAAAACATTTTCCTAGAGGTGATTCCGAATCGAATGAGCTATCGCTAATATTTTTAGGACCTTTATCTCTATGCGCTCGGCGAGCCCATAGTCATGGTGGAGATCGACACCAGCAACGGGGTCATGTTCCCGCTCTACGACCCGGACACGAGCCTCATATACTTGTGCGGGAAAGGGGACTCGGTTATACGATACTTTGAGGTACCTAAACTCTTTATATATAATATTAATATTGGAAGAAAGAATTAAATCAAATCGAAAATACTTTATTCAGTTTAAGCCCTAAGAAGGCGCTTAAGAACTCCAAAACTACCACCCGTTCGGACAAACAACTCACTCGTCAAGAAGAACCAACAAAGAACTCGATCAGGCTTATCTTTTGAACATGCATATACAGATGTATATTTACAATACATTACATGTTACAGTTGTATTTTTAATAGTGTAGAAAATTAAACAAAAAAAACACTCAGTTCGAAAAAGGTCGGAGTTAAAAGTCATCGATTTGACGTGACCCATATACTGAATCTCAAAACGCCATAAACTCAGTAATACGTCCAACTTGTCATCTTATTGGCCTGCTAGAATTATATCATCGGCTATATAGGATGTACCAAAGCGAAGTACTATGAGAAGAATGATATTTCGTTTCAGGTGACCCCGGAACCTCCCTTCGTTCATTACATTAACACTTTCCAAACTCCGGACCCCCAGAGAGGTAAATATCAATTTAAACATTTCTATTTATTAACTACAGCATCTTTACTTTAGGTGGGGTGAACAGCAACTTAAGGGTATCCAATCTAACATGTAACAACGAAAAATGTTTGAATGCGGCCTAAAATAATTTTGAAACTTGATGTCTTTACCAGGAGAATTACCATCAAATCTAGAAATTTCTAATGTTCGAATTAAGTTTTCGTCTCTGTTCGAAAAGAAATATACCTTTAGGATTTAATTACTGGACGTTTTTTTATACATTTTAGGTTTTAACGTTTGACCACGATCTTGTCTGATGTTAGATGACGATATGGTCTAAGATGGTAAATATACTAAACCTAGTGGGGGATTTGATCACTAGTGCCGCTACCGGAGCACATCAACAGGTTCTTGGTGACAGATATTTAACTTGAGGGTGGTCGAAAAAACCTCATCATCGTGCTAGGGTTTCATAAAGATGTTTTACTCACCACAATCTCGTCTGGTCTCAAATAAAAATGTGGGTTATGATGTTAATACACTAAGCCTGGATGGGGTTTGACTGGCTGTTAAATGCATCTGCTGGGACATACCCATGGGTGTTTGGAGATAGTGTGTTCGGGCATAAATTGGTTGGGGGTAGTGAAAATTCTTTTTTGACACATTGTTTGTCAACGGAAAATCGGTGATGGTCACTTGGTCGGAACCCGCGCTTATATCCGGACTCGCTCACCATACTAGCGACATGGTGGCTCGGAATTTTACTTTTGTACATTGTTGTTTTATCCCGATTATAAAGAAAATCTTTTCGGCATATATTTTTCCAGGGGTATCTACCTCCAGCCAATTTATTTACAACCCACTACCTAGGCTAGGTACCCCGATCTGTATGGGTGTGGTGGTTTGACCCCATAGTGTTTGACTTGAAATTGGGAACTAATGCCCTACCGTAATGTTCTCATTTACCGAAGGGCTAGAGCTTAATCGTGACTGCAGAGTTATCACCGCTTGATTATTTTATTGTTTTCTGATTGAAACGAACTCGCCCAGGTATCGGTATGATGCCGAAACGTGGATGCGACGTGGCGACCTGCGAAATCGCGAAGTTCTATCGCCTTAACAATTCGGGACTGTGTCAGGTACGTAGAGCAACTGTTGTATACGGTTTTAAGAGGTACATGATTACTGGCGACTCATTCCAATTTCATACACAGGTGCAATAAACTTGCAATGTCACCTACATTGGAATTATAAAGGACTAATCAAGTATCTCATAAACACTAGCTATGCCCGCGACTCCGTTCGCGTGGAATCTAATGTAAAAAAAACTGACTAATTAAATCAACTAAATATATTAAGTTCATTTAGTTTTCTACTTTTCTATCGTACTTAAGTCGCGTCTTCATTAAAATTACAATAGCTTTTGATAGAATGAACAGATTTTAATGTAATTAAGACTAATCTTACTCGAAGAAATGTTTTGTGATTTTCTAGGCGAGGTTTTATCGTCAACGCCGTACTTTAGCAGTGATGCGTAAAGAAACAAACACACTAACAGACATTTTTAAAAACGATTGAAATGTATTTTATCACTTATTCCAAGACACCTGCAAGAATTCTTTTCACAAAAGCCTAAAAAGTACAGACAAGTTAGATTTACATTCTTCTTATATGTATAGATTTTTTTTCTTTAATAGATAGAAGAGGCAATAATAATAAAGAATAGCTCTATGTCAATAACTCGAATGTCTTGTCAAGATATAACCTTTCAGGCAGTTTCATTATTATCTTTAACTCGATTTAAGTACGAAGTGCGTTGATTTGTGTGTACCAGGTGGTGTCGATGACGGTGCCGCGTAAATCGGAGCTGTTCCAGGAGGATCTTTACCCGGACACGCTCAGTGACGAAGCTAGCCTTACCGCCGAGGAGTGGCTCGGCGGAGAGGACGCCGAGCCCTGCACCATGTCGCTCAAGGTAACCCACACACCATGGTAAAATACAAAACACGATATTGTTAAATTCGTTGGTAAATCAAATGCCGTTTACGTCAATAGAAATTTATTTTGTTCACTTATAAACCAAACACCGAGTATACTATAAAACACTATAAAACATAAAACACACACACAATTACACTACAACTCCACTTATACCTTATGTTACTATAGTGACATAAAACAATTGCACTACAACCAAACTTACATCTTATGTTACTATAGTCGGATAAGACAATATCACTACAACCACACTTATGCCTTACGTTGCTAATGGTCGCATAAAACAATTGCGCTACAACCATACTTATATCTTATATTGCTATGGTCGTACAAAAGAATTACGCGACAACCATACTTATATCTTATGTTGCTATGGTCGCATAAAACAATTACGCTACAACCATACTTATATCTTATGTTGCTATGGTCGCATAAAACAATTACGCTACAACCATACTTATATCTTATGTTGCTATGGTCGCATAAAACAATTACGCTACAACCATACTTATATCTTATGTTGCTATGGTCGCATAAAACAATTACGCTACAACCATACTTATATCTTATGTTGCTATGGTCGTATAAAACAATTTCAATACTACCAAACTTATATATCATGTTACTATAGTCGTATAAAACAATTGCACTACATTGACAATTATATCTTTTGTTACTATAATCGCAAAAAACAACTGCACTACAACCATACTTATACCTTATGTAACTACAGTCGCAGTTCTCTTAAAGATCGCTTCCTTCTTTCTCTTCATATTCATTTCAAGGTCCTGCATAGAACAGTAATCTGTCCCACGGTACTCTATATACATTATACATATTAATATAACATGATAGAAAAGCCTACAAAGCTGACGTGATTATTCGAACGATTTGACAACGTGCTACATGAGGTATTTTTATAACCTCATTATTATTGGTTCCTACGGTCGATGAGTCATTATTTGCAGAACTTGTAACGAGTTCGCTTACATAGTATAAATATACTATTAAGCTGACAAAATATAGGTATACGTCACAGCATTTTACCAGAACCTATTCGTGGTAAGACCAACATGTTGTACTACCTAATACCGTTATCTCATCAGCGAATTCCCTTATCAAATAGAAAGCGAAAGGTACAACAGGATTGGCATGTTATATTGAATAAAAGTCTCCAAATTATGGACATGACATTGGTAGAATTATGTAATATTTCCAGTGAGACAATAAAATAAGTAATAACAATTCCCAACTTGTTCATTGAAGTGTTGGTAAGTAAACAATTTCATATCTATCTTTTTAGCTTAACAAATAGGTCAGACATACATAGATACATTACATACAAAAAGAAAAGGTTAAAATGAATAGAAAGCAAAAATATACTTTTCTTACAAAATCTCTTTCGCAGTGCTTATAGAAATTGTAGTTTCTTTAAACATCGATAACTTTATATTAAATATGTATAATGTCGTGATGTTTTTTTAGGTAAGGACAAAGAATCTAGGAAAAAAATATGAGTGCGTGTAACCGTCACACGCGATTCTATTAAAACTTCTTTGGCGTAAATATAACCAAAACTTCTATTTAAATTTATTTCTTTGATTGAAGAAGGCGTTACTTTGCGGAAATCCATCATTATAGTATTACAATATTACAAGGGCCACATGATATGGGACGGTTTGAATAAAAAAAATTTAGTTCCTCAACTTTGTGATATGTTTTAGTAGCCCTCAAAATAGCCCTTCTGGTGAATTTTGACATTGTCTTCATAACTCGTCCAAAAGATTTTTTTTTAATGTTATGTATATAACTTTCTTTAAAATGGTCAAATTTGTACCATTTTTACTGGAATTAACACATACCACAAAATTGAGGAGATCAAAAAAACATATTTTTTTCAACCCGTTCGACTCGGATTTTTTTTTTATATCATAGGAGGCAAACGAACAGACGGGTCACCTGATGGTAAGTGATCACCGCAGTCCATAGACACTAGCAACACCAGGGGAGTTGCAAGTGCGTTGCCAGCCTGTGTTTGGGGGGAGGGAGGAGTGGGGGGAAAGGGGAAGGGGGAAGAGGAGATGGGCCTCCGGCGCTCTCACTGACCGAACGAAACGCAACAATGCAAGTGCTGTTACTTCACGTCGGTTTTCTATCAGAGGGTGGTACAGCCCCGGGCGAGCCGACTCATTCATGCTGAAACCAGTAGTGGCTTCAGCGTGGCTCTGCCATTTCCAAAAATTTGATTGAGATGAATTTTTTATCTGCACTTTCGAATATTGAAACAGTAAAGCAAGCCTACCCGACAGACGAAGAGTCACTCATATTCATAATGGATATCGATACCTATGTATATAATGAAAAACCGACGGTTATTTGATTCAACATTTTATATTTCGAGAGAAGTCATTAAACAGAGAGCCAATTAGTGAATTTTCTCGTAAGTTTGTAGGGTAGTACGACGGTCACTGTCGATAGAGTCATCATTCGACGATCACTGCCGATTTCGAACTCTCGTTAATTGTCGTGACATACGGCTGTATAGCTGAACTAGTAGAAGAAAAAAAAATGCATGGAGTTTCTTTTTTAATTAACCCCGTTAATTCGATTCATACTTCTCTGTTTTTGCTTGTAATAAAAGTACATGCGGCCTTTATTAACCATAGTATACTAAAAACGCAGGTAAGGTATGTTTTCAGTTCGCTTTAATTGATAGTAAGAATTAAAATAGATTGCGGTTGTATTCGATATCTAAAATTGCTAGAACTTTCTTATCTACCAGTTGTAAATAATTTTTGTATTTGAAGTGAATAAAATTTTATTATTATAATTTTTTTTATTATTTTATTTTTTCTAAAGTTTTAGATTTGTATAAATATAAACAAGTCTTATAAATTAGTACGCCAAAGAAGTTTCACTTCTGACATGTGTACTTTGTACGCACGCACTTTTTTTTCTCTCTTTCAAAATTATATGTAAATAAAATAATTAGTAAAAATACATTTTCTAGTGATATGTGTCCGTTAATTCCCTGTAACTATTTGGTGGCAAATTGACACCAAACTGTACAGCAAATTGACGCCAAATTGGTATCGCAAATGAGTGTCAAATTACCAAAAATGGAGAGCATTTTGCTCTCATTGCAATGTAATAGATGTAACCTATAAACATCTAGAAATTGATGTATAATAAATATTCTTCTCTAGTTTTTCTTTACTTTTATACAGCTATTTTTGCGATAATGTAATATGCAAAAGTACTCAATTAATCTTAGAACTGTTTGCTCTCCAAATTTCATCATTAATTTGACGTTCATTTGTGACAAGTTGTTAAAAATATGTGCACAGCAAATATTGCGGATGAAAAGGATGTCTCCTTTTTCTTATAAAGGTCGACGCATATATTAATTCGGTCACAACTGATAGAAAGTTGACTCATATTCCTTCTAAAGACCAGTAGCTTTGGAAGAAATAAACGCGTGTACGGATTCTTGTAATGAACGAAGCTGGTTTTTCAATGAATGAATGAATGGAATACTGATTTACATAGAGAAGAAGCCCTTATGGTGATAACTCCATTTTTTTTTCAACAAAGTATGTGCAAAACTCTCGTGTATTTTGTGTGTTATTTCGTCAAGTCTAGCCAATAAGTTTTGAAACGTTAGCGTTTCGCATTAAATTATACCGCTTAAAAAAATTACTGGTCAAAAAATACTCCAGTCACTTTACTATCTTATGGATTCAATAAAAAAGATTACATTTTACACTTAGGCAGAATTTAAAAAATGCTCCAGGTACTATAAACTTGATTTAACTATAGCAGAATTTGCCACGGTTCTACAGCGGTATAGTTACGTCACTGGTTGCAAAGTTAATTTGCTATAGTTAAATCAAGTTTATAGTACCTGGAGCATTTTTTAAATTCTGCCTAATTCAGTATTATGGTCAGCACTTGTGAGTTTTATTTGTCTTCATATGGAGTCTTGTCACGGTTGCCATGTGAAAACAAATGCAACTTACAAGTGCTACAGCTATTTCTACATTTGAAATTGTTTTAAAATGAAACGTTTTTTCCATCGCCTGAAAATTTTTCGTCCGTCTATCCCATGTCGTATTACAGCGGGCGCGCGGCCGCGAAATTGCGGTAAAGTGAAAAACACTTGGCAGAGCAGCCAACGCCAAATGGTCCATGGCTCAATTCAAAATGATTCAATGATTTAAATAAATATTGTGCCCAGTTTTTAAAATTCGCCTATCATCTGAAGGATTGTATTTATTAATGAAATGAAAAATTATAGTTGGATATCTTGTTGCATGGTATAGGCATGTTATGAGAAGAGATGAAAGTCGTGTATAACTAACTTCTCTTATCTACATTTTAGAGTGAAAACTTTTTCGTATGACTGTATTAAACAAATATTTTTAAATACCTAAATTGCACCGCGGAGTCCATTTTGTTCCTTTTATCAAACATTGTAAAAAATGCATTGACAACCTTTGTAAAGTTTTGTTATATTACAGTAACTTCTTTTCCTACAAATTAGTAAAGTTATATCTATTTAAAAAAAACTTAAAGCATTTAAAGTAACATCCAAAAATGGATTGGCAATTTCGATAGAATATTATTATGTTATGTAAAATTCACTTTCCCATTAAATAGTTGAATTTTCTCGAGTTTTCATTTTATAAGTCAAATATTACAAACTAGACATTTACGCAGGCCTACATTACAGCGGCGACTGGCAATAAATAGTTTGTTTCTCGATGGTCGTCATTCCTTTTGAATTGTACTTTGCTTACCATCAGGCGTACAATATAAAAAAAAACAGACTATACAATATTATTGTATATTAAAATGTGTCCCAAGTATGAAAGCCAACGGAATCGTAAAAGACAGATGCTAAAAGGGTAGGGGCTCCCTAACCAAACTACAGGAGCGCGCGCTCGTTGTGCAGGGCGGGTACGTGTCGGGGCGCGCGGCGACGCAGCTGCACGTCACTAAGAAGGCGAACGCTTTGGCCGCTGCTAAGGAACGAGAGAAGGACCGGTCCCCCACTCCGGCACAGAAGAGGGACGACAGCCAGTCCGGTACTCCCGCCTCGGCCACTCCACCGCCCGCCATCAGTGCTGCTATCGTGAGTTACTACTATCATATTCATTATTTGTAATGTAGAAACACCTACCAATATATATCATTATATATGCTTATAAATACTGTGTACCCTCCATTAAAGGATTCAGTATTATGGTCAGCACTTGTGAGTTTTATTTGTCTTCATATGGAGTCTTGTCACGGTTGCCATGTGAAAACAAATGCAACTTACAAGTGCTACAGCTATTTCTACATTTGAAATTGTTTTAAAATGAAACGTTTTTTCCATCGCCTGAAAATTTTTCGTCCGTCTATCCCATGTCGTATTACAGCGGGCGCGCGGCCGCGAAATTGCGGTAAAGTGAAAAACACTTGGCAGAGCAGCCAACGCCAAATGGTCCATGGCTCAATTCAAAATGATTCAATGATTTAAATAAATATTGTGCCCAGTTTTTAAAATTCGCCTATCATCTGAAGGATTGTATTTATTAATGAAATGAAAAATTATAGTTGGATATCTTGTTGCATGGTATAGGCATGTTATGAGAAGAGATGAAAGTCGTGTGACTAGGAATGTCTTGAGTGTAAAGGTGGATGGGTATAGGAGTAGAGGACGAGAAATCTTGAAAAAAATCAATTTTTAGGAGCAATTAAATTCGATATTCAAATATTACACCAATATTTTACAGGGATCGTTTCTTATGCAAAAAGGATAGAAAATCTGTAGTCGATCAGAGAATAAATGACCAGAAAAAAACCTGTAACCAAATAACCAAAGAGATGACTATTACTAAGTCACTGGATATTTTGACACCCAATCGCAATACTCTTTACGATGGTAAGCGACGTGAATAGTGATAATAAAGAGGGCGGAACTAAAGCTGTTTCGTGAAAGCACATATACATTGTAGTTTTGTTATTAAACTTTAGTAAGTTCAGTTGCGAGATATCGTTGAAATAAATTATGAAAAGTAAAGGTCCTAAGATACTAATTCTGCGGGACACCAAATGAAAATTTTTAGAATTTACTAACTTGTTTATCTACTTGTACAAGTTGTCTCTGTTCAAGTAACTAGCAAAACAGTTTATATTTGCACGTGATTTATAATTAATATTAATATTTGTGCATATACTAAATAAATTACTAATAAGTTAATATCGGTAGATCCGATCAAGTTTCTTACCGGTTTTTTCAGTGACTAGAATAATGGATTCAATTGTCAGTAGCCTTCAATAATCAAAATTTTCGAAGGCCTTTTTAGCATATTGGACGAAGTACTTTTTATTTGATATATTTTAATTCCTAACTTTTCACGACCAGTGGACCACTAGATACAAGTAAAACACAGTGGAAAATATATACAATATGCACCCATAAACAATAAGATTAAGATTCACTTACCTCCTTTTCCTTATGGATATCGACTTTCTGAGGAGGCTTGAACACGTACACCAGCTTCCCTGAAGCATTGGCATACTTCGCTGCCGACTCTTTCATATCCTGCAAGTGACATAATAACATTTATTCAGGATTACTGAATGAATCTGACTACATCTGTACTAGATTTGAAAATATATAAATTAAGGATAATAATGATAAACTAAAGCCATTTATCCCATATTTCAAGATAGTTTTTTGAAATTTGTTAGTAGATTTGCTTAAAAATTATTTTTAGTATATTATATTAGTCATCTTTGATTAAAATACGTAATGGTCTCCTAAATCTTCTTCCAAAGGTCCTTGACCACATTGATCCAATCGTCTAAAATTTGATACCCCGATAAACCAAACCTTACTTTCTATTGTATCAGTTCAAAGTGATAGTATACCTTACGGCACATACAGTGAAATCAAATAACAACAGCGACTATTTTAACCTTCATCCCGTCGCCGCTGTTATGCCAGCCTGTAAGCCTCTCAGCTGCTGGATATAAACTAGAAGATCTCAAAACACGACTTTATTTAGTCATAGGGATTGCCCAGTTCGGGGCCTTAGTAAACGCAATTTTTTTTATAAAAAAATTTCCTATAAGAAGTAAGAAAAAGCTGGTAGAGTCACGCTGAAGCTATTACTGATTCCAGCATGAATGGGTCGGCTCGCCCCCGGTACTACCACCCGACAGACAGAAGACTAACGTGAAGTAATAGTGCTTGCGCTGTTGCGTTTCGTTCGGTCATTGAGAGTGCCGGATAGACACTAGCAACACCAGGGGAGTCGCCAATGCGTTACCAGCCTGAGTTTGGGGGGAGTGGGCAGAAAGACAGGGGAAGGAGAGGGTTGCCTCCGGTACTCTCACTGACCGACCACGTGGGTGTTTCTGTGTGTCGGGTGGTAGTACCCCGGGCAAGCCGACCCATTCATACTGAAACCTGTAACAGCTTCAGCGTGCCTCTACCACCTAATAACACATGAGTCATTCGTCTTCTAGACTTACTATTATGTGCTTCAGCGTGCCTCTACCACCTAATAACACATGAGTCATTCGTCTTCTAGACTTACTATTATATGCTTCAGCG
>MU159370.1:218340-228479 GCA_015888305.1 Antheraea pernyi | reverse complement strand
CAGTGACACACAAAACTTATGATAAACTAAGGAACAGAGCCCACAGTTAGCTATATTTTTTGAAGAAGGCGAAACAAACTTGCCACAACCACTACACTTTGCCATATCGATTTAATAATCAACTAAGTACGATAGATGGCTACACATTAGCGACGCTATTCAGAACAACTACTCAATGCAAGATGGCGTTAGACACAATAATGCTAGCAATAAATAGCAATAAATATAGCTTCAATAAATACAAAACATTGATCTTTTAACTCATTTTAGATAAGAATAAATATTATTACTTTTCTACCAAATGAGTATAAATCTGTCTCATGCGGCAATATTTTTTAAAATAACCTGATAAAAGCGATTGGGGCATGCATATGACGTGCACATCGCTGTCCCAGTGACCCACAGGCAATAAAACCGACGCACCCACGCGGCAATGTATTACGTGTTAACGAATATTTACGTGCATAACACTAAAAATAGTGCAATAAAGATCAGTGTGTCACCGTACGAGTGAAAATAGTCTACCGGCGCGAAATATTCTCACCCACACGTCTTGTAAATACTAAGAGAGTTTAATATGTATGAATTAACATAATTTTATTACAAGACCTACATAATTTAAATACTAGAAACTGTTACATACTGGTCATTCCATGTTACAGACTCACTAAAAAGTAAAAATAGATAAAAAAATGTTTTTTTATACTATCGATTAATCGAAGCCTTTAAATATTATAAATCTCTGTATCAAATCAAATCAAATCAAAAATACTTCATTCAGTTTAGGCCCTAATAAGGCGCTTATGAACGTCAAAACTACCACCGGTTCAGAAAACAACCCAGTCACCGAGAAGAACCGGCAAGAAACTCGATTGGGTACATCTTTTTAACATATATATATATATTTCAAATACATTATACGTTACAATACCGTTTTTAGTGGATGCACAGAGAGGAGTCAATTCCAGACGTCACCATCGTTCACGTATTGATCCACTCTATAGTAGCCTTTCGACACTAAAACCCGCTTGACATGGCGCTTAAATTTACAGTCCGGCAAATCGGTAATATGTTTTGGGACTTTATTGTAAAACCTAACACTATTACCTAAGAAACTATTACTGGTTTTGGTAAGTCTGAAACATGGGACGACCAGTTTGTCAGTTTCTAGTATTTAGATCATGCCGGTCTTTTACAAAATGCACATTTTCAAAGTTTTTACGGACAAAACAACCCCACAACATTGACAAGAAATGAGTTTTTTTTTTATATCAAAGGTGGCAAACTAACATGCGGCTCACCTGATGTTAAGTGATCACCGCCGTACATAGATACTAGCAACACCAGGGGGAAAGGTAGGGGTGAGGGGTAGGTGATCCTCCGGCGCTCTCACTGATCGGACGAAACGCAACAATGAAAGCACTATTACTTCACGTCGTTTTTCTGTGAGAGGGTCTTACTACCCCGGACGAGCCGGCCCAGTTATGCTGAAACCAGTAATAGCTTCAGCGTGACTCTACCGCCTACGAAAATTTAGTATCAATTCTCGGTGAAAGTCAACAATTGTTCAGAAAAACTAATAATCAATTAAATTGCTTTTTTACTGCAACACGACAAAGCAACTGCACTATGCCTGGTTTTTTTTTCTCGAACCGACTACGCTATTGACCTAGCAAGGTCTTAACAGCTTCACCGGAATACCGGACTATGCCTGGTGTTAGGTATAATAAAATCCAGGGGTGCGATGTCAGGAACCTCCGCGTGGTCCACCCAGGGGCAACGTTGCCCGCTTCTCGGTCTGAGTCGCTTGAGTTCACGCTAGTCGGACATACCCCACCTTCAGCTGCCCGGCTAAGATGGGAATCGGTAGGGATTTCCCCATGTTAAAGAAAAGGCATAGAAAAATCCAAAAACAATGGCGACCACCGAGAGACAAACTATCCATCGCCGGTCGCCGCTGTCATGCCGGCCTGCGTATGTATTTCTTCACGTTACGCTTGAAGAACCCCATGTTACAGGAAGGAAAAATCAAATGGCTGTAAAATTCCAACCTATAAAAGAGCTTTTATACAGGTATCAAGGGAATCGATGTTAAAAAAATCGAGTGTCACTAGCATATCAACAGTAGGAACCAATGGGAGTTCAGTAAATACTAATTTTAACGTCGCTCATGTTAATTTAAATCTGAACTATCTATCGGGACCCGTAGCTTTTGAAGTAAAACCTCTTTTAGTCGCGACTAGGAGGTAACTGGACGAAAATGCAACGGAAGTCCGTTACGGCAATATGGCGTCACGTTTCTGTACCATCCGGTTAGATAATAATTAAACATAACCAAGACTTCTATCAAATCATAATTAATATAATTCGTTACTTATCATAATAATCTGTTCGTACTTTTCTATATTTTATTTACTTTATAACAAAGAGTTGCTAATAATATCTCCTGTGTTCCAAATTAGCTGATAGATGGCGCTACAGATAATGAAGCTTTGATTTAATTTGTTACTTGGTTACATTGAAACCAGATGGGGGCACGGTCGCACGCCCATATATACAGGTTCTGTAGGTGGTAATGCCACGCTGAAGCTATTACTGGTTTCAGCATGAATGTGTCGGCTCACTCGGGGTAGTACCACCCGACACACAGAAAATCGAACGTGATTTAACAGTGTTTGCATTATTGCGTTTCGGTTGATCAGTGAGAGCGTCGGAGGCCCACGTCCTCTCCCCCTCCCGTTCGCATCTCCCATTCCCCTTCCCTACCATCTCTTCCCCTCCCTCCTCTTCCAAACGCAGGCTGGCAACGCAATTGCGACTCCCCTGTTATTGCAAGTGTCTATGGGCGGTGGTGATCACTTAACATCATGTGACATAACTGTTCGTTTGCCTCCTATGATATAAAAAAATGACAGACGTACAGAAAAATTCTATATATATAGAGATAGTCAAGTTTTAAAGTTCATGCCTAATACGATACTTAAAATAACATGGATCGATATGGTATCCGAACACGCTACTATCATGTAAGCTACCGCTTAATTATCTAGCGCGTCAGTATAAGTTTTCATAATACATTATTATATTAAACTCGTTATGGTATAATGCTTAATAATACGTGACCATTACCAGTGTAGTGTGGCCTGTAGTAAAACCACTCAATATACCACTAATATAATTGATGGTGGAAGGATTGAATCACCAACGATCAATTGACAGTGTCGGCTTTTCACTCAGGAACATATTTGTTACGGAAACACTGTTACGGAAGTCAATAGTCTAGATCTTATAAACTTAAAATTTCTTTATGTTGACTATTGTAAAACTATGGTTAATTAATATGTAAATTTATGAATTCATTCAAAGCCAATAATACACCTCTATACTGCTCGCTCAATATTTATTTTTTAAAGTTATTAATATGACTCAGTCAATATGTAAATGTCATAGGAGCAGCGGGAAAGCAGTGTTATGTTATATTTTTAATGTGTATATTTAAAAAAAATGATCTATACTAATATTATAAAGAGGTAAAGTTTGTGAGTTTATGACGTTGTAGGGGGTAATCTTAGGAACAGGAATGGTCCGATTTGAAAAATTCTTTCAGTGTTATATAGCTCATTTATTGAGGGAGGTTATAGGCGATATATGATCACGCTAAGACCAATAGGAGCGAAGCTACAGTGAATAATGTTTCAAAATCCGGGTTTCTTTTTCCGCTTTAGAGCTTCCGCTGCATGTTAGGTGTTAGGTCAAAGTAACTATTCCACACGGACGAAGTCGCAGGCAGAGGCTAGTGTTTAATATATTATCGTTACATAGTATAAAACAAGGTCCTCTGCCGCGTCTGCCTATCTGTTCGCCATAAACTCAAAAACTACTGCAAGAATTTTCATGCAGTTTTTACCAGTAGATAGAGTGATTCGCGAGGAAGGTTTATGTATATTTTAGACGTTTTTATATTATCACGATGGGACAACGTCTGCCGGGCCCGCTAGTTTAATATAACTTTAAAAAATATTTTTCACATTAAAAAAAATTGCGTGACAAATCGTCGAAGTTTCGCTACGAAGGTATGTGGGAGTAGTATAAGAGAGACCAAATATATATATAAATAATAATAAAATATAAATATATATACCTTTATATAAATATATATGCCTTTCCCAAATATACTGGAAACATTAGAATCACTGTAATGAGAATAAACAAGGTGTGTCATAAAACTTTTGTATTACAGGGAAACATTCAAATAAAAAAAATACAACAAAAAGTCAACGTCACGCGTTGTTTCCAGACGGTCACCCATCGAAGTAGTGACTGCATCCGACGTGGTTAACTACGGTGATCGGACGCGAACCGGTGTTTTCAACACTCTACCCCGACACTGTTGGGGTGTAAGGGGTGTCAAATAACATCTAACACTTGAGACATCCAAGCCAACCTCACCTGCACGTGGTGCACCCTGCTGAATAACGAACGAGGCAATGGCGAAAGCGGGGTGGTAGGGTTTTACAGCCTGACTGGGTCGCAACCACCATGTATATGGCGAAAAAGCCCGTCATAGTGATTCGCTTCTGCGGGTCGCGTTTCGGGATCAGCCTGTGCATATCCAGCTTTTCGCAGGCCGGCATGACAGCGGCGTCCGGCGATGGATAGTATGTCAATCGGTGGTCGCCATTGTTTTTGGATTGTACTATGCTTACCATCAGGCACAGTGCAGTCACTTTGCCGTGCTACTATAAAAAAAAAAACACAGTGTTTACGCCCACCACTTTTTGTCACACAAAAAGTATGCCGATCCGATTTTCAAATACCATAAGAAGTTGCACTTAAAATAAATAATTAAATATAAAGACGGTGATACTTGAAGACGTAATTTATTAACATTAAATAATTCACTGAAGAATTACTCGTACAAAAGTGTCAATAAGAATGTTTGCATAGTTCGTGCGATGAGGAATTTCTCTAACATAATACATGATCGACTGTAATACGAAGCTTGTTCAATTGCTCAATAAAACGTTAGCGATTTTCCATGACTACTCATGGACACTACACATGACATGTCTACTCGCTAAATCTTCTATATCTATATATCTATACGTATAATAAGAAATGTAAAGTGTCTGTACTTTTTAGACTTTTGTGAATAAAATCATTTCAAGTGTCTTGGAATAGGTAATACTTAAAATACATTTCAATCATTTTTAGAAACGTTTGTCTGTATGTCTGTTTGTTTGAACACGCGTCACTGCTAAAGTTCTGCGTTACCGATAAAACCGCTTGACATGGTACTTGAGCTATCTGGATTCGGGCAGAGACAAACCCAATAACATAGAAATCATAAAAATCGGTCCAGCCGTTCTCGAATTATAAATGTTTTGAAGGTGGTAGAGCCACGCTGTAGCTATTACTAGTTTCAGCATGAATGGGTCGGCTCGTCCGGGGTAGTACCACCCGACCCACAGAACACCGACGTGAAGTAACTATGCTTGCATTGTTGCGTTTCGTTCGGTCAGTGAGAGCGCCGCAGACCCACCTCCTTTCCCCCTTTCCCTTCCTCTTTCTCCTCTCCCTACCTCTCCCCCATAAATAGGCTGCCAACGCACTTGCGACTCCCCTGGTGTTGCTAGTGTCTATGGACGGTGGTGATCACTTAACATCAGGTGACCCACTTGTTCGTTTGCAGCCTTTTGACATAAAAAAAAAATGGTGTAACAAAACCGGCTTTGCTTTATATTTATTAAATAGCTGTGCCCGCGACTCCGTCCGCGTAGAACCTAATGTATCTGAATGTATGAAGTCCATTTACTTATCTACTTTCCTCTCGTACTTAAATCGTGCTGTCATTAAAATTACAATAAATTTTGATAGAGTGAACCGATTTTAATGAAACCAAGACTAAACATTACTCGAGGATATGCTTTATGATTTTATTGTTCTATCGTGAACGCAGTACTTTATAGCAGTGACGAGTCTTCAAACAAACAGACATTACTAAAAATGATTGCAATGTATTTTATTACCTATTCCAAGACACCTGCAACAATTTTTTTCACAAAACTCTGAACAGTACAGACACCTTTACATTCTTATTATATGTATAGATAATATACTTAGCTTAGAGTTATTTTAAGTTTTATTTTATCCATGTGTAGTTTTTGTTTTAATAATAAAAAATAAAAAGTACAAAAATTAAAATATTTATATATTAAATAAGAATACCCATACATATGTACATACATACATAAATAATCATTTCATTTTTATTGTTTTCATTATTGTAAGATAGTAATAAGTGTAGTTGAGCTTTCTTAATAATGTGAACTTAGATAAGGTCTCTTTCTTTTGTTAGAGGATTTTCTTATTTCCCAATTTAAAAAAAAAACAATATACTTAGCTATTGTTATTATATTTCTTAACTATTATTATTATTATTATTTTAATCATGAATATTATGTATTAAACATCGGATTTTTAATTAAAATGATAGCCTTTATGGTCGCTTCATTATCATATTTTATTGAACACAAATATTTACATAGTACCCTTTTATTTCTTTTTTTTTTCGAACTGACTATGCTATTGACCTAGTTAGGTCTTAACAGCTTCACCGGACTACTAAGGCGAGCGCTTAAGGCACTCAGCCGATTTTATTTGACAACTAGCTCAAGGGTGCGCGGCACACCTCGGCTTGGACGTTGCCTGATACATGCAATTCGCGACCTATCTGAGCTAACCTAAGCTAACTATTCATACATATATGAGTTGTTGAAACATATATGTGTACCAAGCATACATACCTCAACAACTCTTATATATATTTCGTATCGGATAATTTTCTAAACTATTTCAGTTTGATAAGGGAAAAAATAAACCCTTCCAGTTGCATGTGTAAGCGTGTATGCGCGCACGTGTGTGGAAGTGATATGTGTACATAATACCCTATTTGCTATAACTAAGTTATTTATTACAACAAATAATAGCCAACGCATGCTGAGACGCTAGTACAACTATTGCCATAAACGTGTGATAACCGTGATTACGTTCCGAGTCGAGCATTAGGCAATAATTCTGTTAAAGGAACGCAAAAATTATAATAATTTATTTTATCAAATCATAACAAGAACATGTAAAAAAAAAATAGAGCACGGAGTAAACATAAACAAAATGACATGTGTAACTCTTGAATTAATTAAATAATATATTATGTGGCATGTTAGCATGCTATAAAAGCGATATATTAGTGGGTCGGCCGCTTACCACAAAATAAGGAGGTACAGAAAGACTACTCCGCACAATGATATTTTTAGTTAAGTCACGCTTGACTTTAGTGTCGGCGCTGACGTCACAATATGTGGAATTTCGATTTAAAATGTCGATATAGAAAAAAAAATGAGTGCGTGTAACCGTCAAACGCGATTGAAGTAAAACTGTTAAATAATATTAAATAGAATAATAATAAAAATCATATAATAGAATTAATGCTTAATGCCGTGCTGCCATCTGGTTTCAATGTAAGTAGTTAACAAATTAAATCCAAGCTTCATTATCTGTAGTGCCATCTATCAGCTAATTCGGAACTTAATAACACAGGAAACATTGCGAGCAACTCTTCGTTATAAAGTAAATAAAATATAGAACAGTACGAACAGATGACTATTATAAGAAACGAATTAAATTAATTATGATTTAATAGAACGTATGGTTACGTTTAATTATTATTTAACCGGATGGTACAGAAACGTGACGCCATATTGCCGTAACGGACTTCCGTTGCATTGTCGTCCAGTTACCTCCTACTCGCAACTAAAGAACTTTTACTACAAAAACATGCAGTCATAAGGACTGCCAACAGAAGTATAAGCTCAAAACAACGAATTGTATTCTCTTTTGAATTTTTAAGTGAATTATAGTGTGAATGACATATCTCTTTTTTAAATTTTAGTATATTGTTAATGTCTACGTCCGGTACCGCTATGACACACTCGAGAGGCGAAACTACAACGCCACCCGGGGAACCACTATTGACCTGCGATACCACGCTATTGACTTTATCGGGGTGTTACTAATGACCTCGAACGCTATTGGTGGAAGTTATCGGCTGTTCATTATTCACCCCGTTGTGAGACTACATTGGTGGGAGTTCGGCATATAAAGGGCAAGATGTCGCTGATCTGGACGCACTCCTATGTGGAAGTTATTGTAAGGCGAAGCTCTGGCCAAATAAATAGTGACAGTATCCTGACAGTGGCAATCCTGACTGAATCGACCTTATACGTTATTAGTGTAACAATATGTTGAGCAGTTCGAGCAATTTATAATATGAGGCCTCGCGAATCATTAAAGACTAAGTTTCAGGAATTCGGTATCTTAATTCTGCCCTCCCAATATATTCTTGATAATTTAATGTATGCCCGCAAAAATTTAGGTATGCTGGATCTGGTAAGAGACCAGCATAATTTAAATACTAGAAACAGCATCAAATTGGTCATTCAAGAACCATGTCAAGCGAGTTTTAATATCTAAGGGCTGTTTATTACAAGGTGAATCAATATGTGAACGATTGCGACGTCTGAATATTACGCACCTTTCTGTGCATCCACTAATAACGAATGTGAATATTTATGTTTTGTAAAAATATATAACATGAAAAGATAAACCAGATCGAGTTTGTTGCCGGTTCTTCTCGATGAGTGCGTTGTTTGTCCGAACCGGTGGTAGCTGTGACGGTCGTAAGCGCCTTCTCGGGGCCAAAATTGAATAAAGGATATTTTGATTTTGAATATCTAGTAGATATTCAATTCAATAAATGTTCGACTAACGCCTTTATATTCGCGTTCGTTCGCGAACGCTTGCTGTACGCAGTTGACATTCTGTACTATTTTATTACTATTTCTGTATTATTTTGCGCGATCTTAAATAGAGATTAAGCAACGTGTTATATTTCCATACGTATAGAATAAGCTTTCACGTATACACAAAAGGTAAACCCTACTATCTATACGTCTAATAAAATTTAAGTGTCTGATGTTTGTTCAGGTAATCTCCGGCACTGATGAACCGATTTTAATGAGCCTTAGGATATTTTAGAGTATTTTCTACACTATATATCATTACACTTTTCCGTAGGAGTTAAGCAGTAATATTAAAAGCCTAATTAGAACAGACCATAATGCTTCCAATTAAAACACGTAACAAGGAAATAAAAAAAAAATACTTATATACATTTTTCTTTTCTGTTATCCTTAGAACTTGCGAGTTTTTGAAAAAAATTTGGCAATACTTATGTAAGCAACATAAGGGGCAATAAGGGCAATACTTACATATACTGAAAAGGAGAATGGGTGAGACGGATTACTAAAGTTCTGTGTACATAAGAGAGTAAACTTAGTTATCCACTTTCACATCTTAAATTTAATTGTCATTGTTAAGCCAGTATTAAGTACTTCTTATATTTCTCTAGTTCTTTAGCCCATTAGGTTCTTATGTATATATATGACCTGCATGTACAATTTACTATGTCTCCTAGCTAATACCAGCACACTTTACATCGTGGATAGAATCTCGTAGATAACAATCATATATTTGACCTATAAATCAGCAGCTTGTAAGAGACTGCCTATAGGGCCATAGATCTCTTCCCAAAGTAAGTGTTCGCGACAGTTTAGAATGATCCGTGTTGATAAATAATGTGTGTAAAATAATTGATAATAGATCTAATATTGTCTTAGGTAGATTTATAGAGTGCATAGATTTGATAGGATAGTTTAATAGTTAAGATACACCCATCGGTATGTGTTACACCCATCAGTATGTGTTTTAGGCGATAATAAAGAGATATCTCTGATCGTGTTTTATTTACCACTTATAATATCGTGTAGAGTAGTGAGAAATAGTTATTATTATAGTAATATGTGGTATAGTTATAGATATTTATAGTGTTTTGTGTAGAAATAGTTTAAAATAGTATAAGTTGTTAGTTGTAAGTACAAATGTAATACACTTGTAAACAAATAAATAGAAAGCGAAGGATGACTCATCGCCATACCGCCCCGCCTGTATAGTGAGATAGGACGCAATGAGCGCTTTGATTGGCGGAGCACCGCCAGCGTGCGTAAGCGGTGCTTTGTCCC
>MU159370.1:146665-214266 GCA_015888305.1 Antheraea pernyi | reverse complement strand
TATAATATCGTGTAGAGTAGTGAGAAATAATTATTATAGTAATATGTGGTGTAGTTATAGATATTTATAGTGTTTTGTGTAGAAATAGTTTAAAATAGTATAAGTTGTTAGTTGTAAGTACAAATGTAATACACTTGTAAACAAATAAATAGAAAGCGAAGGATGACTCATCGCCATACCGCCCCGCCTGTATAGTGAGTTAGGACGCAATGAGCGCTTTGATTGGCGGGGGGCGGGCGCTCATTGCGTCCTAACTCACTATACAGGCGGGGCGGTATGGCGATGAGTCATCCTTCGCTTTCTATTTATTTGTTTACAAGTGTATTACATTTGTACTTACAACTGCGTGCGTAAGCGGTGCTTTGTCCCAAAATTGTACCTGAGAGCGACCTCAAAAACCGGCGCGGGCGGTATAGTTATCCTGTTTTGTACGAGTCGGCAACGCGAGCACATCCTTCGCTGCTAGCAACAAGTCTTTTATTGCAAGAAAACCTGAACATTCTTCAACTTCAACTACGATTTCACCAAGCCATCGCTATAGTTGTGAGTCAATCGGAGGTGGCTCACAGTAAGGTATGGGTATATCACCATGCCAGTCCGAGACACATTGGCGAATTCAAACTCTAAGAAATCCACAATTATATGTTTTCCCACATATGGTGGTGCTATAACTTTTCACAAACTCAGGTTTCCTCCTAATTTTTTCCTTCACCATCACCTGATAGTTTTACCAATTTATATTAGTCAATATATGCAATTTTTGAAAAATTTGTCGTTAAATGCCAGGGTTCGGACAAGCACACATTGGATTGATATTCCACGGATCAAATCCCTGAACCACCAGGAACACTCTATGAATGATTGTTCTTAATTGGGGTGTACTCTATGTCTATTAATTGCATTATCGTAAAGTGACACATGAGACAGAAATAATTACATTAAAAATAAAAAAAAACTGTACTATTGCAGATTCCAGTTTTATTTTTATTTTCTGGTTTTATTAACCAAAAAATAACACTAGAAAATTATCTTAATAATACCTTTCTATCCAGAAAGTCATGATACGAAAAATTACGATTTCTTAAATTTATTTTAGCACCTGACCACTATCTGATATTATTATAAAAAAATGAGTGAGTGTAACTGTCACACATGACTGAAATAAAACTTCTTTGGCCTTATAGCAGTAGCTGATAGATGGCATTACAAATAATGAAGCTTTGATTTAATATGTTACTTACTTACTACTGAAACGATATTGAAACCAGATGGCAGCACGGTTGCGCGCCCATATATACATAATTAATTCTATTGTATGATTTTTAATATTTTTTATCAATTTTTTTTTCCAAACATTTTTGATTTGTTTATAAACTATTTATTGACAAAATCAAAAATATTTAAAAACCGGATGGTACAGAAAAACGTGACGCCATATTGCCGTGACGGACTTCCATTGCATTGTCGTCCAGTTACCTCCTAGTCACGGCTAAATAAGTTTTACTTCAATGAGGATGTGGCCTAAACTGGTAAATACACTCAAGCTAGAAGGGGGAGTTGTTCTTAAGTACCGCTACCAGAACACAAATTTGGGAGTTAGTGATAAAATGAGTGTTATAGTCTTGTTGTTGGATAAATTTGTATGTTAGCTCATTCAAATGCTAATGATTATTGTACCTAAATCAGTTTGTAAATAAATAACAAGTGTCTTATCAGCATACATCATATATTAATTCTCTCCAACGTCCTGCAACCGCTCAGCGGCCGTAACATATTGGTGAACCCCTACAGATTTTATTATTAAACATTGGTAGCTAGCCAGGTTGGCCTAAAAGAAGCCTACCACTATACTAATACACTTTAATAGCTGTAGCTATTTAAAAAAATACTGAAAAATAACTTTTTCTAGGGAATGGAAGCAGAATAATGCCAAATCCATGTCTTTTTTTTATCACGCTTTTATTAGCTTCACCTGTATGTATGTATGTATGTAACCGACCCCTTTGAGCTCGATTTTGTCCTACTTTGAACGATCAGATTTAATTCAAACTTTGCACACCTGTTAAAGGTCGATGACAATGCAATAATCCGAAAAAAAATTAACTAAAAAATGAAAAATTAATAATAGTTTATAACTAAAAAAACACGCTTTCATAAAAAATCTAACTAAAAAACAGAAAATAAAATGTAATAAATTTGGATTAAGAATAGTGTAAATTAGAAATAAATCTATATTTTTGTAAAAAGTGACAAAAAAATGATAAAATACTGATATCTGGAGGTGCTGATATTAACATGCGTCACTGTTAATATTTATACACTATTCTTAATCCAAATTTATTAAATTTTATTTTCTGTTTTTTAGTTGGATTTTTTATGAAAGCGTGTTTTTTTAGTTTTTTTTTTAACTATTATTTATTTACTACTGCATGTAAATATTTATTACACTTATTAAAAAAATATGTTGACTTTAAATGGGTTTTTTTACTTCAATATCATTACAATTAAAACCTGTTTTGTTTACAGTCTAAAATCATAAACACAGATAACATACAAATAGTATATAGATATATTAGAACTGTTACAACTACTTGATTGTTATTATTGAAAGTTATAATTATAAACATATTATTATTAATTCCTATCACATATTCTCACTTGTCCGTCACTTTCCATCGCAATAATTATGCCCACGTGATGCGACTACATGGAAAGTATACGAGCTGATCACAAACTTATGAATTAAACTGTTCAATGATGAACGATATAGGTCGACTGTAATAGCGAAAATTATAACTCCATTTTCATCCATTTTTTAACGATATAAAAGTATTTATAAACTATTTAAAGCATAATAACATCTCTCCTGATAATCTTACACGGTCCCTGGCCATATGATACCGCTGGAATTAACGCCGAGCGCCCAATTATAGACAACAAAATATGCACCGAACATATGACATAAACTTACCTTTTCTCCGCTTTCTCCAGTGTGGCTATGATGTAATGAGATTCCGTACATGAGACCGCACAGTTTTCTCCACGAATGTATAAATCACAGTGCTTATTTCACACAAAAATAATATAATTTTTACGATTCTTCTTATTTGTGACACTCGCACAACCTTCGGCGAAACGCGTTTCTGACTTTGCAAGTGTTGCAGGTTTTTGAGGACAAAAAGTTACCAATGAAGATTATAATATGTAATCCTATAAATTATATCCACGATTTTCCACAATACCCAATTAAATAAATAATATTATTTTATTATTATATAAGGGATTTATAATTATTCATTTTTATAAACAGCTAAATATTAAAATACAAGTCACGTGCTTGTTAATTGTCAAACTGTCAATACTTTTCGAATGATGCCAAATATAAACCAATATTTTAAAAGTAATAAAATAACTATATACTTTTTACATCAGTACACTACAATAAGTCAATAGATTTTGATGAGGTTTCATAATTAGTATTTTCAACTCAATAGAATGAATTAAAACCTTTTGCATACTAACAAGCTTTCTTATAAACAATTTAATATATAAAATCAACAGATTACTTTCTCAAAGAATAAAACAAATTCTTAGATTAATTTTCTAACCACATTAATCTTTTCACAATATCCTAAAATGTTAAACACAAGATTTCATTATTCAGTGTCGTCTTAACTTATAATTTTGTATGGTTTCATATACAACTTTTACGACCCGCTAGTCATAATTTAACAACTGTGTAATCAATGAAACCATATTATTTTATTGGATTAATGTGAAATATTTTAATACTTAGCTGAAACGCTTATAACACTGTATACATGGTTTTTTATTTATTTTATCGAATTATATATATTATATCACGATCATTTAAAACGTAGTAATAACATTGAGCCCATCAGGCTATATTTTTATGGTGGTAGAGCCACGCTGAAACTATTACTGGTTTTAGCATGAATGGGTCGGCTCGTCCGGAGTAGTACCACCCTCTCACAGAAAACCGACGTGAAGTAACAGTGCTTGCATTGTTGCGTTTCGTTCTGTCAGTGAGAGCGCCGGAGGCCCACCTCCCCTCTCCTCTCTCTTCTCCTACTCCCTCCCTTAACCCTTCCCCCCAAAGGGTGGCAACGCACTTGCGACTCCTCTGGTGTTGTTAGTGTCCATGGACCGTGGTGATCACATAACATCAGGTGACACATAACATCACATAACATCAACCTGTTCGTTTGCCACTTTGACATAAAAAAATAATAATAATATACGGAACCGATATCTCTTGGACCGAAGAGGTCAAATATCTGGGTTATACATTAGATAGACATCTAAATCTTGATTCAGATGGAGAAAAAGTACGAAACAAAGCCGCTATGGTTTTGGCTCGCCTCCATTCGTTGCTTTGTTATAGGAGTAAGATGTCCCTCTGACCCAAGCTCACTTTGTATAAGACGTGTATCGTCCCATTATCACATTTAGTTGTCCCGTTTTAGCACGTACGCCAGAAAACAACTTTCATAAGTTGCAGGTTCTCCAAATTCGCGTCTTACGTAAAGTGACTGGTGTCCCAAGGTACATCTGGAGAGTCGATCTCCATAGGGTCTTGGAGATGCCGACTATTTGGGCCATTGTAAATCACTTACCACTAATTACTTTGAAAAATCCCTGTCTGTTTGTGGTATCCGCCGTGAATTAAGAAACCATACCTAAAGCTGCGCGCCACAAAAGACGTCCGCGACATATTCTTACCGAACCTCCCGATGATATAACGGCAGCGAACGATCACTATCAGCCTGTCTCTCCAAACAGAGCGTGTTAACGCCCACGACCGAGAAACCACAGATCACGCCGTCGTGGTCTGGCGGTAAATTTTGCTCCCGCACACCAGATTAGGCCCCCCTCGGCAGCGGCTCAAGCCTAAGTCCGTTCCCTCAGCGTGGAGCCCTTGAGTACTCTGATGATACAATGACACAAAATCTTACATCACTGCAACAACATTACACGTATAACCTTCACACACGTGCACGCACATATGCTTACACATGAAAGTAAAAGGGTTGTATTTTTTTCCCCTTATCGAAGTGAAAGAGTTTGGAAAAAATTATCCGACACAAAATACATGATGATGATGATGATGTCCTCCTTGACGTGTCCGTCAACAGCGAACCTTGTTAATTTCGTGAATGAGAGCGAATGTGACTCGCGAAACCAGATTTTGTTTTTAAGGTACGATTACAAGGCGCATAGTGTAGCTGACCGAAGCAATTTAGGGAGTAAAAGTAGGAAGGCTTGAGATGGTTCTTTGCGGAGATTGTGTAGTGGATTTTCCTCGAAAATTTCTACTGCCCTTTTAACAGAGTTGCGCCATTCTGATCTCTGTTGCGCAAGCTCTTCCCACTTGTGTGAAGAAAATACATATAAGAGTTCTTGAGGTATGTTTGCCTGGTACACATATATGTTTCTTTTTTTTTCTCTCGAACTGACTACGCTATTGACCTGGTAGGGTCTTCACAGCTTCACCGGACTAAACAGCTTCACCGGACTAAACAAGCTCCGCCATGACAGTGTTTCCACTGCCGTGACCAGGATTCGAACCAGGGTTACTACGGCCACAACGTAGGGCCCTAACCACTAGACGATCACGGCTATCGAAGCGATATATATGTTTCAATAACTCATATAAGTATGAATATGTGGCTTAGCTTAGGTTAGCTCAGATAGGTCACGAATTGTATGAGTCAGGTAACAGCTCGAGCCGAGGTGTGCCGTGCACCCTTGAGCTAGTTGCCAAAAAAATCGGCTGAGTGCCTTGAGCGCTCACCTTAGTAGTCCGGTGAAGCTGTTAAGACCTTGCTTGTTAAGGTTAATAGAGTAATCAATTCGAGAAAAAAAACCTACTGTGTTTTCGCTACAATTGATATTGATGTCTACGTTTTATGTAATTACCATCTGCTTTCTTGATTTAAAAGAACTTTTCCTAATTTTTTTTTCACGCAAATGTCATTGTTATAATTATATAAAAAAAAAATTATACATCAATGGTACAATACATTGAGTATTTTGACAACAGTATTCTGCAAAGAGTATAATAAGTAATATAGTAAGTATTCTGGTAACATTATACAGAATACGAATGTTTAGTCGTGGCTGTAAATAAAATATATATTTTTAAATGAATAATAGTACTTAAGAGTTAAATATAATTGGTTCTATTTACAATGATTAAGGCAATATTAGTTTTTAATAATCACGGAAAGCCGCGGCTCTCAAAGTTCTATCAATACTTCGTAAGTGAAAGCCATTTTTTTACAATATCATTTATGTGATAATCATATTACTTCAATAATATATAGATTGGTCTTAGTTTATACGACATATGTAACTATTTTTACTGCAATAATACTCATAATAATAAACATAATAAACTCATAAATACCCATTGAATTTTTATTTTGTCAATTATTTATTGTTATCACATTCAGGGATAATACGCCCCATTTCGTTCGAAAATTCAGCTTTATGATAACTTAACATTTAATCTAACATACAAATGAGCGAAGTTAACATCCTTATTCAACGGTATCCAAGTTTATTATGTATAGATATTGAAATATTCAAACTTTTAATCCAACTTTGGCTCTGCAAGATGAATCAAGCAAGTTTTGATTTCACTGCCAATCTTTTAGTAGATTACTATTGCCATCGTCGAGTAGGTCATGATATTACAAGTCTCTTGCCAACATTTCAATGAACTCCCAAGATGGTGGCTGTCTTGTTAGAACTCTCCAGGAAGTGGCAAGTCAGAATCCACACTCCTTTGTACTATTTCTCATACACTTGTGCATAATAACCGAATTATATTACATAAAACACCACCAATTTTACAAATTATAAACCCAAATAACACGAAATTAAAAATAAAACCAGCTGGCCTGGCGGACGTAGTCCTGCCTTGATAATAAACAAAATCCTAAAGGTCAGCCACAGTGCCACCTATGGGGGCCAATTGTGAATCTAGGCCATTCTCGAATCTGACGTCTCGAACACACAATGTTGATGAAAAATCGGTCCAGCCATTTAGGAGGAGTTCAGTGATGTATACACATACAGAAGAAATTGATATATAAAGATATAAAAACCACTACATGACATTCTTGTCCTGTCAAAAACCAATCAACCGAGTTATTCCTCGTCTCAGTTTTATGAGTACAAGGCTGGATTTAGATGGGGACAGGTCCATCAAGACACTGAGCTTCCCTCCATTAACTCTCATGTGGCAGAGGCCATCACAATATGAGTATTGTTTAATAAGCAACGATTTAAAACTATGGTGATATTTTATAAAAGATTTGCCTCCTCTATAGTTTTCATAGGTCTCATGCACCATGTCAACATACATTTTACTGTTGAACCCATGACCTTGACTCATAGTTTTGGCCCAAAAAAATAAAACATTAAAGAAATTATGTTCACCTGTGAAATAATACATATAACATAGTCTTTTTGATTAAAATATACATTAACAAAGTTTATTTCAGGTTTTTATTATATACTTGCATAAAAAAGTGCACTCTATATGAGCCCTTGGACCGCCGAATATGACAAAAGTGAACCAACAGCATATGTCAAAGTAAATCAAAAGGGTTCAAAGAACACATAGTATAAAACAAATTTCTCTACCGTGTCTGTCTGTTTGCGATAAACTAAAAAACTACTGAACGGATTTTCTTGTGGTTTTCACCAGTGGATAAGGTGATTCATGAGGAAGCTTTTTATTGAAGAAAAATATAAATATTAAAAAGATATGAGCACGATGCATCAACTGTCACTTGACTGTAAATATACGTCTAAGAACTAGCAATGGTTTCAAGAGCGAAAATTAATAATTCCGAACAGCGTGCGGGCTACCTGGCTGCCAGTAAAAGTTGCGTTTATTAGTGCATATTGCACCTTTACAGGCAAAAATATTGTTTTTTAATTAATTTTAGGAAACTTTTTTTTAGTAAAACTTTCCTTTTAAATGTTATAACATTAATTTATCACTGCCAGTCATTTTTATTATTAACAAAATGTGCCGGATGTTATTTTTTGTAAATAAAAATAAAAGTAATTTCAAACCATGTTGGGATAGTCGTAATTTTATAATTATTTTATTTAGACATAAATAAGTACAAATCTAATCTGTCCAACGTTAATTCAGTTATTTACTCAATAGTCAGACCGATTTATTGCTATAAAAATAATATGTATATAGAATTACTTAGCTATAGTTATAATTTAGTGCAGCACTAGCTGCATGATAAATATAGCGATAATTGTGGTAGCGTTTGTTATCGACGCAGGTATTTAAGATGGTGTCAGTTCCAAGTCATATGTTTACATTTATCGCTGTTTATGGTGAATTTTTAATATCATAATTTTTGTCTTTCGTTATCCTGGAGAACCCCTTGCGTTTTATGGGACAAAAGTATCCAAGATGTAATCTTGTAAATTTAGTTATCACTATGTCAAGTTTCGTCAAAATTGCTTCAGTACTTTCAGAGTGATACATGTACACAGGGACAGACAGACAGACAGACAAAAATTTTAAAAGGGTTATTTTTGGTTTCTATATCGACAACAAATCCCACCCCTATCAAAATTTTCAAAAAATATGTAATGTACAGATTTGGCCCTGCTACAGTTTTATTATAATATAGATGGATGTGAAAATTGTTTAATTTATAACATACAGTTAAATCTTATACCACTTTTTACCATAAATTTACATCTTATACCACTTTATACCATAAAGTTATAGCTTATATATTTAGCAATTCAGGTGGGAATTAAAAAGTTGTGTTTCATAGTTTTTTCAAATTTATTAAATATTGTATTAAGTTATCCATAGACATATAAATGCTGATGAAGTTGCAAGCAGCTGCTAGTAATATACTTGTAAAATTTTTCACTTTATACTATAAAGTTACACTTTATACGACTTTATACTATACATCCTATAGCATGAAATGTAATTAAAATCCTACATGATAAACATTTCAGAATGAAGATATGCAGCAGCAGATAATCAAAGAAACATTCCAACTAGTATCTAAGAGAGATGATAATGTATGCAATTTCCTAGAAGGTGGAAGGTATGACTAATTTTATATCTTTTACTCCGTTATAAGCTTTATTTATTGACCAACAAATCTCTCAAATTTGACAATTCTATTACTATAAATATGAATTTGTAATTGTTTGCCAAGCTTTCATTCCATTACTCTTCACCTGATCATCATGAAAGATTCTTATGCATTACACATTGATTTCTGTTATTATAGTTCATTGGGTATTCACCGTAATAATAAACCAATTTAATGTATGTCATTGCTTGACCAACGGCCGTTATTCTGTAGGCATGATAGTGTATAGATACTTGAATGCGGTCTTTTATTTAGCCCCAGTGTATAATAAAAATATACAGGGATGGACATATTGTACCATTTTATGCAGATTGGTCAAATTTACATGGGCAGAACCTAGTTAGTATATAAACTCTATACTAAATCAGGATATGGCCTAAAATATAAAACACTTAACCCGGACTGTTTCTCTAACACAGTTGCCAGGACACACTTAATGGTGCTTGGTGACAGAGTTTAACTTGAGAATATGTAGGCGATTATTAGAAAATGCCTTATCATAGTGCTATAATTTAAAACTTTTCTACTTTCAATGCAAATAACTTAACCTGTTATTCTATGACTTTCTATTTTTATTTATATGTGTGTTTGTATTTATTTATTCATTGTTACCTATTATTATATATACACTTATTATCTCATATTTCATATTAAACTTTTATTACTAATTTTTTTTACAAACTAATATAACTTCACTACACGAAACACTTAATATGCACACCATTACTCGGTGTACACATAACACTCTGGGTCCCGAGTGAAAATCAGCGCTCAAGGACTAACCTTCAACAGCACACACGCTGACACGGGATCCATTTGCCAAAATCTCAGTAAACTATCAATTTGTATTTCTATTTTTCATTCTTTATATATAATTTTTATTGTACGTTCATATTTCATATTACGTTGATATTGTATTGTTCATATTTATTTATGTGTGTTGCAAATAAATGGTTTTTTTCTTTCTTTCTTTCTATACTATTCTGTAATTGTTTTTTTTTCACTGATAGCTTCCAGTTGTAATTTACATTACAATTTATAAATGTAGTGTTTTAATAAGATATAATAGAGTGATCAAGGCTTTAATTTTCATTTCAGCTTAATTGGTGGCTCTGACTATAAGTTAATCTACAGGCATTACGCGACACTCTACTTTGTTTTCTGTGTGGACTCATCCGAAAGTGAACTTGGCATACTTGACCTTATCCAGGTTTGATATTCATTTTCAATCTAATTCGAATACTATTAATAATCCATCTAGTTTTTCTAGACTTTATAATATGTCATCCCACGGTGTGTACAATCGGGCATTGTAAAACTTGAAGGTAAAGTAATTTTTGTTTAGAATAATTGGAAAACTAATAACCATGAACTGAGTATAAATTTTAATGTAGATAATTGTAGAATAGGTTTTGTTGACGGGATTTTAGTCTTTTTTTTATATCAAAGGGGGCAAACGAACAGGTGGGTCACCTGATGGTAAGTGATCACCACCGTCCATAGACACTTGCAACACCAGGGGAGTCGCAAGTGCGTTGCCAGCCTGTGTTGGGGAGGGGAGGAGGCGAAAGTGGAAGGGAAGGGGAGGTGGGTCTCCGGCGCTCTCACTGACCGAACGAAACGCAACAATGCAAGCACTGTTACTTCACGTCGGTTTTCTGCGAGAGGGTGGTACTACTCCGGGCGAGCCGACCCATTCATGCTGAAACCAGTAATAGCTTCAGCGTGGCTCTACCACCTACATAAATAATAGTCTGTCATGGAGTGGATTCTATATTTAATTTATAATCTTGTGTTACTCGACTCTATATTGTGTGAAATTGGTGGTGTTTTATGTAATATAGTTGGTTTATTGTGCATAAGTGAAGTGAATGGAAAATAATGCACGGAGCATGAATTCTGATGTGCCATAAAAATTCCTTGGAGAGTTGTAACAAGGGAGCCACCATTTTGTTGGAACATAAACATTAACATTGAAATGATCTCACGACACTAACTTGTTAAACTATTAACTACTCGACAATGGCAGTAATAAATGTAAATGTAAAAGATTGTTTGCCAAAATATATATATATTTTTTTTGTAGAATAGTGTAGTTATAAATGTAAGACCAAGACGAGACTTGGCTAGTACTTAATCCTGGTCATGTCAATGAACTGAATATAGACCTTTCATGTTGATTGTTTTAGAATAGTATCGCTCAAATCCAACACCAAGACGAGGCTTAGCTAGGTCAACTTGCGTCAACAGACCTGGTCTCGGTCTTTGTCTTGCTGCAAGAGTCTCGCAAATCTTGCAATCACGTATTAGTCTATTTCAGTTTGTGTAACACCTTAGTTTCCAAAGTGGTCCAAATGGACCCCCAGGGATCCAAGGGGGACTCGACGGGGTTCTACGTTTTCGTAACAATAAAGTGGATGGTTCACAATTTGTCAACGGGGGTCCACGAACATTTATCTACTTTCTATAGTGAAGAATGAAAATGTTGACTTTTACTTCACCTATCAATATATATAGATAATATTTTACTCTACTGTTTTGACATCCACTCACAGCACAATCAATTAATTCATTAACCAATCAATTGTCGTTTTTTAAACAGGTATTCGTTGAGACCCTAGACAAGTGCTTCGAGAATGTCTGCGAGTTGGACCTCATCTTCCACGCGGACGCAGCCCATCAGGTCTTGGACGAGCTGGTGATGGGGGGCATGGTGCTGCAGACCAACATGGGCGATATACTCTGCAGGCTGCAGGAACAGAACAAGATGCAGAAGGCTGAGGTGAGTTTGCTTGGGATTTTCTCTGAATGACTATATAGAAAATACTGTGATGTAGGTATATTCTCGTGGCACAGTAAGCCTTAGTTTTGGTGTTGATCCCAATACATACTGCTCGCGTGATACAGTGACACAAATCTTACATCACTGCGACAACATTACACATATCACCTCCACACACGTGCACGCATACACGCTTACACATGCAAGTGGAAGGGTTTTTTTCCCTTATCGAACTGAAATAGTTTAGAATATTATCCGATACGAAATATATATAAGGGTTGTTGAGGTATGTATGCTTGGTACACATATATGTTTCAACAACTCATATATGTATGAATAGTTAGCTTAGCTTAGGTTAGCTTACATAGGTCGCGTATTGCATGTATCAGGCAACAGCCAAAGCCGAGGTGTGCCGCGCACCCTTGAGCTAGTTGTCAAAATAAAATCGGCTGAGTGCCTTAAGCGCTCGCCTTAGTAGTCCGGTGAAGCTGTTAAGACCTTGCTTGGTCAATAACATAGTCAGTTCGAAAAAAAAACCCGATACATAACTGATTTTTGTGAAATTTGTGTATTTTGTGGGTTGCATCTGATATTATCTATATTTAACAGCTGTACATATAATATAATAAGAATATAAATCTAATGTGTCTGTACTTTTTAGGTTTTTTTTTTACAAAAAATTGTTGCCGGTTTCTAGGAATAGGTAACAAATTTTTTCAATATTTTTTTTTCCAAAAATTTCAATCCTTTTTATAAATGCATATCTTACGGTTTATTTGGACACGCATAACTACGAAAACACTGCGTTAACAATAAAACCTCACCAAGAAAAATCATAAAGCATATGCTCTAGTAACGTTTGGTCTTGGTCTTCATTATTTTGTTTATATCATAGGATGCAAGCGAATAGGCGGGTTATCTAATGTTAAGTGATCACCACCGTCCACAGACACTTGCAACACCAGAAGAGTCGCAAGTGCGTCTCCACCCTCTGTTTGGGGAAGGAAGGAGTGGGAGGGGAGGAGGGTTATCCGGCGCTCTCAAAATCGTAGCTAGTATATCGTATAAAACATTTTTTTCATTTTTAAACTATCCCAGGCCGGTATATCAGCGGCTCCTGCTCGTGCCGTTTCAGCTGTCAAGAGCATGAACTTACCGCAGCAGCTTCGCGATATGAAGCTGCCGGACCTTCCGCAGGCTATTAAGGTGAGGTACTAGAATAAAAGAAAAAAATGTACATTCTAAATCCACCTTTATCCAGTTATTCGTCCATATATACTAGAGACTATGTCAGTATTTTTTTATGTGGTTAGACTAGCTGCTCTATGCATAATTTTGAAAATTTTAAATTATTGTCATTACAGATAGATGCTTGAATAAAATTAATGTAAAACTAAGTATGTATTTAAGTTCTTCGAAGTACCTATATATAAGACTGAAATATGTATTTAAGTCTGTGGTATTACCACTTCAATCAATCAAAATCACTTTATTCAATTTAGGCCCTAAGAAGGCATATATATAATATTTACAATAATAATATGTTAGTATATTATATAATAGTAAATGTCACAAACGTTTTGAATGGATGCACAGAGATGAGTCAATTCCAGACATCACCATCGTTCACATATTGATCCACTCTATAATAGCCTTTTGACACTAAAACCCGCTTGACATGGCGCTTAAATTCGCAATCAGGCAAATCGGTAATGTCCCTTGGGGCTTTGTTGTAAAATCTAACACTATTTCCCAAAAAACTATTACCGGTTTTACTAAGTCTAAAACGTGGGACAACCAGTTTGTCACAATTTCTAGTATTTAGATTGTGCGGGTTTTTTACGAAATCTAGCTTTTCAAGGTTCTTACGGACATACATTAAATTGTCAAGAATGTATTGGGAGGGCAGAGTCAAGATACCGTATTCCTTGAACTTGGTCTTTAAGGATTCGCGTGGTCCCATATTGTAAATTGCTCGAACTGCCCGTTTTTGTAATAAAAATATGGTGTCTACCTCAGCTGCTGTCCCCCACAACAGAATGTCATAAGACATTAAGCTATGGAAGTAGGCGAAGTAGACTAACCTAGCAGTGGCAATATCAGTTAGCTGGCGAATCTTACGTACTGCAAATGCAGCAGAACTTAATTTGCTTGCCAATTGTTTAATTTGAGCACCCCATTGTAATTTTGAATCTAGTGTGATACCCAAAAATACAGTATTATCAACTAACCCTACAAAATTCCCTTCGATTTTGATGCTACTATCAACCTGTGGCACGTTAGGCAAAATAAATCTCATACATTTTGTTTTACCTGTATTAAGTACTAAGTTATTTAATGCAAACCAATGAGAAATTTCGTTTAAAGTATTATTTACATGCCCAACCTCTGAATCTGTCCTTTTAACTTTAAATATAATTGAAGTATCATCTGCAAAAAGCACCATGTCAGCACAGTTATAGACCATTAGCGGCAGATCATTTTTGTATATTAAAAACAAGAACAGTCCTAGAATAGAGCCCTGTGGGACGCCAATTCGCGCAAAGGATCCTGCAGAGGTTACCCCTTGTACGCTAACTTTCTGACAACGATCTTTTAAATAAGAGACTGGAAGGTCGACAGAAGATCCACAAATACCATAATGTTTTAATTTTAGAATAAGCGTACTATGGTCAACGCAATCAAAGGCCTTAGACAGATCGCAGAACACACCAATTGCATCATGCGAGTCCTCCCAGGCCCTCAATATATAACTTATAAGCGTTGCACCCGCGTCAGTAGTAGATTTCAATTTCGTGAAACCAAACTGTCGACCATCCAGAAACTTTTGCACATTGAAATAGTCTACTAATTGGTTGAGCATAATCTTTTCAAAAATTTTACTTAAGGACGGAAATACAGAAATAGGTCATAGTTTCCAAGACTACTTCTGCAGCCTGATTTAAACAATGGAACCACTTTGCTTATTTTCATTAAATTGGGGAAAGTTCCTTTTGCTATACACTGGTTAAATATATTAGCCAAATGTGGTGAAATAGTGACAATTAAAGACTGTACTACTGTTACCGATATACCCTAATACCGATAAATCTAAATCATTCTTGAATCCACCTGAACACACACAAAAATCATCAAAATCTGTACAGCCGTTTAGGAGTTCAGTCACACGGAACGAATAATCATATATACACCGTGACTGTTTAAAGAGTGACAACCTTCTATCGTGCGATAGTTCATGGTCACATATAACATAATAATATCAATACAAATACTAATAAACAACAAAGAGAACCTTAGTTACAGTTGTTCTGTGACTCTCAAATTTAGATAAAACTAGGTTGAATGACCGGTGACAAAACTTGCGAGCGGCGACTCGGAGTTTATAACCTTCCATAATAAATCCTTTTCTTTGTTCGGAAAATTATCCTTTGTTAGTTGGTTGCTTGCTTTAACATAGACGGGTTTGAGTTTTTTAAGAGGGTTGACTATCATTTTTGGTATTTTCTATTTATTAGGTCAAATATTAAGCACCTATTTTTGTTAAAGGATTTAGAACGAGTATCGAGTACTGAGTGTCGTGTAAAAATATTGCTAACGAGTAACCAGTCACCCAGTATATGTAAAGTCGTGGTTAAGGACGTTTTGTAGCTTTTCGAGGTCGGTTTTTTTTATATTTGTATTTCCACTCGCAGGACTTGAAGTTCTGACCGCTACAACAGGGCCCCTATACCGGCTCGCCCGTCGCCATAGCGACCAACATTATAAACACCATCTACCCGCAAAACGACAAGTACCAGAACCTCCAGAAACCGCCGGAGAATATTTCCACCAGGTTCTTCGGTTCAGAGAGCCTCAGCACCAGGTTCTCCGAGTCCTTCTCGGAGAACTACCAACAGACGGACGGTATTAATTTCCCCAATTATGAAACACATCGGTGCGACGGTTACCAGGATATCAGTGGAACGACCGTCGAGTACGAATTGGGTGATGCTAGAAATAGAAAGAAGAAGAAGAAGCGTCAGTAAGTAACCCCTAGTCCATATAAAGAACGTACGATTGAGAAGTATGGTGAAATAGGATAAAGAAAACCATCCTCTAGGGCCATCCATAAACCACGTGACGCATTTAGGTGGTCGCGAAATTACGCGTCGTATATATAAATAGTTAATATTCAAACGGTTTTTGTAAGTTTCTGTAAGGGTTATCCATAAATTACGTGGCACGTTAACTTAGTCACAAAAGTATTCGTCACATTTACGAGTACGAAAGTATTGAAATAATTTTGAAACTTTGATTTAGTTACGGTCGCCATTCTTAGTTATCCATAAATTATGTGACAAGTTTATTTATTTCAGGGTCGTCAATATGACAATACACTAGTAAATGTATTCAAAGCAGAACTATCATGGTACATAATAAATGTACTCATATTTAGAGAACCACAGGCATGCTCCAACAATAAATTAAATATTAATAAAAGTAAATATCAAACTGTTAAAGATTTAATTTTTTTTTTTTTAAATGCCATAGGTGGCGGCAAACGAACATTTGGGTCACCTGATGTTAAGTGATCAACACCGTCCATGGACACTAACAACACCAGGGGAGTCGCAAGTGCGTTACCACCCTTTGGGGGGAAGGTTTAGGGGAGGGAGATGGAGAGGAAAGGGGACGGGAGGTGGGCCTCCGACACTCTCACTGACCGAACGAAATGCAACAATGCAACATCAACAGCGATTTGGAAAATTCTGTCAGTGTTATATAGCTTATTTATCGGGGAAGGTTATATATATTATCACGCTAAGGCCCATAGGAGCGGAGCAGCAATGAAGAATGTTGCAATTATCGCGATTATCAAAAGTGATAGAAGGTTAAAAAAAATTATGAAATTCGCGTGACATAATTTATGGATGACCATGTGACTTTATATCTGTGCAGGCGTATCCAAAACATACGTTATAAAGACATGTTCAAGTGTACATATACACATATAATACATAATACATATGTATTTACTATAAAAATTTCTTGCATCACATTTAAATTGAAATAATCTTTATGTTATACTAGCTGTTACCGGCGACTTTGTCCGTATTGAATTTAGTAAAATAATGTAACTATGCGTAAGGTACTTGGACACTGCCTATTTAATTTATTATTCTTGTGTGAGTCCCTATTTTATTTTTGTTAATAAAAGTAGCCCAAGTTGCTCCTTATAACAAACATCAGCTATCTGCCAGTGAAAATTCCGACAAAATCGGTCCAATCGTTTCGGATATTAAAGGGTACAAGCAGACAGACAGAGATACTAAAAATTGTTTTTTTTTTTTTGGTTATAACTATCGTAAATACTTTATACATTTAGCAAAAAAAAAAAATGTTATTTTTGCCGTAACAAACAGTCACTTAAATCTTATTTAATATAGATTCTGATGTATTGTTATTATTCTTTATATTAAGAATAATATAAAAAAAGCCAATGTTACACGGTCACCCATCCGAGTATTGACCGCGCCCGACGTTGCTTAACCCCGTAGATCGATCAAGAACCGGTGCTTCCAACACTATTCGACACAGTGTTTACCCCACCACATTTTGTGACACAAAAAGATTGCCGATCAGAATTTCAGAGAACTTCCAGAAGTTTAACTAACATAAACATTTGTTTTTTATTAACAAAGACCTTGTATATCTATACATATACGTAATAAGAATGTAAGTCTAATGTGACTGTACATTTTAGATTTTTGTAAAAAATAATTGTTGCAGGGATAAGTAATAAAATACATTTCAATCATTTTTATGAATGTCTGTCTGTCTGTCTCTACGAACACGCATCACTGCTAAAGTACTGCATTCATGATAAAACCTTTTCAATAAAATCATAAAGCACATCTTCGAGTAACATTCAGTTTTCGTTTCATTAAAATCGGCCCACTCTATCAAAAGTTATTGTAATTTTAATGACGACGCGACTTAAGTACGTGAGGAAAATAGTAATTAGACCCAATACATTCAGGTGACTTTATTAATCACCGTTTTGTACATCAGGTTTCACGCGGACGATGTCGCGGGCACAGCTAGTGTTTAATAAATATCTTTGAAAATGTTGCGTTTCTTGGAGTTTGTTGTATCGTTTATATTTTGGTCGTTTTGCCTACCCTCGTTGTCGAAGTTATGCGTGAATCTATGCGTACGAGCGTGCAATATGTGAAACTGACTATTTTTATGTTTATAGTTGTTAAGAAATATATGTTGTGTATCATAACAGTTTGATTGTTTTATTTCTCCGTCCATTTTTAAAGGATTGTATCCATTTAAAATAGTTTTCGAAACTAGGAGAGTTACGTTCACGCTACGTTAGCCTAGTTTAATGTGGCCCTTCTTAAGCGCCATCTATTAATTGACGTAGTTACTAATTTATAAACACCATAACACTTTATTATGATGTCTAAATAAATACTCAAATATTGCTGTTTTAGAATTAAATATATTGTAAAAATTAGTTAAACACCAGTAAGGTTTTTTATTTAAACTGAATAATGCAATCAGCCGAAATAAAGACATATGTAATTTTTAAAAGAAAATAAAATAAATAAAAAAAAGATTTAGTAACTTATGAGACATTCTATATCCTATTAATAACATGTAGCGCCATCTACGTAAGGTCTATTAAAAACTGAAATTACGTTCTTTACTATTACCGTATACTTTGTTGTGGATATTAGAAAAGTGACATACTCAAATATTGCTGTTTTAGAATTAAATATATTGTAAAAATTAGTTAAACACCAGTAAGGTTTTTTATTTAAACTGAATAATGCAATCAGCCGAAATAAAGACATATGTAATTTTTAAAAGAAAATAAAATAAATAAAAAAAAGATTTAGTAACTTATGAGACATTCTATATCCTATTAATAACATGTAGCGCCATCTACGTAAGGTCTATTAAAAACTGAAATTACGTTCTTTACTATTACCGTATACTTTGTTGTGGATATTAGAAAAGTGACATCTATAATTTATTATTAACATGTTGTTTTAAGTACTGAAAATAGGGAAGTAAAGAAGTTAGACTGTCTAGTTACTGGAGCGGTGTACTAGATGGCAGCACACAAATTATTTTTTGCGACATCTGTTACTGGTATTGTGTACTATTTATAACACTATTCGATACTAGATGTCGCTATTTAAAACATGTTTACCATCATTGATGTTAATTTTTTTAGAACGAAGTTCTATTGGCCACTAGATGTCGTGCTATATAAAATAAGTGTTTTATTTAGTAAAAAAAGTTAAAATTTTTGCTGAGATTTTTGAACTGAAAACTTTTTTAGGGACATTGAGCGGTATTTTGTCAGGAGATACATTTATAATTTCGTGTCATAACATGTTAGTAAGCATGACAGATCGTATTGGTCTTGCGTCAGACTAGCGACGCGGACGTAGTATAGGAGCCTGTGTACATCGAATTAACATGTTGTATTGAGACTGTGCAGCCATCATCATATATTAATTATAAACTGTATTTTTTATACAGTTATATATACAGGTATATAATTATTGTTCGGAGTGCCAATAGATGTGAAAACCAAACAAATTATAATAATTCCAATTTACAAATGATGAATATATAATAAATACGTGGTCTAAACCGCATCGTCATTTAACATATTAGGTGAAGTTATGGTAAAACAAAAAAAAAATACAATTTTTTTTTAATATCATCATAGGATGCAAACAAACAGGTAGGTCACCTGATGTTAAGTGATCACCAACGTTCATAGACACTTGCAACACCCAGAAAAGTCGTAAGTGCGTTGCCACCCTGTGATTAAGAGATGGGGAGTGGGAAGGGAGGAGAGGTGGGTTATCCGGCACTCTCACTAATAATCTTTTTTTATGTCATAGGAGGCGAATGAATAGTTGGGTCACCTGATGTTAAGTGATCACCGCCGTCCATAGACACTAGAAACACCAGGAGAGTCACAAGTGCATTGCCAGCCTGAGTTGAGCGGAGGAGGGGTTTGGGAGGGGGAGTGGATATGGGCCTCCGGCACTCTTACTGACCGAACGAAATGCAACAATGCAGGCACTGTTATATCACGTGGGTGTTTCTGTGGGTCGGCTGTTAGTACCGCGAGCGAGCCGACCCATTCATGCTGAAACCACTAATAGCTTCAGCGTGCCTCTACCACCTCTCAAACCTTCTTACCCTTATCCTACCTAAGTAGTATCGGTACAACATGTTTTCCATTTCAACTCTCCCCTTTCAGATGTGATCTCAGTGTTCACACCTTTTATACACATTTTTCACACATAGCATTGGCACCTTTTTCGGATCTCCTGTATCCCTCCACCATCATACGCAAAACTTCTCTAATTAGGTATATATATATATATATTTAGGTATATATATATATATATATATTTAGGTATATATATAGATATATATATATATTTATATTTATTGTAGCCCGGCAAAATGACTGCACTAAACCGGATGGTAAGCACAGTACAATCCAAAAATAATGGCGACCACCGAGTGACACACTATGCATCGCCGGTCACCGTTGTCATGCCGGCCTGCGAGAAGCTGGATATGCACAGGCTGATCGCGAAACACGACCCGCTGAAGCGAATCACTATGACGGGCTTTTTCGCCATTCACATGGTGGTTGTAACCCAGTCAGGCTTTAAAATCCTACCACCACGCTTTCGCCATTGCCTCGTTCGTTATTCAGCAGGGTGCACCACGTGTAGGCTTGGGTGTCTAAAATCTTATGATGTTATTCGACAGCCCTTACACCACACTATATGTTTTTATCTCTACCCACATGCCTGTACCATGCTAAACTATTACTCCTCGACTTCTTTATCACTGGTGCTATTTTCAAACTCCCTCTGATATACTCATTCTAGTTATCCACACATACATCTTAGTGTACGGCCTGAGTGAGTATGTGTTCGGTGGGGCTTGCAGCGGCAGAGAGACCCGCTCGTTCGCCACTCGGGAAACCTATACGTAATGCATCTATTGGACACGAAAGCCACACGCTCCGCCTCGTTCGACGCTCGATTTAAGCGTCCAATCCGGCCGTACACTTTTAACACTTCATCTCTGCCATATATAATCGTATTCAAACCTAATACCTATAAATTTTCCAATTCCATAACATATATTTGACCATTTTTATGGTGGTAGAACCACGCTGAAATACTGGTTTCCGCATGAATGGGTCGGCTCGCCCTGGTACTACCACCCTCTCACAGAAAACCGACGTGAAGTAACAGTGCTTGCATTGTTGCGTTTCGTTCGGTCAGTGAGAGCGCCGGATGCTCTCTTCCCCTCCCTCCTCCCTAATACACAGGTTGGCAACGCACTTGCGACTACCCTTTGTTGCTAGTGTCTATGGATGGTGGTGATCACTTAACATCAGGTGACTCACTTGTTCGTTTGCCCCATTTGATATTTTTAAAAAACCACCGAGCATATAAATTCAGACGGCAGGGTGCAAGACAAATTGCGTTTTTGTTATCAATAGCGTGTATACTTTCATATCCAATCAGTAAAAAGTTGTTATTTTTATACGAGTATTATCTATCGACACTTCATTTTTATTGAAGTGAAACTTCTTTAGGCGCATGAGGGTAAAATTTTTACAGATGTAACGTCACGCTGGTATGCAACGGAAGTGACGTCATTTGCAGTAAACGCAGATTTTTCATCTATTTTTTTTTAATATTATTTTTTTTCAATTTTTGTAAAGTTTTAGATTTGTATAAATATAAACAAGACTTATAAATTAGTTCGCCAAAGAAGTTTCACTTCTGACATGTGTACTTTGTACGCACGCACTTTTTATATGTATAGATGATAGTTGTCAGTAGTCGCGAGTGAATGCTAGTGTCGTATAATTATGATAACAATCGGTCAGTTTATTTCGTAAACGCGAATCTTGCGGTTTTTCCCGCAGATGTCACTTCCTGTGGTCAGCAGAAACTTCAATGGACAAAATAAAGGATTTTTTTTAACTAAAACTAGGTCAAAGAAACTCCGGATGTTGGTTTTTTATAGAGAATTTCTGATCTTTTTGTGACGAAAATTGGTGTATAATAATCACACCACATCCGTTGAGAATTGAGGTCTTCTATAAATCTATACTTAATATTATTAAAGTGTGTGAGTTTGTGAGGTTGTAGGGGGTAATCTCAGCAACTACTGGTCCGATTTGAAAAGTTCTTTCAGTGTTATATAGCCCATTTATCGAGGAAGGCTATAGGCTGTATATCATCACGCTACGACCAATAGGAGCGGAGCGCTCGTGAAGAATGTTTCAAAATCGAGTTATTTTCCTTTTGAGAGCTTCCGCTGCGTGTTAGCGTTGGCCCTATGTAAATATACCACGCGGGCAAAGTCGCAGGCAGAAGCTATTTGTTTTATTGCAATTTAATTTAATTACAACAAATGTTTTTATAACTGTCTCACACGAAGTTGGAATAATGGAATATGATGGAGTTTTTGGTGGGGTTTTGGTTAACCATGTAGAAGATTGTATATTTTATTCATAATCTTGTGTTACTTGACTCTATATTGTGTAAAATAGGTGGTGTTTTATGTAATATAGTTTGTTTATTGTGCATAAGTGAAGTGAATGGAAAATAATGTACGGAGCAATGAATTCTGAGATGCCACAAAACTCCATGGAAAGTTCAACAAGTTAACAAGGGATGGATCTTGAAATAATCCCACGACACTTGGGATATTAACTACTCGAGAATGGCAGTAATAATCTAGAGGATTGGTTGTCAGAAATTAAGTAGAAAAAAAGTCATAATACATTTACAGACCTGATTGTTAAATTGTTTGCGTAAAAACTTCAAAAGTTTATTTTTAATTAGCGTAATAAAAATCTATAATCCTCATATCGGATTTTAATACACTAATGAAACAAGATAATGTATTACTAGCCAACCTGTGCCCACTTCATTAATAGGCTAGGCTAGGTAATAGGCATTATCAAGCTACAACTTTTCTCTAGAACACAATCATATATCTCTCATAGTTAAGGCAGCGTTCGTAAGAAACGTTTTCGTTCGACCATTTTTTCTTCCCAGATATTACTCCCTACAACCTCACAAACTTTACCTCTTTATAATATTATTATAGATAATATAATTAGTTAATAGCTTCTGCCCGCGACTTCGTACGCGTAGAATAGTTATTTTGGGCTAAGACGCAGCGGAAGCTCTCAAAAGGAGAAAATACCCCGATTTTAAAACATTTTTCATTGTTGATCCGCTCCTATTGGGCTTAGCGTGATGATATAGAGCCTGTGATACCCACAAATAATGTGGCTTTATATTGGTAAAAGAATTTTCAAAATCGGTTTAGTAGTTCTTGAGATTACCCCTTACAACGTCACAAACTCACAAACTTTACCTCTTTATAATATTAGTATATTATTTATTTTCAAATGAAACCTTAAATGACACATTGTTTGAAGTTTAGTAATAAATTAATAAATGTTTACACTATTTTTGACTTTATTTACACTTGATCGATCAATCGAACAAACAAAATGTATATAAAAAATATAAGAAAATGTATTTTAGTTTTTTTTTTGGACCCATTTTGTCGATCACTGTCAGGGGGCGCGACCACCCACGCATGAAAACAGCCGACGTAACATTGTCAGGTGATATATTACTCGAAACAGGTAAATATCTATTGATAATTATAAAAAGGCCGCCGTTACAAAGTCACCGCTGGCAATAAATCCGCCATTGTGATCGGCCGAGAGAAACGTCAAAACATTGGGACTTTTGAAAGTGACTTGGATATTTTTTCCCAACGCGTTACGAAATTGACTATCTTCACGGTACGCCTCTATTGGGGTTGGTAGATAATATTGTGACACAAAGAAAAACATAAATTTATATGTAGGTGAAAGTTCTTATGGCACGGTAGAGAAAAATTTACGTGACGCATTAAATGTAAGGATGTATTTGTGTATGTATAAATGTATGCCTGGGTGTAGTAGTATGCAAAAATGAGTAAATATATAGTTAACTACATTTTTATGTTACGGGACTCCATATAATATATAGTTTATTAACATCACTACCTACATATTATAAAGTAAAATACTCTGCCACGTCCGTCTGTCTGTTCCCGTACGCTACGCCTCTATTGGGGTTGGTAGATAATATTGTGACACAAAAAATCATAAATTTATATTTAGGTGAAAGTTTTTATGGCACGTTAGGGAAAAGTTTGCGTCACGCATTAAATGTAAGGTATATATTTATGTGTATACGTAATTATATAAGTGTATATCTGGGTCTAGTAGTATACAAAAATGAGTAAATATATATAGTTAAGTATCTATGCTACGGGACTGTATAATATATAGTTTATCAGCTTCACTATATCTTTATATATACATTTCTTCTGTGCGTGTGTATGTCCTAAACGGTTGGACCGAGTTTGATGAAATTTTCTGTGCGTGTTAGAGTGGATCCCAGAATAGTTTATATTCACAATTGGACTCGGTAGGTGGCGCTGCGGTTGTATTATTTTTTTATTTTATTATCAAGGCAGAACAACGTCCGCCCGGCCCGCTAGTATATTATAAAGCAAAGTAATATGCCACGTCTGTCTGTTTCCGTTTCTCAAAAACTATTGAGCGGATTTTTATGAGGTTTTCATTAATATATAGAATGGCTCACGAGGAAGGTTTAGAGGTATATAAGTTATCAAGGTTTTTTTTATAAGGTACTAGATGACCTGTGCCCACTTCTTTGGGCGATAAACATTTTTATGTCATTCAGTTAGTACCTACTGAGTGCTATGTATTTTGATAAGAATTCATAATTAGTGTTGATAATATGACCAATAAAAATCACTCCCCCCCTCGGCAGCAGCTCAAGCCTAGGTCCGTTCCCTCGGCGTTGAGCCCTTGAGTACGCTGCTCGCGCGATACACTCACACAAAATCTTACATCACTGCGACAACATTACACATATCACCTCCACACACGTGCACGCATACACGCTTACACATGCAAGTGGAAGGGTTTTATCTTTTTTCCCTTATCAAACTGAAATAGTTTAGAATATTATCCGATACGAAATATATATAAGAGTTATTGAGGTATGTATGCTTGGTACACATATATGTTTCAACAACTCATATATGTATGAATAGTTAGCTTAGCTTAGTTTACCTCAGATAGGTCGCGAAATGCATGTATCAGGCAACAGCCAAAGCCCAGGTGTGCCGCGCACCCTTGAGCTAGTTGTCAAAATAAAATCGGCTGAGTGCCTTAAGCGCTCGCCTTAGTAGTCTGGTGAAGCTGTTAAGACCTTGCTTGGTCAATAGCGTAATCAGTCCGAAAAAAATATATACATCACTTAACGAATTAAATTATATTTTTATTATAAAAAACTACTATTTCTAACTTAAATATAGAGGTTAGACATATGTTGTTGCCGATTTTTGTAGGCATTATCAAGCTCTACAACTTTTCTCTAGAACTCAATCATATATCTCTCATGGTTAAGGCAGCGTTCGTAAGAAACCTTTTCGTTCGACCGTTTTTTTCACTTACTTTGCAAATCCGACTACCACAAAAAAGTCATTTCATTTTTCGGGTTAATATATAGCCTATGACACTCACAAATAACGTGGCTTTCTATTGGTAAAATAATTTTCAAAATCGATTTAGTAGTTTCTGAGATTACCCCCCACAACCTCATAATTGCTATTAGTAATTAGAAATTACTATAGATCAGGGCGAAACAACGTCCGCCGGGCCCGCTAGTATCTTCTAAAAACTAGACTGAACGAGTTAGAAACTCTGTTAAACGGTATAGCATAAACGAATGGATAGGAAAGAATATCCATTATACAGTATCGAAGCTACCGAAAGACGTTTTGTATGCTATTTTATTAGCTATTAGAATTAAAATTTGAACTGACACGAAAACTACCATGATATGAAACTAGGTTAAATAATTTTGGGGTCAAAACACTATCATACAGACCTCTTACTACGTTCTACAGAAAGTAATCTATTCCAAATCGTATACAGTAGAGTTGTTAAGCCAACTGTGAATAATAACAAAAGTCAACAGAAACCAAAATATCTTCCAAGTTCCATATTGCTCAAATAAGGTTTCGTACTATAATCGATTATACAGAAGGTTTTTTGATGGAAATATAAGGAAAGCTTACAGTAGTCCTATTTATAATTAGATGACATAAAAGATTATCTCTCGGCGTGAAGCCCTTGAGTACGCTGCTCGCGCGAATACAGTGACACAAATTCTTTCATCACTTCTACATTACACATATCACCTCCACACACGTGCACGCATACACGCTTACATATGCAAGTGGAAGGGTTTTATTTTTTCCCTTATCGAACTGAACTAGATCAGACAAAAGAAATTATCCGACACGAAATACATAAATAGCTACTTAGGCATATATGCTTGGTACACATATATCTCACTAACGTATATACGTATGAATATGTAGCTTAGTTTAGGTTAACTCAGTTAGGTCGCGAATAAACTAGGCAACAACCCAAGTAGGCTCTTCAAGGGGAGAAGCATAGATCGATCCCTTGCCGCCCCAACAATACGGTCGGACGGTACACCGTGGGGTTATAGTCCGTGCGACTCGGACATAACCCACCCTCTCTCCCCCGGGGGAGTGGCGTATCCATAAGGGATTTCCCCACGTATAAAAAAAGAAGGCAACAATCCAAGCCGAGGTGTGCCGTGCACCTTTGAGCTAGTTTGTGAGTGAGTGCCTTAAGCGCTCGCCTTAGTAGTCCGGTGAAGCTGTTAAAGTCTTACTAGGACAATAGCGAAGACAGTTTGAAAAAAGAAGATGATATTTGCGTGTAAAATTTGTAATACATTTAATTGTTTTTTTGTAGTAACTTTCACATTTTTTTTAAATTCTATAATTTTTTTAATTTCTGCCTAACATTAAAAGGGAAACAAATTAATTTTTGTTCTGTTGTTGAACCAAAATAAATAAATAATATTTATTTATGGTTTTCCGCCAAGTAACGCCTTCTTCAATCGAATTATTTTGTATACTATATACTCGTTAATATTCAACTAAGTCATCAACGCTCGAGCTTTATCATAAAGAATAAAACTCCATAAATTTCTCCTACATAATGACCGCGGCGTGCATTTATCAAATAATATGTTTCGTGAAAGGTAAAAAACTCGAACGAAGCAATAATAAAAATCATAGATAATATAGAGTCATCCAGACCATAGATTATATGAAGTCATCCCGCGGCCACAGATTACAATTTCTTTTTTTTACTTTTCAAGTTCAACATGGCCGCTTTGATTATGTGTAGGGTGTATGTAATTTATGAGAACTATATTCTGGACTACAATATATTTTACTTACAAACTGACGAAGGAAATAAGATTAAGCAATACGAACATGTGATTATTAAAATAACTATTAAATAAATGCACATCAATATGTTAATTCTGTCAAAAATTGTAGGATTTCCCTCCAGTTTTTGGCGGGATCTTGGAATCTCATGTAGTGGATTTGATATTTTATTCATAATCTTGTGTTATTGGGTTCTATATTTTGTAATATTGGCGGTGTATTACGTAATATAGTTTCGTTATTGTGTAAAATAATCCCACGGTGCTTTGATTCTCATTTGCCACAAAAACTCCCTGGTCAGTTCTAACAAGAGTGCCACCATTTTGTTAGAACATCGAAATTATCGCATGAAACTTATAACATCATAACCTACTCGACAATGGTAGTAATAATCTACTAAAATATTGGTTACCCAAAATACAATAAAAGGTTTTCCTTCTATGTTCTGTCGCACTTACTCACTTTTTTATGAAGGTTTTGTAACCCAAACCTTTCACTTTTCGTGCAATTAAAAAAAAAAATCTTTTATACAAAGTTTTTCCTGACAATCACAAAAAAAAAACAAAGAAATAACTAGCAAAATGGGTATAAACGTTCCTAATTGAATTTATATAGATTTGTACTGTATATTGCAGGCAAAGTATAAAGAAAAAATATGAAATACGAAATTAAATTAATAACTAAATGCATTTGAAGTATAACACAGTAATTATCACAATCAAGTTGTAAGAGACCCACTGCAGGGCCATAGACTTCTTCTCGAAGGAAGGTATGGTACAGGGTGGTAGGGTTTCACATCCTGACTGGGTCGCAACCACCATGTATATGGCGAAAAAACCCGTCATAGTGATTCGCTTCTGCTGGTCGCGTTTCGGAATCAGCATGTGCAGTGCAATTAAAAAAAAAAATCTTTTATACAAAGTTTTTCCTGACAATCACAAAAAAAAAACAAAGAAATAACTAGCAAAATGGGTATAAACGTTCCTAATTGAATTTATATAGATTTGTACTGTATATTGCAGGCAAAGTATAAAGAAAAAATATGAAATACGAAATTAAATTAATAACTAAATGCATTTGAAGTATAACACAGTAATTATCACAATCAAGTTGTAAGAGATTATAACATCATAACCTACTCGACAATGGTAGTAATAATCTACTAAAATATTGGTTACCAAAAATAAAATAAAAGATTTTCCTTCTCTCTTCTGTCGCACTTACTCACTATTTTATAAAGGTTTTGTTACCCAGATCTTTCACATTTCCGTGCGATTTTTTAAAATTTTCTTTTATACAAAGTTTTTCCTGACAATCACAAGAAAACAAAGAAATAACTAGCAAAATAGGTGTAAACGTTCCGAATTGAATTTCATCTATATAGACTTGTTCTGTATATTGCAGGCAAAGTATAAATAAAAAATATGTAATACGAAATTAAATCAATAATTAAATGCATTTGAAGTATAACACAGTAATTATCACCATCAGCTTGTAAGAGGCCCACTGCAGGGCCATAGACTTCTTCTCGAAGGAAGGTATGGTACAGGCTGGTAGAGTTTCACATCCTGGCTGGGTCGCAACCACCATGTATATGGCGAAAAAGCCGGCATAGTGATTCGCTTCTGCGGGTCGTGTTTCGGGACCAGCCTGCGCATATCCAGCTTTTTACAGGCCGGCATGCCTGCGGCGACCAGCGATGGATAGTGTGTCACTCGGTGGTTGCCATTGTTTTTGGATTGTACTGTGCTTACCATCAGGCATAGTGCAGTCATTTTGCCGTGCTACTATAAAAAAAAAGATCACCACGCCAACCCTCGACGTTCTGGCGATTTCAAGCTTCGAGAAGTCCACACTTCTATGTTGTTTCCACATGCGATGGTACGACAAGAACATTTCTCAGGGTCAGATTTCCTCACAATGTTTTCCTTCATCGTCAGCCGATACTGTCACCAATTTATATTAGTGTAGTATTTCAGAAAATTCGTTAGTACAATGCGGGGTTCGAACCTACGGACATCGGATTTATATTCCACTGGTCAAACCACGCGACGACTTCGTCGAAAAAAGGTCGTCAGTGCCTAAATATAATAAAAAATCATATCCCATTATATTACCAAAAATCATACACACATTATTAATTTCGGGTGTATATGTATATATACAAAAAAACGAAATGGATGTAGGTAATTATTTCACGCACGGCGATAATAAATTATGTGTTTCTATGAGAAATATAGAGATGGGAGTGTCCAGTATATGAAGAACCGTCTTACGTTCCCAGGGGTTGGTTTATGATCATTTTTAAAATCTAAATTTTAAAGTGTGGTTCAAAAATATCTCGTTATAACAAAGGATAGAACAATACAATGAGTAAATTAGTATTAATTATAAATTGTATGAAACAAAGTTACTATGCGCGTCTGTTTATATTTTCCTTTAATTCTTCTAAAATACGCAACGGATATTGATATGGTTATGGCGACCGAATCGTTTTTTTTTTATAATATAGGAGGCAAACGAACATGTGTGTCACCTGATGTTAAGTAATCACCACCGTCGATAGACACTACCAATACCTGGGGAGTCTTAAGTGCGTTGCCAGCCTGTGTTTGGGGGGAAGGTAGAAGGGGAGGTGGGCCTCCAGCGCTCTCACTTACCGAACGAAACGTAACAATGCAAGCACTGTTACTTCACATCGGTGTTTCTGTGGGTCGGGTGGTAGTAATGGAGGTGAGCCGACCCATTCATGCTGAAGCCATTAATAGCTTCAGCGTGGCTCTACCACCTACGAAATTTTAATAAAACAAAGACTAAATGTTACTGGAAGATATGCTTTTTGATTCTCTTGATGAGGTTTTATCCTGACAAAAATGTTAAATACTCGGTTTAAAAATGTTTCCTAATAAATCCACCGCACTCGCCCGAGGCAAGTTCGCGTTATCCTTTTTCGCAAGTCTAACCTTTTTTTTTATCGTGGTGGAAACATCCTCATGGACTGCCAGACCCTGGACTGAGTCGACCACCACCTACGTGCTAATCACGCAGGGGTGGTGCCTTGCGGCGACTTTAACCGGCTAAAAACTCCACGACAACCTACGTCGCACTATGGGGGTGCCGCGGGGGAGCATCCAGGCAAGCTCTGCGACACCCCCGGCGGCAGGCGTTTCGCACGCCGCACCCAGCTGAGGCAGCCCGGTTGCAAGACTGCCTCCCAGCCCGCCGAACCCGTGCAATGGGAGTCCAGGCCCCCTGTCCCTTTCTCCCTGGGTTCGGCTGGCAGCGGAAAAGCTAGGCCTCTCCACCGTCACCCCGCCATTGATTTTTAACAAGGTTTACTCCTCACCCATCGTGGCCCCACTAGAGGCTCCCAAAGCGAGAGAAAAGAGCTAGATGGCGAAAATTCAGCGAGCGCGGTGCATTTAATATGAGACCTTTTTAAAGCGTTCAATACGTATTTAACTTTTTTGTAATAACACCGAGTATGTTTACAATGATGCGTGTTCATACCTGAATCATCAAAGTCTCTTTGAATAATCTCAATACAAAATATCAATATTACATGTACACGGGCTCTGTCAAGATAACCGCCAAACGCGCCTAAAGAAGTTGTCACTTCAAAATTTAATTTTTGATCAAACTACTATATATGCACAGCTAGAACACGACACGCAAATCCGCGTGTTATACATAGTGCATGGTGGCCATACTCGAGACAGGCATCGGGATCTAATATCGGATATATAAAACCAAATAGCAAGATATACTGGTCCATCTAGTATATTAATTTCCCAGTTACCGGCACCCATTATTGTGTGAGAACGGGACGGGTGTAACTATTAACATATGTTAGAGGGAGACAGCGAACGTTTTTTCTATGAGACAGTATGGGCGGCGATCGTTTGATTATTATTTCGTGGTCTATATACAGAGTGTGTATATTTGTTATGAAATATCATGGCTACATTGAATGATAAACAGGATTGTGTAGTGTAAACTGTTTATTTCTTGACACATTACAGAACAGAAAGACAGTGTTGCCACTTACTTATCTAACAATAAGTTACAATATTATAATGCCATACCTTAACAAGATATATGAATTATTTTCAGAAACTTATACTTCTACTGAATTAAATTAGGTTGGTTGTCAGACTCGAAATAAAGAAAAAAAAATAGATTCATCACACTCTGCACTCAATAATAAATAATGGGGAATATTTGTAGGAGAAAAAATTGGCAGAATGCCTAAACTCCCTTGCCTTTGTTAGGTTCCCATTGGATATAACGTAAAAAAATCGTAGATTAATTAAAATGAATGCGAACAAATTCTTCAGCTTACAATATTAATATAGACTACTTGACCCGTGCCAACTTCGTCGGGCGGTAAACATTTATAAAAAACTATTTTTCGTAACTTAAATATACAAGTTAGACATATGCTGTCCATGACTTTTTTGTAGGCATTATCAAGCTCTACAACTTTTCTCTGGAACTCAATCATATATCTCTCATCGGTAAGGCAGCGTTCGTAAGAAACGTTTTCGTTCGACCGTTTTTTCTCCGACTTACTTTGCAAATCCGACTACCACAAAAAAGTCTCTTCATTTTTCGAGTAAATATATAGCCTATAACACTCACAAACAATCACCAGACTAGGCCCCACTCGACAGCTGCTCAAGCCTAGGTTCGTTCCCTCGGCGTGGAGTCCTTGAGTACGCTGCTCGCGCGATACAGTGAGACAAAATCGTACAGCACTGCGACAACATTACACATATCACCTCCACACTCGTGCACGCATACACGCTTACACATGAAAGTGGCAGGATTTTATTTTTTCCCCTTATAAAACTGAAATAGTTTAGAAAATTATCCGATACGAAATATATATAAGGGTTGGTGAGGTATGTATGCTTGGTATACATATATGTTTCAACAACTCATATATGTATGAATAGTTAGCTTAACTTAGGTTAGCTCAGATAGGTCGCAAATTGCATGTCTCAGGCAACAGCCCAAGCCGTGGTGTGTCGTGCACCCTTGAGCTAGTTGCCCAAATAAAATCGGCTGAGTGCCTCAAGCGCTCGCCTTAGAAATCCGGTGAAGCTGTTAAGACCTTGCTAGGTCAATAGCGTAGACAGTTCGAAAAAATAAAAACCACCGATTCGGACAAACAACCCGGTCATCGAGAAGAACCGGCAATAAACACGATCTGGTTTATCTATTTAACATAAATATTATATTTAGAATACATAATACAGTCACAATACTTTTTAGTGGAGGCAAAGAGATGAATCAATTCCAGACATCACCATCGTTCACATATCGATCGATTCTATAATAGCCTTTTGAGACCAAAACCCGCTTGACATATTACAGATATCACCTCCACACACGTGCACGCATACACACATGCAAGTGGAAGGGTTTTATTTTTGTCCCTTATCGAACTGAAATAGTTTAGAATATTATCCGATACGAAATATATATAAGAGTTGTTGAGGTATGTATACTTGGTACACATATATGTTTCAACAACTCATATATGTATGAATAGTTAGTTTAGCTCAGATAGGTCACGAATTGCATGTATCAGGCAACAGCCCAACCCTTGAGCTAGTTGTTAAATAAAATCGGCTGAGTGCCTTAAGCGCTCGCCTTAGTAGTCGGGTGAAGCTGTTAACCTTGCTAGGTCAATAGTGTAGTCAGTTTGAGAAAAAAAAACCGCTTGACATGGCGCTTACACTCACAATCCGGCAAATCGGTTATATGAGTAATTTAATCATTCATTCCACAATTTGGAACAGCCTGTACATGATAAGTTAGTATAAATGGGATAATTCATATCGGTGATAGCGTGAACATACGGACACGATATCTATTCTCAGATTTAATTCATATATTTATTACCTTAATTTCGTTGTTCGCTTAGCGAACAAACTTATAACGGAAGGTACAGATTGGAATTCATGTGTATTTCGCAAGACCGTATTAGATTTTGTAACTCAGGCAACAGCCCAAGCCGTGGTGTGTCGTGCACCCTTGAGCTAGTTGCCCAAATAAAATCGGCTGAGTGCCTCAAGCGCTCGCCTTAGAAATCCGGTGAAGCTGTTAAGACCTTGCTAGGTCAATAGCGTAGACAGTTCGAAAAAATAAAAACCACCGATTCGGACAAACAACCCGGTCATCGAGAAGAACCGGCAATAAACACGATCTGGTTTATCTATTTAACATAAATATTATATTTAGAATACATAATACAGTCACAATACTTTTTAGTGGAGGCAAAGAGATGAATCAATTCCAGACATCACCATCGTTCACATATCGATCGAACCTGCAACATTTTTTTTTACAAAATCGAAAAAGTACGGACATTTTAGATATACATTCTTATTATATATGTAGATATAGATTTTACTGCGTTCTGGTGTTTAGGTTTTACGAGCTATTATTACGTCATAGAATATAAGAAAAGTTTGAAGTTATCGTATAGTTATTTGAGATTGAACTTTGACTTTAAATCATCAAAGTCTGTTTAAATAATCTCAATACAAAATATTAATATCACATGTACACGGGCTCTGTCAAAAATACCGCCAAACGCGCCTAAAGAAATTGTCACTTCAGAATTTAATTTTTGTTCAAACTACTATATACGCACAGCTAGAACACGACACGCAAATCCGCGTGTTATAAATAGTATATCGTGGCCATACTCGAGACAGACACCGCGATCTAATATCGGATATATAAAACCAAATAGCAAGATATACTGGTCCATCTAGTATATTAATTTCCCAGTTACCGGCACCCATTATTGTGTGAGAACGGGACGGGTGTAACTATTAACATATGTTAGAGGGAGACAGCGAACGTTTTTTCTATGAGACAGTATGGGCGGCGATCGTTTGATTATTATTTCGTGGTCTATATACAGAGTGTGTATATTTGGTATGAGATTTGATGCATTGAATGATAAACTTTATGTAAACTATTTATTGCTTGAATCACAACGCACTCGTATAACGTATGCTCACCTTGAGACATTACAGAACAGGGAGCAGTATTGCCACTTATCTAACAATAATATGGGATTCGCGGGATTTTTTTTTAAATAAAACCCTTCCACTTTTATGTGTAAGCGTGTGTGCGTGCACGTGTGTGGAGGTGACATGTGTAACGATGTCGCAGTGATGTAAGATTTTGTGTGAGTGTATCGCGCGAGCAGCGTACTCAAGGGCTCCACGCCGAGGAAACGGACCAAGGCTTGAGCCGCTGCCGAGGGTGGCCTAATCTGGTGTGTGGAAGCGAGATTGACCCCCAGACGACGGCGGCGTAATCTGTGGTTACACGGGCGTGGGCGTGAACACGCTCTGTTTGGAGAGACAGGCTGGTACTAATCGTGAAGGACTTGTGAATATAATATGGGACGTCGCGAATCATTAAAAACAAACTTTCAGGAATTCTCTACCCTCCCAGAGTGTACAACTCTTGTTAATTTAATGTATGTCCGTAAAACCTTTGAAAAACTGCCTTTTGTAAAAGACCGGCATGATCTTTTTAACATATATATTATACTAGCGGGCTGGGCTGACGTTGTCCTGCCTCGATAATAAAAAAAATCTAAAAGTCAACCGCAGCGCCACCTACCGTGTCCAATTGTGAATCTAACTTATTCTCGGATCCACTGGAACACACACGCACACAAAATTTCATCAAAATCGGCAAATCGGTATTAGGAGTAATTTAATCATTCATTCTACAATTTGGAACAGCCTGTACATGATACGTTAGTACAAATGGGATAATTCATATCGGTGATAGCGTGAACATACGGACACGATATCTATTCTCAGATTTAATTCATATATTTATTACCTTAATTTCGTTGTTCGCTTAGCGAACAAACTTATAACGGAAGGTACAGATTGGAATTCATGTGTATTTCGCAAGACCGTATTAGATTTTGTAAGTAAATAGAGTGTATTTAGTTAGTGTGATTTATCGTAGTAAATGGTTGACTTGAGCTAAATTTATATCTTATCAATATTCTTCATCTCCACACATGTGTGTTTTTGGCGGGATCTTAGCTTGTCATGAGGAGGATTCTATATTTAACTGGTTTCTGCCTGCGTCTTTGGTGCGAATAGGGTGGATCAATACGTGAACGATTGTGACGTCTGGAAATGACGCCCCTCTCTGTGCATCCACTAATAACGAATGTAAATATTTATGTTACTGTAAAAATATATGATATGAAAAGATAAACCAGATCGAGTTTCTTGCCGGTTCTTCTCGATGAGTGGGTTGTTTGTCGGAACCGGTGGTAGCTTTGACCTTCATAAGCGCCTTCTCAGGGCCTAAATTGAATAAATGATATTTTGATTTTGACTTTGTCCGCGTGGAGTATTCACTTTGCGCTAACGCTAACTTTAACTCGCGACTTTGTTTACTTAGAAGGTGAAAATATTTTTAAATAATACGTACGTTCACACCGATTTGGAAACATTCCCTATTGGTATTCCGCTCCTATCGGTCTTAACATGATTATATATAGCCTTCCTCGATGAATGGGCTATCTAACACTGAAAGAGTTTTTCAATTCGGACCAGTTCTCGAGATTAGTGCGTTCAAGTAAACAAACTATTCAACTTTGTAATAGATTAGATAGATATTGTATAGACAATAGGTTCATAATATATAATGGTGGTTTACGTAATATAGTTTGGTTATTGTGCACAATTGAAGTGCATGGCAAGTAAAACACGGTAATTCCACGGAAAATTTACAAGGAGCCACCACCTTGTTAGAACATTGAATTTATCGCAGGACATTGGTAATATACGCTATAATGGTAATAATTATCTAGAAGATTCTTTTTTTTATTATAGCACGGCAAAGTGACTGCACTATGCCTGATGATAAGCACAGTACAATCTAAAAACAATGGCGAACACCGAATGACACACTATCCATCGCCAGTCGCCACTGTCATGCCGGCCTTCAAAAAGCTGGATATGCACAGGCTGATCCCGAAACGCGACCCGCAGAATTGAATCACTAAGATTTTTCGCCATATACATGGTGGTTGCGACCCAGTCAGCCTATAAAACCCTACCACCCCGCTTTCGCCGTTGCCTCGTTCGTTATTCAGCAGGGTGCACCACGTGCAGGTGAGGTTGGCTTGGGTGTCTCAAGTCCTATGATGTTATTCGACATCCCTTACATCCCGAAAGTGGGATGAGTTGTTAAAGATATAATTGAAAAAAAGTTATACATATGACAATTTTCTTAGCAAATATATGAACCCGGTGCAAAAGCCGGTGTGCTAGAACAAGATGGCGGTCCTCTTTTCAAAAATTTCCAAGGAGGTTTTGTGACATCATATAATCAATTTTCACGTAAACACTATAACCGAGCTTTATTACGGAAGATATCACCAATATTAAAACAATATACGATCAATTAATACAATAATAATAATAACAGTTAGAAGCCGCTGCATAAATGATTAAAATCCCGCCAAAAACGTTCAAATATAAGCTAACGATTCGCGCCTTTGCTTATCTAATTAAAAAGTAAAAAAATATATAAACTTAATCTGTGCTTCGAAATTCGAAATAAATTAGTCAAATAATTTCAGGACGTCACTGGCCGCGAATAAGTCTGTAAACACTTTATCGCATAACGCGTTAAACGTCGCCTTAAATTATAAAAAAAAAAAGAAACGAATGTCGCCAAACAAATTTATATACGGGCGGCAGTAGATTTGAATTCGAAACGCTCTTGTTCTTATTTTGAATTTATTTTCGTCGGTAATGCTGTTAGGTTTGCAATACTGTTGAGTTGTCAAATGAATTCTTTTTTTTTAATGAACTAATTACACGCCTATGGACTTTTTAGCTTGATCTTAATGTATCATGTAGTGGGTCTTAGATTTTATTATTAATCTTGTGTCATTTAACTCTATATTTTGTAATATTAGTGGCATTTTACGTTATATAGTTCGGTTATTATGCGCAAGGGAAATGGGCGGGCAATTATACAAAGGAGCATGCATTTTGAGATGCCATAAAAACTCCTTGGAGAGTTTTAACTAGGATGCCACCATCTTGTTAGAATATTGAAATTATCACAAGGGACTTGTAATCTTATTACCTACTCGACAATGACAGTAATAATCTAGGAGATTGATTGGCAAGAACACATTAAAAAAATTATACATATGTCATTTATATTATCTGTAAAGGGTTTGTCCACAGCTTCACATGTGTTTATAACAGTAATTATTTATGTCTTGTATTACTTCTTTCAATGCTTATACACATTTTTTTAAAATATACTATTTACTTTTCTTACATTAAAGCAAATATAATTTTAATTAAAAAAAAAAAAAATTGATAACGATAAAATCTCCTCCTATAAATTTAAGAATGTAATAACACTTCTCTTGAACAATATGTTTTTATTATATGTAATTAGTTGAGTCGTTCCTGACCTTAATCTAGACATACAGACAGACAGACAAAAATCTGTTAATAGTCAAATCAGCCCGTATCAGTAACTATTAAGTAAGTAACTTCAGTAAATATCTGTTACAATATCTAGAAAAATACATCTCTACAAAGAAAACAAAAGATTTGTTAATATAGGAATGTGTTTTAGGGATCACAGTACAATGTTATAAAACATCAAAAAAAAAGCCTCTCCACGGATTTTTTGTTCTAAAAACCGTTTCTGATTTCAAAATTCGGTAGGACATTACGCGTATCAACCGCGATTTTTCATTGGCCCCTTTTAAAAAAGGAACTGCGTTTATATTTTTTTTAACGGCTCTAAGTTACTGGCCGCTCGGACTTTATTTTATGTACGCCGGCATTTCTTATAAATGCGTTTACTTAATTGACTTTTTTTATTGTTCTTTTTTTTTACAACGAATTTATTACTCGAATGTACTGACCCGCCTCCAGTTTAAGGGATGCGTCGTCCTTGTGGTATTTTAAAATATACACAATATACGAATGTATACTCGTATGTATAAATAGATAGAAATAAAACAGTTTAATGTCTTTTTCTGCTCTTTTTATCAACCGGCTTTCGTTTTTATTTTTATTAGATATATATTCTAAAAATGTGTCGTAACTTTCTTCATAACCTTTGACGAATCGGAGCTTTTATTTTGAAATCTTTATTCGTCAAAATGGCGGCCCCCTTTGAGAACTTTCTAGTAGCTTAGATTCAACAGCCGCGATGTTGCAATCAAGGCTACAAAACTTAGCTAACACTTAGTCGCCCTTGAGTTTGTTGCCATACGGCTGATCAACTTAAGCGCTCGGCATAAAGCCTTTTTTTACATGGGGAGATCCCTAACAGATACTCATCCCGTCGGTCAGCTGAGGATGGGGTAGATCCGATTCGCACGGACTAAAACCCCATGGTGCCTTCATAGACCTTTTAGGCGGGGGAGCAGGGATTGCCGACTGGCACTGCATCTGCTCCCCCGACTTGTGTAGGCCTTCCAAGAGGCCCTGACTGCGGTCTGAGGGGTCAATTATGGTAGATCCCTCAAAGAGGGAGTGGATGTTAGAACCCCCATGACGAACTGTGCCGATGTGGCTCCACTACATGGGCCTGTGCAGTTAAACTGCCAGGGCGGCGGACATGCCCGTGTCCATCGCCCCCAGGCCCGATCTACGGCGGCCGGAGATCATTGCCTACCCATCGCCGCCGTGTGCACACGTTCGTTCCATGGTTCGTCGTTGTCGCCGACAGCTAGCAACGTAATTGTTACTTGTCGCTTATGTTTTGTATAATAATTACAGCGCTTGTAAAGGCGAATTCTGACGAACTGTCGCCGTAAAGCCTAAAGGTGAAGCTGTAAGAACCTGTCAAGCCAAAAGTCAGTCAGTTCGTAAAAAAGTCAAGGCAATATAAGAATTGCCGATAGAAGTAAAAACTCAAAACAATTGAATAACCATGTTCTTACCTTAATGTTTAAGTCAATTATAATCTAAAGAAGACTCATATCACCTCCACACACGTGCACGCATACACGCTTACACATGCAAGTGGAAGGGTTTTAAACATTAACTCCTGCATATCCATACTTGGATTTAGATTTGCCTTACGATGAATATATTATATATATAATACGATTTACGCAGTACCGATGTATGCATACATACATAGCTATAAATGTACATTTATAACCAACAGATATTAGTTCGCAACTAGTATTTTAGAGGCGCTGATTGGAAAGAACGAGTGCGACCTCTATTTATATAACGTACTCTGTGATACAGAGGCCGCTATACTAAACGTCGATAGTATGGCAACGCACTTGCGATTCCCCTGGTGAGGCTAGTGTCTATGGACAGTGGTGATCACTTAACATCATGTGACCTACCTGTTGGTGTGCCTCCTATGACATAAAAAAAGTGCGTGTGATGGTTACACGCGATTTAAGTAAAACTTCTTTGGCATTATAAGAGATGGTGATTGAGTTAAAAATAAATACATCATAAGTATGAGAATTTAAAAAAGCATTTTTGATTGATGATGGAACCTTAGTAATATATACATTTATTATCGTCGACCACTATACATTTTAAAATAATAATTTAATTACTATCATGCTTCGAATACGATATGATTGGTTTATGATAACTGAAATGAGAAACATAAATTCTTTTCTATATTTTATTTAGGTACTTTATAACAAAGAGTTGCTAATAATATTTCCTGTGTTATTTAAGTTCCGAATTCGCTGATAGATGGCGCTACACATAATGAAGCCATGGTAGATAGTGGTAGAGCCACGCTGAAGCTATTACTGGTTTCAGCATGAATGAGTCGACTCGCTCGGGCTAGTACCACCCTCTCACAGAAAACCGACGTGAAGTAACAGTGCTTGCATTGTTGTTTCGTTCGGTCAGTGAGAACGCCGGAGACCCACCTCCCCTCCCCTTCCACTTTTCCCTTCCCCTTCCCTTCCTCTCCCCAACACAGGCTGGCAACGCACTTGCGACTCCCCTGGTGTTGCAAGTGTCTATGGACGGTGGTGATCACTTACATCAGGTGACACACCTGTTTGTTTGCTTCCTATGACATAAAAAAAAGCTTTGATTTAATTTATTACTTAATTACACTGAAACCAGATGGCAGCACGGTCACCCATATGCATAATTAATTCTGTAGTATGATTTTTATTGTTATTCTATATTCAATTTAATTAATATTTTTCCAAAATTTTTGACTGGTTTGTTTATAAAGTATTTATTGACAAAATCAAAAATATTTAAAAACCGGATGGTACAGAAACGTGACGCCATATTGTCATAACGGACTTCCGTTGCATTGTCGTTCAGTTACCTCCTAGTCGCACCTAAAGAAGTGATACTTAAAAAAAAAACTGATGCAAGCGCAATGCGAACATATCGAGGTCATCGATAACGCGAAGCCATAACTTTTTTCCCTTCCAAAAATCGCTCAGTTTTAATGACATCTCCGAATTCACGTTGCCAGTTATTATTTCGAACCTACCTCATTCGTGCACAATAACTAAGCTTACATAGTAAAGCGTCAAATAAAGCAAGCTTATGAATAAAAAAACCGATTAAGTACATGACAGTCTAATATTCAGATAAAAAACTCATCTAAAGTTTGTCCATTTAATAATGAACCAAATTGTTCAAGCCTTGTTAACTATGAAGACTGGTGGTCAGTTTTTGCGAGCGTCTTCTACGCTTGATTTATAATGGTATGCAAAGAAATTAATTTTTTATGCCACCGGGAGCGCTGTTTAGACAGACGTCTATTTAAAAAGCTTTGAATCGAGAAAAAAAATATATTTAAAAAACTATGACGACACAGACAAAAAAGATTACGCTAAAGATGTTTACGTCGCAGGTTTATATCAAAGTGTCGTGTCTCGTAAAAAGCCTGGCCGCATAGAGTGACATCCGTAAAAATTGCCGCAATTAAACTCACGGGGACAAAAAAACATAGAACGTCATTCGAAATTCAAAAATTCTCCAACGGACATTCGGAAGACAATAGCCCATTAGGAGCCCGTAGATAAGTATCTAGACGACCCAATTGTAGTTCCTTTTTTGAATTTAGAGTGTGGTTTTTTTTTTGTTTGTTTTGAATCCTCCGGCAGCTGTCGAATAGTGAAACGATTCCACGGGCAATTTGATTCGGAGAAATATTGAAATGAATAAGCGAGGATGAGGTATGTTTATTAGATACTTTATTACAATAATTAAAAGTTATTTTTTATAGTGACAAATTATATACGTAAATCTTGCTCATGAAGCACTTTATCTACTGATGAAAACCGCATAAAAATCCGTACAGTAGTTTTAGATATTAGTACTTATAAATTTTAGGAATAGGGTTGACCGCGTTTTACCACAAAATTAGTTCATAATAAATGACAATGAGTCTGGCAGCACGATAATCCTATAGGGACTGGATCTTAAGTACAACTGCTGGAACGCATATGTTCTTGGTTGACAGATTCTCAAAAAGTGTCAACAAAAATTTAAAAAATGCCTTTCTGCTTTGAATTTGCAGGTCGAAGCGATGATTACTTAGTTGATAGCATGTTCGGACACTGCATCGAAGGACTTCTAGGGCCCACTCGGCAGTGGCTCAAGCCTACGTCCGTTCCCTCGGCGTGGAGCCCTTGCGTACGCTGCTCGCGCGGTACAGTGACATAAAATCTTACATCACTGCGACAACATAACACATGTCACCTCCACACACGTGCACGCTTACACGCTTACTCATACAAGTGGAAGGGTTTTATTTCTTTCCCTTATCAAACTGAAGTAGTTTAGAAAATTATCCAATACGAAATATATATAAGAGTTGTTAAGGTATGTATGCTTGGTACACATATATGTTTCAACAACTCATATATGTATGAATAGTTAGCTTAGGTTACGTTAGTTCAGATAGGTCGCGAATTGCATGAGTAAGGCAACAGCCCAAGCCGAGGTGTGCCGCGCACCCTTGAGCTAGTTGTCAAATAAAATCGGCTGAATGCCTTAAGCGCTCACCTTAGTAGTCCCGTGAAGCTGTTAAGACCTCGCTAGATAAATAGCGTAATCAGTTCTAGAAAAAAAAAGCAGTTATCGGCTAGTTTTTCATAAAATCCTTTCATAAACATATTGGTTTTCTGCATACTCTTGGTTCGCACCTTTTTTTCTGTTGTCGTTAATTTTATTAGTGTTCCCAAAAAAACATTTAAAGTGTGAGCAACTATTGTTATTATTCTACTAAATTATAAAATATAATATTTGCCACGTTACATTGTTTACATATAATAATAAATGACAATGCCCATTAAGAAAATATCATGGTTCTCCAGATGGCCTGATCATTCTTACTGACGACGCCCTAAAATGGCTGAGAGAATTAAATCTCCATTTATAATAAAATAGAACGGATTACTCGATTTCAGCCATACGATTAAATAATAAAATAATTGTTTACATCCACACTAAATAGGTAACAGTATCGGCTGACGGTGAAGGAAAACATCGTGAGGAAACTTGAACCTGAGAAATGTTCTTGTAGTACTACTGAATGTGGGAAAAATATAGAACTGTGGATATCTCAGAGTTTGAAATCGCCAATACGTCGTAGGCTGGCGTGGTGATTACGCCCATACCTTCCTTCGGGAAGAGGCTTATGGGCCTGCAGTGGGTCTCTTACAGGCTGATGATGATCGTTAACATTAATTACATGTATTATATATTTCTCATTGTGATTATTTCCTTTATGGCGCCTTCATTCTTATCTTTTATCGCCATTTTTAAATTGTAATCCACAAACAAACTAGTTAAATAATATATAAATTAGTGTATCCAGGACGCATCAGGGTTACTTACGAATTTATACAGTTAAAGAAGGTTTTCAAATAAAAGCCAATGGATTACGGACATACGGAACACTATAAAGAAACAGTCGGATATAGCTTTGCCGTGTTCTTAAGATCTCGACGCCGAACGATGGTGTCGATTTTTGCGGCTAACGATTTGGAGAGTTCCAATCACTGTTTGAATTTCGAACGACGTGAATTTTTATTAGTTTCCTTTTTTAATACAGCCAGTGCGATTTAATACAGATGATGTAAAAAGTCGAGTTCTTATTTAAATTAATATACTCTATGGTCGTGATTCTAATAAAATGTAAGATGAATTCAATGAAAATGTTTATTAATTTATTAATTGTCTGTACTTTGAAGTAATAACTTGAGGATTCTTTTCTTATAAATTACAAATGCTGTAATTATATCATGAAATGGTCTAATTATGGTATTTAAAGAGAATTTTCAAGTCCTTAACTATATTGCAGTAGTTAATCTGTATTTCTAATTCTATAATATGTAATATCCAAACTAATGTTATAAAGCTGAAGAGTTTGTTTGCTTGAACGCGCTAATCTCAGGAACTACTGGTCCGATTTGAAAAATTCTTTCAGTGTTATATAGCTCATTTATCGAGGAAGGCTATCGTGTAGAGCCACGCTGAAGTTTCAGCGTGAATGGGTCGCCTCGCCCGGGGTAGTACCACCCGACACACAGAAAACCGACGTGAAGTAATAGTGCTTGCATTGTTGCGTTTCGTTCGGTCAGCGAGAGCGCCGGAGGCCCACCTCCCCTCCCCCCACTTCGACACAAGACTATTTATTATCTTAGACTTATCACACTAAGACCAATAAGAGCGGAGTTCCGATGAAGAATTTTTCAAAATCATGTTGTTTTCCTTTTGAGAGCTTCGGCTGCGTGTTAGCGTTTGTCCAAAATAACTATTCCGCGCGGACGAAGTCGCGGGCACTAACTAGTTAATCATATCTGATTAATTATGTAGATAACTTTTGCAAATACAGTTATATAATCTATATTGGATATATTTTTATATACATAACTAAGTTCTGTCCGCGACTTCGTTCGCGTGGAATAGTTACTTAAGCCTAACGCTGACACGCAGCGGAAGTAATCAAAAGGGAAAAACCCCGATTTTGAAACATTCTTCATCGGTGCTCCGCTCATATTGATCTTAGATTGATATAGATAAACTATAGCCTTCCTCGATACATGAGCTATCTAACACTGAAAGAATTTTTTAAATCGGACCTGTAGTTCCTGAGATTAGCTAGCGCCTACAACCAAACAAACAAGCTTTATAATATTAGTATAGATTATTGAGGTCGAAACGCATTGTTCGCCACTGCCATGTCAAACGCAGATAGAACTTCTAACTACGTGGTTCTTAAAAATAAAACTATATAAAAAAATTACTGGATTTAGTTGCACAAGTCTAAATAATATATATGGTAAATGTAACTTAAAAAATATACATCTAAAGTATGTGCCGCAAACATGCCAGTAGAATAAAGAGTTACGATTTGGATCATTTCTAAATTCAAACAGGAGGCAATCTCGTTTGTAATTCGACAGCGGTTTTGGCGCGAAAGCCGGACCGCACACGACGCCGCGCGCAAATATTCCCGATCCGAGATCTGGCACGTATCGCGGGCCACACAAATCAAGGCGCAAGTAAAAATCGACAAGTCAACATTTTTATACCGATAGATAAAACTTTCATGGGATTTTTGTCCAAACAAATATAATTTATACAATAGGATAGTTATAAAAATAAATTTAATCTTAAATCAGAACGCTTTTTTTTTTTTAATTTATTTGACAATATTAGAATTACATGTACATATAATAAGACTCTCTTCAGGAAACCGCTATTGCGGTTTAATTGAGGAGAGGTATGTTCGTTAACACGCCGACATTTAATATTTAAGTTTTTTGAGATAGTTAATTTATGAAGAATCTCCTTAAAATACATTTCGCTTGTTTAACATTACTTCCTTGTAGTTCTATTATATAATCGTCTGGTAATGTGTTTAATATTGAAGGAAGCATATATTCCCATGTACGCATACCATAGTAATTGTTGTAACGAGGCGGTGTGTACATGGGAACATTTGCCAAATTCCGCAAAAAGTCGGGTCGTACTCTTTTTTTAAGCTTACTAAATTCATCCAGATTCTCACAAATTACAGCCATTTTAACGATTATAACCATAATACTGCTTGGAGTTTTTGGCGAGTAGTGGACTTTATGTTTTATTCATAATCTTGTTTTATTTGACTTATAGAGTCAAATTTTGTAATATTAGAGGTGTTTTACGTAGTACAGTTCGGTTATGGTGTACAATTGAAGTGGATGGGAAATAATACATATGAGCATGGATTTTGACTTGCCACAAAAACTCCCTGGGAAGTTCTAACAGGGGAGCCACCATCTTATTGGAACATTGATATAATTACATGACACTTGTAATATTATTAATTACTCGTCTTACTTAATTACAATGGCAGTAATAATCTACTACAAGATTGGTTGCTAAAAAACACAAATATAATTTATACAATAGAACAGTTATAAGAATAAATCTAATCTTAAATCTAGATAATTACGACAATAATACAGACATGCCAAGACAAGAAAAAATAATAAAAAAGCCTTTTATAATAGTATTTTTTTGTTCACTCAACAGCTTCTAATCTCAGATAATCCTGAAAACAAACCAATTACACGTCCTTCATTAAGTCGTAAGCTACAGATACAAATAAAAGTTTGTAAGGGTCCTATATCTGTAGTAAAAACCTCTTTACCACGCCGACCCATTATGTATTAGCGATTTTGAACGCGAAGAATTCCACTGTTTTATGACGTGAAAATTCTAATGGAAGGGTTTTGAAATTCCAATCCTCGATCTTTTTGTGTGATTAAAAGTGGTGGAAGTAAACTCTGTGTCGGGTAGAGAGGGAGTAGGGTTTCGCTTGGCTCTGTGTATTGGAGAACAGTGAGAAATACGCTTTTCCCGCTTTCTTTATGAAACTTTCACTTCTACCGCTTGTGAACAGCACACAGTTTTTTTCCTACGTATAAGATTATATACCGCTATATAGAAATATATCTAAAATGTTGCTATTTTGCTATCTTTTTCCTCTGACATTGTTATCTATTTACATTGTTTAATGTACCTGTGTGAATTCTGTAAAATTTGTTAGTACACGTCATGGTTCAAAACTATAAACATTGAATACCTAAATAGCTACCAATGTTGCCAAACAAACCACTTGACCAACAAGATTTAATATACAGAAATCCAAAGAAGAAATATTATATCAAAATCTGAGGAGCAATAGCTAATATGTAGTAATAATCTATTATAATAATAGCTCATAAACGTAATAGCTAATATAATAACTAATAAGCTGATTCCCGCCCTTACACAGAGAAAAGTAAATAGAGTTCAATTAAAAGTTACGCCCGTATGCTTTTAAAACCAATTCAAATTAATTACGCCATTTTGTCGTAATGTCACGGTGACGTTCGAGTTGTTGCACTCTCCTGCAACCATAGATAAAGGGTTTAAATCTCCTTTATATATATTTTTTATACCGAGGCACTGATCGCGGGCTTTTTAAATCCTTGTATTTAATGATACCGAAAATGTTAATACTTCCATTCCTATTCGTGTCACACAGTGTTTTAGTAGCGGAAGTGTTTTTTTTTGTGTATAATCGGCCCATAATGCTATTTTATAACATCCGTTTAGGTATTTTTGGTAATAGTCTCCCTTTAGTAGGGAACGGGTAAACTTTTGTAAAAGAATAGACAATATATATATTTTTTATCTGTAAATAAGCTATTAGTATAGGCTGTTTGATTATGTGGCGTGACTAATGGTTGTGTTGGAATTATTTAAATTGCTCTCGTATGTAGGTACAACGTGCGTTTCTGGGAGATTATGTTTATTGTGTATACACATTCAAATGATTCAATTTTATCATTCCATTGTCGGAGCGCGTACAATTTTTTTTTTAATGTTGTAACACGAACTCGGTTTTTTGTGGAATCTTTTTTTAACACATTTATAGGTTGTATATGGAGATTTTTTAGCCCATTTTTTATATTTCTCTATGATTATTAAAATTTCAAAATTTTTCTTATATTGGGCTCATTATAACTATTTGAGATGATGAGCGTACATATATGCGGCAATCGGTTGTTTTTTTATATCATAGGAGGCAAACGAACAGGTGGGTCACCTGATGTTAAGTGATCACTACCGTCCATAGACATTTTCAACACTAGAAGTGTCGCAAGTGCGTTGTCACTATGTGTTTGGGGGAGGGGAGAAGGGGGAGGGGGGGGGAGGGGTGTTATCCGCGTTCTCACTGACTTAACGAAACGCAACAATACAAGCACTATTACTTCGCGTCGGTGTTTCTGTGTTGTGTGGTAGTACACCGGGCGAGTCGACCCATTCATGCTACCACCTCTAAAGTTTAAAGACCTTTATACAAATTCATTGTTCTCCAATACCCAAAGTCAAGCGCGATGCTGCTCACATTCTACCCGACACCCGACACAGTGTTTACTCACACCACTGCATTGTTACACAAAAACCTTACGGATCAGAATTTCAAAGCCTCTATAAGAAGTTTCGGTACTTATGCATATAATGAACCGCGGTCGCAGATCACTACCGCGGCTGGTTTGTGTTTTTTTCGCAATTTTTTAACGTGGGATATCTATAATGATTACAACACCCTCCCGGGGGAGAGAATGGGTTATGTCCGACTCGCACGGACTAAAACCCCACGGTGTACCGACAGACCGTATTGTTGGGGCGGCAAGGGATCGAACTATGCTGGTCCCCTTGGATAGCCACCCCAACGGTCCGCCCGGCGGAAGGTGGCCGGCTGAAGTATTATGTCCTAGAATACAGCGAGTGTTTAACCTTTCACATGGTATACGTAAGTGCCGAAGTGTCATTGGGGTGTAAGGGGTGTCGAATAACATCATAAGACTTGAGACAGCCAAGCCAACCTCACCTGAACGTGGTGCCCCCTGCTGAATAACGAACGAGGCAATGGCGACAGCGGGGTGGTAGGGTTTTATAGCCTGACTGGGTCACAACCGCCATGTATACGGCGAAAAAGCCCGTCATAGTGATTCACTTCTGCGGGTCGCGTTTCGGGATCAGCCTGTGCATATCCAGCTTTTTGCAGGCTGGTATGACAGCGGTGACCAGCGATGGATAGTGTGTCACTCGGTGGTCGCCATTGTTTTTGGACTGTACTGTGCTTACCTTCAGGCACGGTGCAGTCATTTTGCCGTGCTACTATAAAAAAAAAGTCGATTTTCCTACTTAGAACGTGCATCGCTTGAAATCTATGACATCGATTTGCATGTAGTTCTTAAATCACGAGGAAGGTTCTGTGTTTTATATTGTTATACTTTTTCATAAGACCAGCGATTATAAACTTAATTCGCGTGAACGAAGTTATCGGTGTTAGTTAGTTGATGAATTCTAGTTAATGGTGGTAGAGCCACGCTGAAACTATTACTGGATTTAGCATGAATGGGTCGGCTCGTCCGGGGTAGTACCACCCTTTCATAGAAAATCGACGTGAAGTAACAGTGCTTGCATTGTTGCGTTTCATTCGGTCAGTGAGAGCGCCGGAGGCCCACCTCCCCTCCCCTAACCCCTCCCACAAAGGGTGGCAACGCACTTGCGACTACTCTGGTGTTGTTAGTGTCCATGGACGGTGGTGATCACTTAACATCAGGTGACCCACCAGTTGGTTTGCCTGCTTTTGATATTTAAAAAAAATGGCAAATAAGCTTTGAATGTGTATGTATAGTTCACACTAAGACACTATTAGGCTTGAAATATTAGTCCTCCAAGCTGACAGTTTAATATTAAACAGTGACGATTTAACAATACAAACAGTCTAATATCAAATCAAACGAACAACAGATTCCCAAATTACATTGTTAACAAAAAAAATAAGGTAAAAAGTTTTTTGTTAATTTCGATTTTTCGCTTAGGCTGCCCGAGCCCTATGGTGATCACTTAACATCAGGTGACCCACATGTTCGTTTGCCACCTATGACGTAAAAAAAACAAAAAAAAAACATATTTCAACTTTATTTATCACATTTTACACCCGACCTGACAATGTTTTCATGACAAATGTAGATTTAGATAATGAAAATCGTGGGTTTTGCCCCCGGTTTTTCCTTAACTAGGAAAAACGAAATGATAAGCGAACGTATATAATACAGTTAACAACCTACAGCTATAAACAATTGTAACAAAGTAGCGGTGTATTTTAGTTAGATATAAATTGTAGTGTTGTTAGACTACAATTTTTTTATTTTTTTTCTCGAACTGACTACGCTATTGACCCGGCAGGATCTTTACAGCTTCACCGGACTACTAAGGTTGGAACTTAAGGCACACAACTGATTTGGGTTTTAGGTAACATACACAAGGGTGCACGCAAACCTCGGCTTGGACTGTTACCTGGAAAAAGACGCGTCTGTCCTAGCTAACTATTCTAAGCTATTCATATAAATATACATTTGTGAACCATACAATCGAAATTGCATGATTCACAAATGAATACGTGTATATCGGATTGAAACTGTTAGACTACAAATGTATTTGTTCTTCTGTACATATAATAAAAATGAAGATCTAACTTGTGTGTACTTTTAGATTATTATAAAAACAAAGAAATAGTGCGTGGAGTCCCTTCCCGCGGTAGAAGTGAGTTCCGTAATGTGGAAATGAAAATAGAAAGGGGTAGAAATAGATTTTTAGTGAAATCATATTGTTAGATAAACTTTATTAACATCGCTTACAATTCACAATTGATCGCATCTTTTAATTATCATTTTCGAGTGGAGAAATATCCAAATCTATAACATTTACAATGGGATTATGATAACTAGAGTAAGATACGAAATGTTTGATTATTTTTCTCGCTCTGTCTCTTTCTATTCCCCCTCCCCAGGAGCGTTGAACGTTTAACGCAACCTTGTTGGAAGTAGCATTAGAAATTCACTTCAAAAATTGTTAGAAGTGTCTAGAAATAAGTAATAAAATACATTTCAATCCTTTTTATATATGTCTGTCTGTCTGTTTGAACACGCATTACCGCTAGAGTATTGCCTTCATGATAAAATTTCTTAAAGAAAATTATAAAGCATATCGTCGAGTAACATATATAGTTTTTGTTTTATTAAACTTTTTTTTTTCGTGTTGACTATGTTATTGGCCTAGCACGGCCTTAACAGCTTCACCGGACTACTAAGGCGAGCGCTTAAGGCACTCAGCCGATTTTATTTTGACAACTAGCTCCAGGGTGCACGACACACTTGGGTTTGGGCTGTTTGTTGCCTAGTTCATGCAATTCGCGACCAAACTGAGCTAAACTTTTTTTTTCGCGGGAGTATCCTCTTGGACATCTGCACCTAGCTGGGCAACACAGGTGAGAATGCCAGATTTCTACTGACTAAACCCCCTCGGTGTTCATCTTGCACCATTTAGCCGGGCGGGCAGGAACGGCCTCTGCAGTATCTCTACTCGATCCGGCAGGTGTTGACCCCTCATAACAGAGCTAACCTAAGCTAAGCTACAAATTCAAACGTATATAAGTTACTGAGATATATATGTGCACCAAACATATATACCTCAACAACTCTTATATATATTTCGTATCGCATAATTTTGTAAACTATTTCAGTTTAATAAGAGAAAAAATATAAAACCCTTCCACTTTAATGTGTAAGCGTGTGTGCTTGCACGTGTGTGGAGGTGATATGTGTAATGTTATAACAGTGATGTAAGGATTTGTGTCACTGTATTCGCGCGAGCAGCGTAGGTACTGAAGGGCTCCACGCCGAGAGATATGTAAATATAAAATGTAAATAATCTATACTATATAATATTATAAAGAGGTAAAGTTTTTGAGTTTGTGACGTTGTATGGGTTAATCTCAGGAACTACTGGCCCGATTTGAAAAATCTTCAGTGTTATATAGCACATTTATCGAGGAAGGTTATAGGCTATATATCATCACGCTACGACCAATAGGAGCGGAGCGCTAATGAACAATGTTTCAAAATCGGGTTTTTTTTTTCTCTTGACAGCTTCCGCTGCGTGTTAACGGGCTATCCAAAGTAACTATTTCACGCGGACGAAGTCGCAGGCAGAGGTTAGTGTATAATATCGGTATAGACTACATAATAAATGTGTTATTACATTAATATTAAACATATAAAGTTCAGTAATACATATATACACCTAAGCGAAATGTTAAATCGACAAATAGTACATGAGTTAGTACATGAACAAAATCATAAACAAGTTTATAAAAAAAAAAAATTACACCAAAGTTAATACCAACATTCCAAATCAAACTGTCAAGTCTCCGTGTTAAATAAATTGTGGGTCATTCATAGTATGTGTAATCAATACCTGTACCGTCACAATTACTCTTGGGGCCACACAAAAGTATTGTACAATGAGACGTTAAAAAAAAATAGGTTCATGTAGGCAAAAGGACACAAATCCGTTTTGTGAATTTAAACGGAGCGGCGAATCGCAAAGCAACGCCCCCGGCGGCGCGCCGTGTACGAATTTTGAAAATATTTTGACATTAATAGCCGCCATTGTGATACCCCAGTGACGTATTGTCGCCGGTTTAACATTTTTTTTTTCAACAGCCATAGTTATCGAAAACGTCCGAAGCGTTGGACCGTTGTCTAATAACTTGGTTTTTATAACGCTTTTTTTAACGTTATAACAAATAGCTCCGAAACCAGATGACGGTAAATGTCCCGGAACAAACGAGTTTCTTGATTATCCGTGATTGTAGACTTTATGTAATTTGGTTGTGAATTTAATGCGTGTGGGAATGAATAACATAGTAATGTAGGTAATTTATGAACATTGCTTATAATTAAGTAATTTCTGTAAGAGAAAATGATCAAGTTTTCAGTTTGTTTTATTAATAAATAACGATTTATTATTCATTAATAATAGAAAATTATTTAATGGTGGTAGAACCACGCTGAAACTATTACTGGTTTCAGCGGGAATGGGTCGGCTCGTCCGGGGTAGTACCACCACCCTCTCATAGAAAACCGACGTGAAGTAACAGTGCTTGCATTGTTGCGTTTCGTTCGGTCAGTGAGAGCGCCGGAGGCCCACCTCCCCTCTCATTTCCTCTCTCCTCTCCCTTTCCCTCCCCTAACCCTTTCCCCCAAAGGGTGGCAACGCACTTGCGACTCCTCTGGTGTTGTTAGTGTACATGGACTGTGGTGATCACTTACATCAGGTGACCCATCTGTTCGTTTGCCATCTATGACATAAAAAAAAAATTAACATATGAATATTATTAATAGACAAAAAACAATATATTTTTAACGAAGACGAAGCAGCGTAATAAAGTGTGTTAGTTATTAATTGTAAAAAAATCGTTGATTAATTAAAATTAATGTGAAGAAGTTCTTCAGCTTACAATATTAGTATAGACTAGTTGACCCGTGCTCACTTCGTTGGGCGGTAAACATTTATAAAAAACTACTTTTCTTGACTTAAATATAGAAGTAAGACATAGGCTGTCGGTGACTTTTTGGTAGGCATTATCAAGCTCTACAACTTTTCTCTAGAACTCAATCATATATCTCTCATTGTTAAGGCAGCGTTCGTATGAAACATTTTCGTTCTACAATTTTTTCTCCGACTTACTTTGCAAATCCGACTACCGCAAAAAAGTCTTTTCATTTTTCGAGTTTATATATAGCCTATAACACTCGCAAACATCACAAGCAATGGTAAAATAATTTTCAAAATCAGTCTAGTAGTTCCTGAGATTACCCCCTACAACGTCACAAACTCACAAATTCATAAACTTTACCACTTTATAATATTAGTATAGATTATTAATATATCATATTCTCAATTAGTAATGTATCAATGTAACCAGATTTACGCTGGTTCTACTAAAAATGTTTGTAACATGTTGTCTATTTGTTTTTTTTTTATATTATAGCGGGTAAACTAACAGGCGGGTCACCTGATGGTAAGCGATCACTACCGTCCATAGACACTAGCAACATCAGGGGAGTCGAAAGTGCGTTGCCAGCCTGTGTTTGGGGGAGGAGTAGGGAACGGAGGTAGGCCTCCGGCGCTCTCACTGACCGAACGAAACGCAACAATGCAAGCACTGTTACTTCACGTCGGTGTTCTGTGAGAGGGTGGTACTACCCCGGGCGAACCGACACATTTATATTGAAACTAGTAATAGCTACAGCGTACATGTCCAGGTGTATGATAATTAAGACGGGTATAAAGCAGTAATTAATGTGAATTCCTATTATTTTTAGTTTTTAACTAGTTTAATGGCGAATAGATATAATCTGTGCTATGTAACCTCTCGCTACAGTCTTTCGAGATTGGAGCAGAAATAAACCACCCGTGTAACTGTAGGGCATAGTTCAATTATACATATGAATAAAATTCAACTGTCTGTTTTAATCCAAGATCATCTCGGAAACGGCTGAACCGATTGCAATGAAACTTTAACTGAAAGATAGAGAATTTATCAGAGTATCGTCTACTCTGTATATTATTACGCTTTACATTGGAGTTAAGTAGTGAAGATGATAAGTAAGTATGATAAAATTACAACGAAAATATAGACAGTTCAGGTTTAACACACTTGAACGTTCTTCTAGTTCCACGTATTCAAGAGAAATAGCTATAATATATATAAAAGAATACTCAAATAAATCTAATTATAAGTACCTAACGTTGAATGTTTTGATATATTTCAGAATAATAAAGGACATTGCGTGTATCACTGTGTACGCGCGGAGGAAGTGAAACTGCTTTGGCTTGTATGTATTAAATTATATATTGATGAAAATGATCATCAACAATATATCTACTATACGAAATCCCGTAGTATAAATACTTAACTACACATTTGCTTACTTTGGTATACTTATATATACATACATTTATACATACTTACACATACAAAAATACTTAACGCGTAATGAAAAATTTTCCCTACCGTGCCATAAGACAACAAATTAAAAAAAAACATTATATCATAACATCATTATGAGAATACCGTTTATTTATTCAACGTAATGACAATTAAGCAGTAACTTAATTACTTTAATTAGTAACTTAATGAATAAATCATATGCAAACGGTGGCACGTGTGTTTAAAAATAATTTCGTTTTAAATTTCAAACAAAAAATAAAATATTAAAACATGGCGTAACACAAGAAAACCGGTAGCCGAAATCCTTTTATTTATTCAAAACAATCAGTCAAGTGTATTCCTTATTTGTATACATCCATTGTTTGGTCGGCAAACAATTGTAACGACAGAAAAAAAAACAAACACTTCTCTTACCCACCTTTGCCAGCACGCGCCTCTTTTCAAACAAATCGACGCCCAGTATAACCTAACCCACGCTTACCTTCCTCTTACACCCTAACAGGGGCCGCTTCAAATTGGTAACATCCGAGAAAGCCATTTTACAATGTTTCTTGTGTGTTTGAATTATTTTACTTCAACATCGGAGGTCAGTTCGAAATGGTTTGTCAACAGTTTAAAGTCGAGCTCGATTCTATAACGATTACCAAGGCGATACGGGTCAACGTATAATGGTTTCCTTCAATTGTATTTAAACAATACAAAACTGTTTGGTATTGTATTTTTGAAGTCATTACACTGGTCAATTTGCGGTTGACAGCTGATCTCTGTCCATTTGTACAAATAACTTTAAAGAAATTAACCGCGCGCGTCTTTCTTTACTTTTGTATTTCGAACGATTGCACTCGGCTTTGACGTTTCCGCGCGCGGACCAAAAATGACAGCTGTCATTTCGTGACCATAAATTATATGTTTTTTTTAAAGAAAGCACTGTCCAAGGCATTGTTATTAAGTGGTCAGCGATATATAAATAAAAAAACAAGTCGGATATAAGTTTTGCATTACGATACATGTTTGAACACGTGTTATTTAACAAAACGGTAGTAATGCCAACAGTAATAATACGTTTAATGCTTCCTGCGGTTTTGTGAGAGCGCGTTAACATGCGTTTCGTTGCCGCTTGTCATTGCTGAACAAAGGAAAGTCGAGGTAAAGTAGTGCCATTTGTTAATAATACATTGTTCCTTAGCTAATGAATGTAATATTAAAAAAATACGTTTTTCCTACTCCTTATGTGAATCCTAAATGTGAAGACGAAATCTTTAGCCAAAGAGCCGTTTTTTCTCTTCAACTAGTGGTATGCCTTGGCTTCGTATGGGCGCAGAGAAAGACGTAATAAGTGCCTCAGTAATTTAAACGCGTACTCTATACGATCCATCTTTAATACCTAGGCATTAATACAGTCCATTGAAGTCATAAAAGCTTTAAAAGTTTCCTCATAGTGTTTTTTGTAATGCGTAATTTTTGTTATTTTAATTCTAAGCTAATACATATTACAAATGCTAATGTCAATTTGTCCATCTCCTTAACGAATTATTTTGCATAGACGTTATATTAGGGGTACAGAGAAGGACATAGAGTTACTGTCATCCAGAAAAAGACCCTTGCCGAGGGACGAGTGAAATCTACATTTACGTGAGTGAAGCGGCGAGCAAAACCTAGTCTACAATGTTTTTAACATTTGACTGCCATCTTACCTGATGTTAATTGACGGTGCGATCTAAGATGGTAAACACACTAAGCCTAGAGAAGACTGACTTGGAAGTGCAGATGCTAGGATATATCTATAGGAGCTTGGCGATTGTTCAACTCAAGGGTGGTAGTATGTTTTATGGCAAAAGGCAGCAAACAGACGGCCCTCCTGATGGTTAATGGTTACCGCCCTCTATGGACAACTGCAACACCAGTGATGCTCCATCTTTTTTGTTTTTTTTTTTTTTTTATAGCAGCACGGCAAAATGACTGCACTATGCCTGGTGGTAAGCACATTACAATCTAGAAACATTGGTGACCAACGAGTGACACACTATCCATCGCCGGTCGCCACTGACATGCCGGCCTGCGAAATGCTGGATATGCTTAGGCTGATCCCGAAACGCGACCCGCAGAAGCGAATCACTATATGACGGGGTTTTTCGCCATATACATGGGGGTTGCGACCCAGTCAGGCTGTAAAACCCTACCACCCCGCTTTCGCCATTGCCTCGTTCGTTATTCAGCAGGGTGCACCACGCGTAGGTGAGGTTGGCTTGAGTGTCTCAAGTGTTAGATGTTATTCGACACCCCTTACACCACAAAATTGTTATGTTGTCGACCTTAAAAAGTGCAATTAAGTCCCTTCTTAAAGTTATCTATGTCATAACTCTAAGGAAGAACCGTGCTAGGTAACCCGTTCCACAACGCTAACATAAGCTTAGTGAAGGTTCTAGAGAATACGGTCACGGTTGTCCCCATTTTGCTAGGTTTTACACTGTGCGGGTGAGCAGCCAGCCAGCGGCGGTATGTGTCAATTTGGTAGCTAGCCATGTCAATTATATTATCAGTAAAAAGCTGTATATACGTTACCTACATAATATTTTGATAACAAATGGAACGAGAGCGCACACATACGTAAAGTAATCTTGTAACGGCTCACTGTCTCAGATAAAATGTGGAAGTAAGATGACATATTCTGAATATCGGTGGTGGAAAGGAAATAGTTGGTAGAAGAATGGCAGAGCCACGCTATTAGTAATTTCAGCATGAATGGGCCAGCTCACCCGGGGTAGTACCACCCTCTCACAGAACACCGACGTGAAATAACAGTGCTTGTATTGTTGCGTTTCGTTCGGTCAGTGAGAGCACCAGAGGCCCACCTTCCTTCTCCCTTTCCCTCCCCCTATACCCTCCCCCTTACACAGGCTGACAACACTTGCGACTCCCCTGGTGTTGCTAGTGTCTATGGACAGTGGTGATCATTTAACATCAGGTGACCCATCTGTTCGTTTGCCTGCTTTTGATATAAAAAAAAAATAGTTATATGTTACTTGGGTACGGGATTGACGGGGCTAGATCACTTTTGCTAGCTAACCAAGTTTATACAAGTGGCTGTCGAAGCGCTTGCGATGTTTCAACAGCTTTTTAGTTCTAATATCACTGAGCCGCGTGGGTTTAGAAAAAGCTTTTGCTATGGTTTTTTAACGTATAATTTGATTTATTTATCGTCCAAATTCCGTTAACCACGTTCTGGGAGTATACAAATAAAATGACGTCTATTTGTTTTGAGAGTTTATTAGCGACTAACTTAACTGAGCGCGGACGCAGCCGCGCTCTCTATATTTTGTGCACACACGTACATTTTATTTTGCATAGACCTTATTTGTAGGTATCCCTACAGTTTCATAACAATGCTGATTTTCAAAGAGGTGTTCGAATGCGTTGAATATTGAGCCAACATCGCTTCAAATATAGTGAAACTAGAAAATATAACAGCGTATTTATAACAGTAACAAATAAGTAGTCATAATCTGTGACCCTGTAAAACAATTATTCCCCTTGGTTAAACTGTATAAGCGGGGGCGTCCCCCTACAGAACATAACATGGTGTAATCTGTTAAACCCATATTTATAGGGCTTGTCTATGGTCGCCGTGTTTATTATGACGGAGTGTTATCGCGTAATTGAAATGGGTTTGCGTATTCGGTTTTGGGGTTTTAAGTGAATGGATTATTTATGAATATTTAAATGTATTCTGTTAGTTTTTTACTGAGTAGAGTACTGAGAGTAAATTTTTACGATGCGCGCGCACACCGTCACAAAAAACCGACACCCTGAAGTTAGTTATAGTATATAGTTTCTTTGTATTTGTTGTTTATATTTCTTTGTATTAAAACTTTCAATGTATTAAATATTTTTTTCCTATTGTTAGTGTCGTTTTTTCTACAAACGTAGAATAAGGCGAAAGATAAAATTTTTGAAAAGATTTTTTTCTTGTTACGCCAAAGAAGTATAAATTCTATCGCGTGTATATAAGTACACACACACACTTTTTTTTAGGGTTAGATATGTCTTGGATAGAGATTTTTCGGAGAATATTATTTCAATGATTTTTTTCTTCTTCTAGTGGATTATTACTGTCATTGTCGAATAGGTATTGATATTATAAGTTTCTTACTATCATTTCAATTATCTAACAAGAACGAAAGAAAGAAATTCTTTATTGTTGGAACATTCATACAATTAAATTAAATTACACATACTAATTAGGCAGAAAAAAAAACATTTGAAAATTAAAAATCCATGTCCAACGATTGGCGAACCCATTCATCAAAAATCTGCAATACTGTAAGTACTACTGCAGTGCTAATATTTGATGGGAGCCAATATGATGATAAACGGACGTTCAGCCGGTCATATTAATGTTAATACAACATTTAAAACGAACAAACAAATAACACAGACACGCATAACACGTCACGGATGGTCACCGTCACACTAAAGAGATATAGCTACTGTAACCACAAATTTAGGATTAAACAAAACAAATATAAATTTAGAAGAAAAAAAAATACACAGTAATAAACAGAGCTTACAATAGAACTGCGTGAATACATTATACGTTATTTTAATTACTGAGTTTGAAATTGCAATAGATAATGCTTATATGCGAGTTTAAAGCTAAGTTTACTCTTTTTGGATCGTTATGGCGGTGGGATGTTGTTCTAACGAGTGACGCCATATTTAAATGACCCTCTAAAAGCGGTGATAGTGAATAGAAGATATAAGATAGTGGCCTCTTTGTTAGATCTTTCCAGGGACTTTTTGTAGCATCTCAGAATTCACGCTCAGTATTATGTCCTGTCCACTTCACATGTGCACAATAACCGAACTATATTACGTAAAACACCACCAATATTACAAAATGTAAATTCAAATAACACAAGATTATGAATAAAATATAAAATCCACTACATGACAGACCAAGATCCCGCCAAAAACCCCTTTATATTACTTATTTATACCAATCAATGGCATATTAAAAAATCATGCTAAGCGTTATTCAGTGCTTATAGAACTAGAACTTCATTTGGGGTGTAAGGGGTGTCAAATAACATCTAAGAATTGAGACATCCAAGCCAACCTCACCTGCACGTGGTGCACCCTGCTGAAGAACGAACGAGGCAATGGCGATAGCGGGGTGGTAGGGTTTTACAGCCTGACTGGGTCGCAACCACCATGTATATGGCGAAAAAGCCCGTCATAGTGATTCGCTTTTATGGGTCGCGTTTCGGGATCAGCCTGTGCTTATCCAGCTTTTCGCAGGCCTGCATGACAGCGGCGACCGGCGATGGACAGTATGTACTCGTTGGTCGCCATTGTTTTTGGATTGTATTATGCTTACCATCAGGCATAGTGCAGTCACTTTGCCGTGCTACTATAAAAAAATAAATAAAAAAAAAGGTCTTTTAACAAAATTGCTTTTTACAGTATGTAAGGAGGTATTTCGTACATACCTTATATATAATACTAATATATAGCCCCTGTAATATATTTACAAAAGTAATAAAAAGAACGCGTCCCGCTATTACAAGCGACATCTGTTACAAACGGCTCTCCCGCGCGGTGGTTTGTCTATGGTAAAGTTTTTTTTTATTCGCGCCGAAGGCAAAGGCGATATTGGATTTTGTTGCTGACTAAGTTCTGGTAACGTTATATCCTGCGATATGAAAATACGTTAGGGGAAAAATAACGAGAGTTTTATATAAGAGATCGGGAAAATCTCGTTTCTTATATAACTGTGTGAACTAGTGGTCGCCCAGAGGTCGATTTTCGACTATAATTCATTTAGTATTAAGTTTTAATTTTATTGGGCGATTAATAAAGCCATCTGAAGACTGAATGCATTAAGTCTATTTATGTATCTACTTTTCTGTCGTACTTAAGTCGCGTCATTAAAAGTATAATAACTTTGGATAGAGTAATCTGATGATGAAACAAATATTAAAGGTTACTCGAAAATATGCTTTATAATTATCTAGGACCAAAGATCTAAATATGAATGCAGTACTTTAGTAATGATGCATATTCATACAAACAGAGAGACAGACATTTCTAAAAGTGATTGAAATGTATTATATTACTTATTTCTAGACACCTGCAACAATTTTTCAACAAATCTATACAGTACAGACACGTTAGATTTAGAGGCTGAATACCACCAAAATATTGAATTACAAAATCTGTCGTAAGTACTTTTTCATATTTATACATTCCGACAGCTGCACTTGGGGGTTCCTAAGCTTCTCTAGGTTTAACGCCTTTACCACGTCAGACCACATGGTCATTTAACATGAGCTGAGATTGAGGTCAAAAGCTAGAACTTATAAATATACAAACATGGTGGCATAGGTGGTAGAGCCACGCTGAAGCCTATTACTGGTTACTGGTACCATCCGACACACAGAAACACCCACGTGAAGTAACAGTGCTTGCATTGTTGCGTTTCGTTCGTCAGTGAGAGCGCCGGAGGCCCATGTCCTCCCATCCTCCTCCTACCCTCCCCCAAACACAGGCTGACAGCGCACTTGCGACTCCTCTGGAGTTGCTAGTGTCTATGGATGGTGGTGATCACTTATCAAGTGACCCGCGTGTTCGTTTGCTATCTATAACATTAAAAAAAACTATATTTCGTTTAAGTTAAGTGACTAAATCACTTCAAATATCTAATAATTTTAATACTAAACCAATCAATCAAAAGAACACTGATATAAAAAGAATTTTGTAAAACTATCTCGTAACGCAATCTGTTTACACAGTATGAATGTTAATTCAACCGTATTATTAACTGAAATCTCTTAACAACCATCGAAACGAAGACCCCAATTCAATTTACATTCATTCGCGGGACTGTTGTAATTTTCCATCGAATTTAATCGCGATTTGACAAAAAATATGTACTCAAAGTACAAAAATCAGATTACACGAGGTGCGTTAATAAATCCGTTGTCACCTACCGCATGGCTGTATTTATTAACCGCCTTAGCCGAAAAAGTCAAAATTGTCTATGGTTGTGTAATACAAAAAGGCCATTCATACGTTCCGGCGGGCACTTTGACACGGTCCGCCGGCGCGTAAACATCTTGTTAGTAAACACCATATACGAAGAATTTATAAATATAAATAAACTTTAAGCATGGGGTATGCATTTAGGGATTTCAATTTATTTATTTTTATTAACTACTTACTCATATTTTCAATGTGGTGGATAGTCGAATAGTACTAGAATTAAAATAATATTCATATCTTTGCTTTATCTTAAGTTTTTTTGGGCATTATGGATAATTGTTTACAATTTTTATCTTGAAATGGAAGTCGCCCGCGTCTATGTCATACAGAGCACATCCAACATGAGCGAGTTAACACAAAGCGGTGGGCAGCGCAAGAGAAGAAGATTAAAATTAAGCGTATTGTTAAAATCGTAAATACCTTTTAAATTTATATACTACGATGTCCTGCCTTGATAATAAAAAAAATTCAACTGCAGCGCCACCTACCGAGTCCAATTATGAATGTAAACCATTCTCGGTTCCACTCGAAAACGCATACAAAATTTCATCAAAATCGGTCCAGCCGTTTAGAAGCAGTTCAGTGACATACACACGTATGGAAGAAATCTATCTGTGCTTCCGTTTTTATTAAAATTTGTTAGCGTAAATAAAACTGACTGGACAAACGTTGATAGAGTTTCAATAATAAAATCGGCATGAAATTGTCTTATATATCTAATTGTATAGATTCTATCAGATTGTTTTTTTCATAATAAATAGCAATACATTACTGTACATTTTCTAGTATGATATATAAAAACTGGGTATATAAATTCGAACAAGAAAAAAAAACATGTTATATTAACTTTGTGGGCATGACCCCCTACCTTCCTACTGAATGCGTACCCGCATTCACCCCGAGAATATAATACTCCGATTCACAATGGCGTAGTCACGGGCGTAGCTAACAAATGTTTAGCAATGTTGTGTGTGTGTTTTTACTCATTTTTTTATGTAAATTGTTGGTAATTTGTGATGTCGCCTCTGCCCTTGTTAAAGAGGTCCCTACCCGAGACCTATTGATAATTCATTGTTTTCCAGTGATGTGTGTTTAACAATGTAAGCAAACAAACGAATGGTTGAATGTTTTTTTACGTATAAATTTGGGTGACGAGGTAACAGTATTTTTTTTCTGCTTGACAGATAGATTATATATCGCTCTTCTTATAAAAAAAGTGTGTGTGTACTTATTTATATACACGCTTTAGAATTTATACTTCTTTGGCGTAACAAGATAAAAATCTTTTCAAAAATTTTATCTTTCGCCTTATTCTACGTTTGTAGAAAAAACGACACTAACAATAGAAAAAAAGGTATTTAATACATTGAAAGTTTTAATACAAAGAAATACAAACAATAAATACAAAAAAAAACAAAATGTTGACTATAGCTAACTGCAGGGTGTCAGTTTTTCGTGACGGTGTGCGCGCGTCGTAAAAATTTACTCTCATCATTTATCCTTAACGCGCCAAAAGAAGTATAACTTCAAAAAGAAGTCACTCAAAAATTCAATATTGTTGGAAAATTCGTTTAAAATTTCAAATCTACCCAACGTAGTAGTAACTTAACAGAACATATGAATTGTAGGCATATATGTGTTTGACACTAAATAGTCACTGAATTCCTTCCTTTTTTTATTTCCTTTTATTTTACACTCATGACATACGATTTCACGACAGTGTCCGTCTAGAAACAGTGTTTTTTTTAAATATATTATAGGGGGCAAAAGAACAGATGTATCACCTGATGTTAAATGATCGCCACCGTCCATAGACACTAGCAACACCAGGGGAGTCGCAAGGGCGTCGCCGGCCTGTGTTTGGGAGAAGAATGATGGGAAGGGAGGTGGGCCTTCGGCACTCTCACTGACCGAACGAAACGTAACAATGCAAGCACTGTTACTTCACGTGGGTGTTTCTGTGGGTCGGGTGGTAGTACCCCGGGCGAGTCGACCCATTCACGCTGAAACCAGTAATAGATTCAGCGTGGCTCTACCACCTACGAAAGTCTCTTGGATTGTGTGATCGCCTCTTCCTAAAAGATGCGGTTTCCAAACGTGAAGAAATTGTAGACACATGGCAGCGAGTACTGGATCTCTTCATCATCTGCCTATAGGAGACCCACTGTATGATCACAGGTCTTTTCCCGAAGCCAAATGGTCATAATTACCACGCCAGCCATTACCTTCACCGTCAGCCGATACTCTTACCAATTTAAATTAGTAAATGTACGCGAATTCAGAAATATTCATTGATACATACCGAGGTTTGAACCTGCGGACATCAAATTTATATTCCACTAGCTTTTGTCCGCGACTTCATCCGAGTGGATTAGTGACTTTGGGATAACGCTAACTTTAACTCGTGTCTTCGTTTATGTAGAAGGTGGAAATATTTTTAAATAATGCGTACATTTAACCTCGATTTTGAAACATTCTTCATTGGTGCTCCGCTACTATTGATCTTAGCATGATGATATATAGCCTATATACTAGAAACTGTAATTAAATACTAGAAACTGCAATAAACTGGTGGTCCCATGTTTCAGACTTAGCAAAACCAGTAATAGTTTTAGGTTCTACAATAAAGTACCAAAGCATGTTACCGATTTGCCGGACTGTAAATGTAAGCGCCACGTCAAACGGGTTTTAGTTTCAAAAGGATATTATAGAGTGGATCAGTATGTGAATGATAGTGATGTCTGGAATTGACTCCTCTCTGTGCATTCACTAGAAGCATTGATGATGTATTGGAAATATATGTTAAAAAAATGTACCCGATCGAGTTTCTTGCCGGTTCTTCTCGATGACTGGGTTGTTTTCCGAACCGGTGGTAGTCTTTGACGTTCATAAGTGCCTTATTAGGGCCTAAACTGAATAAAGTATATTTGATTTGATAGCCTTTCTCGACAAATTAGCTATCTAACACTGAAAGAAGTTTTCAAATCGGATCCGTATTCCCTGAGATTATCGCGTTCAAGCAAACAAACTCGTCAGCTTTATAATATCAGTATAGGTTGTTCAAACCGCTTGTCCATCACAACTTATATCTGTCTCTCGTCTCTGGTTTTAGAATGGCATTATCCAAAATATTAAGTAATGCCTGTCACGTTGTCGATCTATAAAAAATAAACTTAAATTGACAATATTAAATATATATGTGGGATTCGAACCAACACCCTTCATGAAGAGCCCCTGACACGGTTTCCTCTGGTAACAATCACAACTGCGCTTAACACCTCGCCGGTTACACGCTGCGTGGTACAAGTCATAAGATATATTAATATTAGAGAACTATAAAACGTAAAAAGCTTGAAAATTGTGTAAAAAGTGGTTGAATCTTCTTCTTACTTTTTGTTCTTCTATATTCTATACTCTAATAATATTGTAGAACTGATATGTATTTATAACATTGAAATTTTCTAAGTGTAACAGAATGTAATAAGACTTCATTTAAAATCGTTGTCAGTCTGCGTGCATGCGTGTTTGAACACGATTAACTTGAAACTTGATTGACGAATTTTCATAGACTTTTCACAGGTAACTTGAGTACCTAAAGATCTTATATAATAAAACTAGCTTCTGTCCGCCACTTCGTCGGCGTGAAGTAGTTACTTTGGCCTAACGGTAATACGCAGTTGAAGCTCACAAAATGAGAAAATAACCCGATTTTGAAACATTTTTCATTGGTATTCCTCTCCTATTGGTCTTAGCATAATTATATATAGCCTTTCTCTATAAATTAGCTATCTAATACTGAGAGAAATAATATGATATTTAAAAATGAACAGGTTATAATAATTCTAATAATAAAACATATCATTTTATTTGCATCTATTTTTCTATTATAGTTGTCATATTTTGAATTTTTATAATGGTATTGTATCTAATATTATTACTGTGAAGAATCTGAAACCACGAATCCTGAAAAAAAGGCAATATAGCAAGCAAACCATAATCTGAAAGAACTACGTTTTTAACCGGAACGAAAAATTTTAAAGTTAAAAGAGCCCATCAGACTTCGTAACTATATAATAATATTCATACATACAGTGGTACAACAAAATAATCCCAAGGAGGGTTGATGTCAGGCAGGCGGCCGATCGTAAAAATTAAGCCAAATCATATACCACAACATGACAAACATGTTGTACCGACCCTACTTATGTGGGATAAGGGTAAGAAGAAGAAGAAGATAATTGTCGAAATAATTATTACTGCACTGTGCGCATAAGGAAATTTTAACAAAAGATAAAATAACCTTTAAGAAATCAACTTAAAAACTATGCACCAGAAAGTCGTTAACCATATTTAACCACCTAGATAGATTTTGGCAATGTTTTTTTAGAAAGTTATAAATAGCGAAATTTTGAGGCAAAAAATATAAAAACAAAATACAACCCAATTGAGAATCGCTTTCTTTTTGAAGACGTTTAAAAAATTGCAAAAAGTAAAGAATTAAATCGCTGCCGCTAATGAATCATACCGCACTATGAGAAAATTCATTACAGAGAGGGCACGATTCCAGAGGGAAAATTCGTAAACACGCAATTATTGTTAACACCCCGTATAATGGGGTGGTATCCGGGTGTGTCTTTTTTCATTCACACCGTTATCTATTGTCAGTAAGGTTTATTTGTACAAATAGAAAGATCTGTCTAACGTTCATTTTATAGGAATTTATTACCGTGTTCGTTTGGAAAATACTTTAGCGTTTTATATAAATTATTTGTTTTAAATGTAGTTTTATTCATCACCAAATGAAATCATAACTTCTTCATCGATTTAAAAAAGAGGGCAGCGTAATCTAGTGACATTAAAAGAATAAATTTAAAAGTAATCTATGGGGTTTCTGGCGGGATTTCAGTCTCATGTAATGGATTTTATTTTTTAATCATAATCTTGTGTTACTTGACTCTATATTGTGTAAAATTGGTGGTGTTTTATGTAATATAGTTTGTTTATTGTGCATTAGTGAAGTGAATGGAATATAAAACCACGGACCATGAATTCTGAGATGTCACAAAAACTCCATGGAAAGTTCTAACAAGACGGCCGCCATCTTGTTAGTTCATTGAAATTATATCAAGAAACTTGTAATATCGATACTCACTCGACAATGGCAGTAATAATCTAAAAGATTTGTTGCCAAAAATAAAGTTAAAAAAAAAGTAATCTATGACTGTCGCGCTCTGTCCAAACGATTTAAATAGTGTGTGATAGAGACAACTATCATTCGAATTGGTTATACTAAAGTATCTACACAAAATAGATGGAATCATAATTTCGTATGCGGCAATTTCCTCCTCGAAATTCGAAGTGATTTTTTTTTTTATGTCATAGGTGGCAAACGAACAGGTGGGTCACCTGCTGTTAAGTGATCACCACCATCCATGCACACTAACAACCCCAGAGGAGTCGTAAGTGCGTTGCCATCTTTCGGAGGGAAGGGTTAGGGGAGGGAAAAGGAGAGGAGAGAGGAGAGGGGAGAGGAGAGGGGAGGGGAGATGGGTCTCCGGCGCTCTCACTGACCGAATGAAACGCAACAATGCAAGCACTGTTACTTCACGTCGGTTTTCTATGAGAGGGTGGTACTACCCCGGGCGAGCCGACCCATTCATGCTGAAACCAATAATAGTTTCAGCGTGGCTCTATCACCATTGAAAATTTTTTATATATTTACTCTATGTTTACAGAGCACCACATACGTTTGATTCTTTTCTCCAATATTAAACTTATAAAACGACCAGCTGTGACCGTGACTCCGTCCGCGTGGTACATAATGTAAAAAACAATGGGTAATAAAATAATTTGAATGTATTAATTCCATTTAATTATCTACTTTTCTCTCATACCTAAGTCGCGTGGTCATTAGAATTACAATAACTTTTGATCGAGTGAACCGACTTTAATGAAACCAGCACTAAATGTCACTCGAAGATATGCTTTATGATTTAGTAGTTTTTATCCTGAGTGCGATACTTTAACAGTGTTGTGTGTTCAAATAAATAAACAGACGGACATTTCTAAAAATGATTGAAATGTATTTATTTCATTACGTATTCCAAGATACCTGAAACATTTTTTTTTTCTACAAAAAACTAAAAAGTACAAACACGTTAGATTTACGTTCTTTTTTTTTTATTGTAGCGCGGCAAAATGACTGCACTATGCCTGATGGTAAGCACAGTACAATCCAAAAACAA
>MU159370.1:4562-145996 GCA_015888305.1 Antheraea pernyi | reverse complement strand
CCCTACCACCCCGCTTTCGCCATTGCCTCGTTCGTTATTCAGCAGGGTGCACTACGTAGCAGTGTCGATTAGACATTCCCTGCTCCTCCGGCCAAAAGGTGTAAGAAGGTACCATGGGGTTTTAGTCCGTGCGACTCGGGCATATCCATCCTCTGCTGCCCGGTGAGATGGATATCCGTTAGGGATTCCCCCATGTAGAAAAAAAAAAAAAAAAAGGGTGCACCACGTGCAGGTGAGGTTGGCTTGGGTGTCTCAAGTCTTGTGATGTTTTTCGACACCTCTTACACCCCACTTTCTTATTATATGTATAAAAATATTATGAGAATGCAGTTCCTTTGAGCCTCAATCACGTCAAAATGTAGATCTAGGCTACATATTTTTTTGATTTGATTGACCGTTTGTCATTTTTTTTAACCGAACAAAGGAAAGGAATCTGTTAGTAATTTTAATCTAAATAATTCGTATACTAGGCTATCTATTTCACAAAATGCTAAAGCATCTGTAGATATAAATACAATAAGTATTATCAAGAACATCTTTTTGTAAGTCATTAAAAATTGTATTAAAAAAAAAACAAAACAATATCTCATTACTGGATGAAAGGAAAATATATCTCTACATCAAAATAACATCATCATCTACAAATCATCACAAAAAAAACCATTATTACCCTCCGGCAAACTAAATTATACCATCGGGAAACTAGAAAATTTAATGGCGGTTCACATAAACGCACGACGCGTAATAATAGTTCGATTCAGCCAAACCGCATCAGTAACTTTGCCATCGGGACCCCTATTTTCAAACCACAGAACTTACTTATAAAAACACCCAATAACATTCGTTAATACTGGCCGAAAACACGCAGCTGTTGTCTATGAAGGAAAAAAATATAGGCGAGCCGCCATTGGTCGGCGCGGATGGCGGGAACATTAGTTGCATCTGTCAGTCTCATATTGTCTATGGTTTTTAAGGTTGGGCGTAGTTTACGACTCGGACGGCCATATGTCGTTATTTCTTATGTTTATACAATCGTAAGTGAATAGTCTACTGCAGATATATATATGAAATTCAACAAACATTTCATATTTTAACAGATTGCCATAAAAAATTTTATAGGCATTTAAATTCCAATTTAATTTACATAAAACATATGAGATGTGTTTGACATTGATTATCAACAAAACTAAACAATAACTATCAATCAATATTATCTATTTATCTATATAACTAGCGGGCCCGGCAGACGTTGTCTCGCCCTGATTATAAAAAAATCCTGGACAAATTATATACCAAAATGTTCCTCGTGAATCACTTTATCCACTGGTGAAAACCGCATAAACATCCGTTCAGTAGTTTTTGAGATTATCGCGAACAGACAGACAGACAGACGCGGTAGGGGACTATATAGGAATGTAAGTCTACCGTGTCTGTACTTTTTAGATCTTTGTGAAAAAAATGTTGCAGGTATCATGAAATAAGTAATAAAATATATTTTTAGCATTTTTATAAATGCCCGTCTCTTTGTTTGGACACGTATCACTTTTTTTTTTTTTCGAACTGACTACGCTATTGACCAAGCAAGGTCTTAACAGTTCACCGGACTATTAAGGCGAGCGCTTAAGGCAATCAGCCGATTTTACTTTGACAACTAGCTCAAGGGTGCGCGGCACACCTCGGCTTTGGCTGTTGCCTGATACATGCAATTCGCGACCTATCTGAGCTAACCTTTAAATCCATCATGGACTGTCAGGCCCCCGGGGGAGAGCCCGACCTGAACCGACCACCAGCCATTGTGCTGCCACGCAGGGGTGGTGCCATACGGCGACTTTAACCGGCTAAAAACTCCACGACAACCTACGCCGCACTATGGGAGTGTCCCGGGGTTGCGTTAGCAAGCTCCGCAACACCCCCGGCGGCAGGCGTTTCCCACGCCACACCCGACTGAGGCTGCCCAGTTGTGAGACTGCCTCCCAGCCCGCCGAACCCGTGCAATGAGAGTCCAGGGCCCCCGCCCCTTTCTCCCTGGGTTCGGTCGGCAGCGGAGAGACAAAGCCGCTCCGCCGTCGTCCCGCGGTTGATTTTTTGTCGAGGTTTACTCCTCATCCACCTCAGCCTTCCTGAAGGACCTTCCAGCCTAAACTAGCCTACACTACCCCCCCCCTAAATCCCGCCCCCTATCCTACCTAACCCTAATCTAAACCTATCCCTACAGACCTACTCCTAGCCCTAACCTTACCTACCTAACCCTACAACCTCCCTCCCTTAATTAAGCTAACCTAAGCTAACTATTCATACATATATGAGTTGTTGAAACATATATGTGTACCAAGCATACATAACTCAACAACTCCTATATATACGACACACGTATCACTGCTAAAGTAATACGTTAGAGTAACATTTAGTTTTTGTTTCATTAAAATCGGTTCACTATATCAAAAGTTATTGTAATTTTAATGATAATGCGACTTAAGTATGAGAGAAAAGTAGATAAATGAATGGACTAAATACATTCCATGAGTTTATTAATCACTGTCTTTTTGCCCTAAGTTTAACGCGAACGGAGTCGCGGGCACAGCTTCTATTATAAAGTGGTGACGATAAACTCGTACATGCGGGTTAATTTTGAACTGATCAAGGATTTTTGGAAATTCATCCCTAGTGTGCTGAAAACGGAGGATGAAAGTTTATTATATGAAAACTGATATCTAACTATATATTTACATACGAATCTATACTAATATTATAAAGAGGTAAAGTTTGTAAGTTTGTGAGGTTGTAGGGGGTAATCTCTGGATCTACTGAACCGATTTTTGAATTTTTTTTTACCAATAGAAAGTCATGTTATTTGTGAGTGTCGCAGGTTATATATTAACCCGAAAAATCAAAAGAGGCTATATACCACGCTAAGACCAATAGGAGCGATGAATAATATTTCAAAATTGTTTTTTTCATCTTGAGAGTTTCCGCTGCGTGTTAGCGGTAGCCCAAAGTAACTATTCCACGCGAACGAAGCCGCGGGCAGAGGCTAGTGATGTTATAAAGAGGTAAAGTTTGTGAGTTTGTAGGGGGTAATCTCAGGAACTACTAAACCGATTTAAAAAATTCTTTTACCAATAGAAAGCCACGTTATTTGTGAGTATTATAGGCTATATATTAATCCGAAAATTGAAAAGACTTTTTTTTTGTAGTCGGATTTGCAAAGTAAGTCGGAGAAAAAAACGATCGAACGAAAACGTTCCTTTATACGCTGCCTTAACGATGAGAGATATATGATTGAGTTCTAGAGAATAGTTGTAGAGCTTGACAAATGCCTACAAAAAGGTCAGCATATGTGTAACTTTTATATTTAAGTCATCAAAAGTAGTTAGATATATTTAAAAAAAAATTGAAATAGTTAAGTGATGTTTATTGGTCATATTATCAACAACAATTATGAATTCTTATCAGAATGTAATGATGATATAATAACTGAGCCACAGGAACGCGTGGCCGCGTCAGCTAGTGTTTGCATATATCTTTATGTTTGTTTGTTGTGGAATTCTCAACAGACAACATGTTTTACGCATAAATAAATTAATAATTCATGTACTTTGGCATAATTCTTAATAACAATTAATAGTGAAATTTGAATCAGGGAAATAATAAGTTGTGATTCAATACGCCACGTAGATTTACGTGGTGTTCAAACGCCAGGACTGAGCTATCATCGCTCCATAACGATGCAGACAGGTAAACCAACAGTTTAATATATAGGTATACCGTATCTGTCGTCCGTGCCGTATCGCGTCGGCGTTGCGCAGTTGACAAATACCAATTTGTATGTTAATACAGACTTTTACGAGCGGAGCGACGGCGGCCAGCGTACCACGAGAACCCTATATACCTTTCTTTGCTTTTATAACAAAACTAGGATCTGCCCGCGGCTCTCCACACGTTTTTAATGAGTAATTATTAATATCTGCTTATTTTACTTAAGTTTTTTTTATTTCACAACACTGGTTACAAAAGAGTTTGATTCTGTTAACACTGATACGATAAAGTTAACTAACGTAACCTACTAGATGTGAAACTAATGTGCACAATATACGAGAGCTCAAACATTTAAATAAAGTTTAAATATTCAAAGAAAATATATAAGAATGAAAGTAAAAAAATATTTAAGTACAATTTTTTTCCAATTGAGATTTTATTGAGGCTAAAGAACAATGAAAAATATCAAATTTAGATTATATATGATTGTATTTGTGGCACATTCGGTAGAGGGGCGAGTGTTGTCCAACGTTTGTCGAATACTTCGGTAGGAAGAATGTTTTGCGATTCTGCAAACGACTGTTGTTTCATGGTACTGAGATACATATTTGTCCCAACAGAAATGAACTGTCAATGCGGTTACTTAAAATCTTAAATAGGAAAGACAAATCCAATATGGTTCTATGGGATTGCAACGTTAGTAGATTGTAATAAGCTAAACGTGATCGATATTAGTGTAGAGAGTAGCACTTAGTAGTTATCAATGAATGTGAGATGAGTGGTTCAACCATTCTGGTTGAGTGCACCTGGTAGGTTGGATTCCAGACAGGACTACAATATTCCAAGATACCTCGTACCAGAGTATTATATATCAACAAAGTTATTAAAATATTATCGCATTTTATGTTGTATAAATTTTTTGAACAGAAAACTTCTTTAGGCGTCTTGAGCGGTATTTTTGGCCGTAGATGAATTTATAATTTCACGTCATTACATCCTAGTAAGCGTGGCCTATCGTATTGCGCTTGCGCGGTTTGCGTCAGACTAACACCACCAATATTACAAAATGTAGAGGTGAATATACTGAATAAAATATAAAATCCACTACATGACATAACAAGATCCCGCCAAAAATACTTCTTATTACTTACTATCGCAGCGATCGGCAAAGGCGTCATCTAAAAGAGCCAAATATAAACAATACAAAAATGAATTTTATTCAAAGAGCCCTTTTTAAAGCTTAAAGCCTAACTTAAGTAGTCATTTTTATAGAAATATTTAGGATGAATAGTACACTGTCGAACTTGTCTTTGATAAATGTGCCATGAGCGCTTCGACAGCACCTTGTTAAAACTTGGCACTTACACTTGCACGTTGAAACTTGCCCTTTATTATAGCATAGCAAAATGATTCCACTATGATTAAAAGCACAGTACAATCCAAAAATAATGGCAACCACCGAGTGACACACTATTCATCGCCGGTCGCCACTGTCATGCCGGCTTGCGAAAATCTGGATATGCACAGGCTGATCCCGAAACGCGACCCGCAAAATCGAATCACTATGACGGGCTTTTTCGCCATATACATGGTGGTTGCGACCCAGTCAGGCTGTAAAACCCTACCACCCCGCTTTCGCCATTGCCTCGTTCGTTATTCAGCAGGGCATAACGAAAGGGTATCTAAGCAACATATAACTATTTCTTTTTCACCACCGATATTGGGAATATGCCATCTTACTTCCACATTTTATCTAAGACAGTATGGCGTTACGATATACCTTTACGTATGTGTGCGTTATCGTGCCATTTGTTTTGTCAAAATATCATATTGGTAACGTATATACAGCTTTTTACTTATAATATCATTGTTCAAATCTACCACTTTTCTGTAGGCTTGCGTTTCCAAAAGTAACTTGTCTCTTAAAAGGCAAGTTAAGAATATTCCGGTTGTCGTCCGATCACCGAAGTTAAGCAACGTCGGGCGCGGTCAGTACTTGGATGGGTTACCGTCTGGGAACACCGCGTGACGTTGGCTTTTACCGAGCCGAACCTGAGGAGATGGCTCGGGGGACCCATCTCCTCATTGCACAGGTGAGGCTGACGAGGGGAGACGAATGGTTGTGTACCCAGTAGTCTCTATATAGTAGGACGAAGCCTGGCGTTTACTCGCCAGGCTGCTACAGGGGCGGTTTCTCAGGTAGACAGCAGGTTCGATCCCTGGCCGCCCCTACCATGCGGCGGACGGTACACCGTGGGGTTTTAGTCCGTGCGAGTCGGACATAACCCACTCTCTCCCCCGAGAGGGTGGCGTATCCATAATGGATTTCCCTACGTAAATAAAAAAAAAAAAGGTTAAGAATATTCCGTGTCTGTACTAAACATTTTTTTAAGCCATAGTGGTAGACGGAGGCGTGGTTTACCGACCGCTGTAATAGCTGATACCCACGGCCTCTTCTGTCTCATTTATTATCCTAACAATATATCTTATGTAGAAAGGAAAAAGTAGACGCGCCACGCCGTTTGTCCCGGTTTTCCACAGCAAGAGAATACATTTCTAAACGCGTAATACGCGATCATTGTAGTTTCTTAAAACTTTAATAACTTAATATATAGATATAATAGAATGTCAATTTGACGTGTTTGTTGTTTGCAGGTTTTTGTAAAAAATCGTTGCAAGTGTCCAGGAATTAAATAATAAAATACATATCACTCATTTTTAGAAAAGTTTGTCTGTCTGTTTGTCTGGACACGCATCACTACTAAAATACCGCGTTCACGCTAAAAGAAAGCAAAGCTGCCAGAATTTCCTAATGCTAATTTTCTCGGCTTAATATACTGAAAGCACTTCAACTACAGGCCGGGGTAGTGCCATCCTCTTGCAGAAAACCGCCGTGAAGTAACAGTGCTTGCATTGTTGCGTTTCGTTCCCCGTCCCCCCTCCCCCTCTCCCCAAACACAGGCTGGCGACTCCTCTGGTGTTGCAAGTGTCTATGAACGATGGTAGTCACTTAAGATCAGGTGAACCACCTGTTCGTTTGTCTCGTATGATATGTATTAAAAAAAATGAATTTGTCCATCGATTTTTTTAGTCAAACAAACACAGATATCCCCTTTCAAAAGACGTCAAGTCAGTGAGCTAAGTTTGCGGATATGAAAATATCCCCTTTGTAAAATGACCTAAACTAGTTTTACGTCCCTACTTTGCGTATTTCTTTGTTATTCAATAAAAAGTATTGCTTTCAATCATGGATATAGATTTACTAGAAGTGTACATCAGTATTATCATTTCATAGTATGTACGAAGTCCTCTACCGCGTCTGTCTGTCTGTTCGCGATAAACTCTAAAACAACTGAACGGAATTTTATGTGGTTTTCACCGGTAGCTAAGGTGATTCATGAGGAAGGTTTTTTGTCAAAGTTTTTTATTTTCAGGGTGGGACAACGTCCGTCGGGCCTTCTATTAATAGATAAAACAGACTTAAAAAAACTATTCTAAAAATTACACCAGTGTAGCAGGAGCCAATAGCCTTACATATATTCTTGAGATGCCCGTTTGTGGGAAATTTTATAAAGTTGCTTGTTAAGTCACAATTGTTTTATTTAATTTGTTACAATAGTATTGTTATGCAACCTAATTGAGTGCTTGAACGTAACTGATAATCCAAGTATTCAATAAATATAATTTTAATTCAATTGTGCTGATACGGACATACCTAATAAGTAGGGTGACATTCAATGTACGTATCTGTACAACCAGAATCTATGGGATATTGATCTATGGATTGTATCTATGGATTGTGTCTATGGATAGGTATTAGGTAGTATTTAGTCTTAGATTGCTATAAAGCTACCGATTCTCAATCATTATGCAATTCCTATTCGATTTTGACATGTATCTTCGACATGTAAAGTCCAATGTTAATCTATACTAATATTATAAAAAGGTAAAGTTTGTGACGTTGAGAGCTTTGAGTTTGTGAGTTTGTGACGTTGTGAGTTTTGAGTTTGTGAGTTTATGACGTTGTGAGTTTTGAGTTTGTGACGTTGTGGCGTTGTAAGGGGTAATCTCAGGAACTACTGGTCGGAATTGAATAATTCTTTCAGTGTTATATAGCTCATTCATCGAGAATGGTTATAGGCTATATATCATCAGCTAAGGCAAATAGGAGCGGAGCACAGATGAAAAATGTTTCAAAATCGAGATGTTTTTTTTTTGGAGAGCTTCTGCTGTGCCGCCGCCGAATGCCCACCTCCCCTTCCCTCGTTTCTCCCTTCCCCTCCTTGCTCGTACCTACTAACCGGGACAAACGGCGTGGTGCGTCTACTTTTTCCTTTCTACATAAGATATATTGTTAGGATAATAAATGAGACAGAAGAGGCCGTGGGTATCAGCTATTACAGCGGTCGGTAAACCACACCTTCGTCTACCACTATGGCTTAAAAAAATGTTTAGTACAGACACGGAATATTCTTAACCTTTTTTTTTTTTATTTACGTGGGGAAATCCCTTCTTCCCCCCTTCCTCCCCCAAACACAGGTTGGCAACGCACTTGCGACTCCCCTGGTGTTGCAAGTGTCTATGGACCTGTTGGTTTGCCTCCTATAATATAAAAAAAAAATGTACACAGGCCCTTATGCTGGGCGTCGCTAGTCACGTCTGGCGCAAGCGCAATAGCATGTCATGACGCGAAATTATAAACCTATCTCCTGTCAAAAATACCTCTCAAGGAGGTCAAAAAACATTTCACTTCAAAAAAAAATTTGAATATCAGCTAGTTATAAAGAGATATGAAACAGAGTTGAAATGTTATAAAAGTAAGGCAGCTTTAATTTGCGAAGGTTCTTAGCGGTGTCTTTTCTATCAAGTTTATTAAATTAACCTCCGATCCTTTCCCTCCACAATAGCATTATAAATTGTAATATGTATTAACAATCACTAGGGTGTATTAACGCGCGGCGTCGTATAGCGTGAGGTCCCTTGAGAGACTACAATGAGGTGGAGTTCTACTGACAGCGAGGATAAAATCATAGTTGAATATTATTCTATTCTATACATAAATTAAGAAAGTGAATCTAACGTGTCTGGACTATCTAAGAATAAGTAATAAAATACATTTCAATCATTTTTAGAAGTGTCTGTCTGTTTGTCCGTCAGATTATTTGTACATGCATCACTGGTAAAGTACTGGGTTTATGATAAAACCTTTAAGAAAATCATAAATCATATCGTCTAGTATCATTTAGTTTTTGTTTCATTAAAATCGGTTCAGTCTATCAAAATTTATTGTAATTTTAATGACGACGCAACTTTAATACGAAAGAATAGTGGATAAGTAAATGCAGACGAGACATTCAGATGATTTTATAATTCACTGTTTTTTTACATGAATTTCCACGCGGACGAAGTCGCAGGTAGAGCTAGTCAGTATATAAATACACATAGGGAAACCAGTTAGGTTTTAGCGTTCGACCACATCCTCATCTGCAGGGTGACTAACTCTCAATTGCAGGTGGAACATACCTACCCGGCGGTCACCTTCCGCCGGGCGGACCGTGGGGGCGGCTCTACAAGGTTGATTAGCTTGTACGATCCCTTGCCGCCCCCACAAAACGGTCTGTCGGTACACCGTGGGGTTAGGTGGAACATACCTATAGGTGTTTGGTTCAACTTGGGAGTAGCAGGAAGTAGTCCAAGTATCACCTAAGCAGAATTTTTGTAATGGTCAGCAAAAGTAAGTAATGCTCTTAAACAACAATTTTTTTATTTTTTTATATATCCTATGAAGCAAACGAACAGGTGGGTCACCTGATGTAAGAGATTACCACCGTCCATAGACACTTGCAATACCAGGGGAGTCGCAAGTGCGTTGCCAGCCTGTGTTGGGGTTTTTAAGGGGAAAGTGGAAAGGGAGGGGAGGTAGGTCTCTGGCGCTCTCACTGACAGAACGAAACGCAACAATACAAGCACTGTTACTTCACGTCGGTTTTCTGTGAGAGGGTGGTACTACCCCATGTGAGCCGACCCATTAATGCTGAAACCAGTAATAGCTTCAGCGTGGCTCTACCATCTACTTACTACTTACTATGCTTATTAAACTACTGCTTAAGTATTATTTTATCTGTGCTGTCCATATCGATTCATAGGCAACAAGTTAACGAGCCCAGAAATAACGAATTTATGGTCTATAGAGGAAATAACTTATAGAAGTTGGGTACTAAGACGATGGTTTTTTTTTTGTGGTACGGCAAAATGACTGCACTGTGCCTGCTGGTAAGCACAGTACAATCCAAAAACAATGGCGACCACCGAGTGACACACTATCCATCGCCGGTCGCCGCTATAATGCCCGCCTACGAAAGCGACCCGCAGATGCGAATCACTATGACGGGCTTTTTCGCCATGTACCTGGTGGTTGCGACCCAGTCAGGCTGTAAAACCCTACCACCCCGCTTTCGCCATTGCCTCGTTCGTTATTCAGCAGGGTGCACCACGTGCAGGTGGGGTTGGTTTGGGTGTCTCAAGTCTTATGATGTTATTCGACACCCCTTGCACCCCCAAGTGGATAAGAACGCGCGCTTCACATTTCAAACCTACACCTCCAGATCTTCCCCATTATCTATGTCATCGAAAATAAGCAAATAGTGCTTAAGTGATAAATCCCTAAGACCATGATTTCATAACAAGATTGAACTGTTGTACTCTCACCTCAAATTTCCAATATTAAAAAAAATAGTAATTTAAAAGCTAACGGCCAATCACGGTTTTCTGGGATTTTCCAAACACTTTAACAAACAGTGTTTACTCACAAAGGTCGATGTCTATTGGACTTTTGTTTTGTTTCTCGGAAAAGTCGTATTGGAAAATTGATATTAAAAATTCAAGCCACTCCGTGTTTACTTTTACACGCTACTGAATCACTAGGTAGTAGCGTCGATTTTGTTTTTTTAAATATTGTTTTATGTAGATTACGTATGTATTTGGATTAAATGTAAAATGGCTTTTTCTTTTTTCATTGTATTTTGTTTGTTATTAACCTCCTCACTGGTTTGATATATTGTTAACTCAGTCAATGCAATCTCTACACTCAATATCTATGCTCTCTTTTACGTGCCCTTGTTCTATTGCCATAATCACTCGAAAGCAAATATATATACATTCTCCCACAAATACATCCACAACAATCACCTATAAACCTCAAGCTCGAAAGTTTATAGTTGGATATCTTGTATACTATTGACTTTACATTATTATTGCTACTTTTCAATTTTATTACCAAATTAGAATTAAAAACCCGAATTTAATACCATACATTGTATACTTCTTTCGAAAATCTTCGGTTAAATCATACGATTCGGAAAAAGTTTCATTTGTATCGTTATTTCATAAAATCACACAATTTTTGACATTTATCCTTCGATCAACAAGTTGCTTTTGTTGATCGAAGCACTTATCAAAAGAATACCTTTGAGTTGTGGTCGGTTGTCGGTTGAAATAATATTCACGCTAGCAATCACTACGCACATAGGCGACGATTTACCCGAGATATGTGGGTAATTGTGTCGCGTACCCGATATCACGTTCGGTAGATGAAACTAGATTATTGATTTATTATAACATATCACTAATTGACTAGCTGTGCCCGTGACTTCTTTCGCCTGGAACCTAGTGTAAAAAACAGTGACCAATGAAGTAAACTGAATATATTTAGTCCATTTACTATCTATCGACATTAAAATTACAATAACTTTTGATAGAGAGAACCGATTTTAATGAAACAAAGACAAGTTACTCCCTAGGATATGCTTTATGATTTTCTTGGGTTTTATCGTGAACGCGGTACTTTATCAGTGATGCGTGTTCATACAAACAGACAGACAGACATTTTTAAAAATGATTGATATGTATTCTATTACCTATTCCTAGGCACGTGCAACAATTTTTTTCACGAAAATCGTAAAATACAGGCACGTGAAGTAACAGTGCTTGCATTGTTGCGTTTTGTTCGGTCAGTCAGAGCGCCGGAGGCCCACCTCCCCTCTCCTCTTTTCCTCTCCCTCTCCCTGCACTAATCCCTTCCCCCAAAGGGTGGCAACGCACTTGCGACTCCTCTGGTGTTGTTAGTGTCCATGGACGGTGGTGATCACTTAACAGCAGGTGACCCACATGTTCGTTTGCCACTTAAGACATATAGGATGCAATCGTTGTGTTTTGTTATCTTTCAAAGGCCTTCGACTGTGTTGATTATTATGAAATTAAAAAGTACAAGATATACCTTGCATAATGTTCCACTTGTTGATAGTGGAGATTGAAGGTAAATTAGTAGATGTAGTTGAAAGTACTGTGTACTTGGGTAACACAATTGATTCCAAACAGGAGTCTCACATTAAAAATTTGGCTACTACGCTTGCAGTTCGAAAGATTGGCCAGCTAACTAATATTGCCACTGCTAGATTGGTCTACTTCGGTTACTTCCATAGCTTAATGTCTTATGGTATTTTGTTGTAGGGGACAGCAGCTCAGGTGGACACTATATTCCTATTACAAAAACGAGCAGTTCGTGCAATTTATAATATGGGACATTGCGAATCATTAGAGGCTAAGTTTCAGTATTGCGATATCTTAACTTTGCCCTCCTAATGCTTGATGATCTAATGTACGTATGTAAAAACTTAGAAATGCTGGATTTAGTAAAAGTCCATTGGGCAAAAAGTTTTATAACGAAGTCCCAAAGTATATTTGCAATGCGGGTGTTAATGTCTAAAGGCTATTATTATATGGTGGATCAATATGTGAACGATTGTGACGTCTGGAAATGACGCCCCTCTCTGTGCATCCACCAATAACGAATGTAAATATTTATGTTACTGTAAAAATATATGACATGAAAAGATAAACCAGATCGAGTTTCTTGCCGGTTCTTCTCGATGAGTGGGTTGTTTGTCCGAACCGGTGGTAGCTTTGACGTTCATAAGCCTTCTCAGGGCCTAAATTGAATAAAGGATGTTTTGATTTTGATTTTATCTTGTTATTATATATATAGATAAATTATAAATTGTTTTATTACTTTGTTTAATGCTTAAATAAGTGTTCTGGCCAGAAAGAGATGTCCTGAACGACAACTTTTACATTTTACTTAAACAAAATCCCTCCCAATACATTCTTGACAATTTAATGTATGTCCGTAAGAACCTTGAAAAGCTAGATTTCGTAAAAAAACCGGCACAATCTAAATACTAGAAATTGTGACAAACTAGTTTTCCCACGTTTTAGACTTAGTAAAACCGGTAATCGTTTTTTAGGAAACAGTGTTAGATTTTACAACAAAGTCCCAAGGGATATTACCGATTTGCCGGATTGCGAATTTAAGCGCCATGTCAAGCGGGTTTTAGTGTCAAAAGGCTTATAGAGTGGATCAATATGTGAACGATGGTGATGTCTGGAATTGACTCATCTCTGTGCATCCATTACAAACGATTGTGACATTTACTATTATATATAATATATTATTATTGTAAATATTATATATATTTGTTAAAAAGATAAACCAAATCGAGTTTCTTGCCGGTTCTTCTCGATGACTGGGTTGTTTTCTGAACCGGTGGTAGTTTTGACGTTCATGAGTGCCTTCTTAGGGCCTAAATTGAATAAAGTGATTTTGATTTGATTTGAAAACTTATAAATTTATTGTTTCGACCAGTTTAATACGAATGCTAGCGAGAAGAACGCTGTTTCTCGAAGCGTTTATGTGAGATAATATTATAATCACCTGTTCTGGTGACCGTATAACTATCTATATGTCACGATAATTAATTTAGTAATTTTTACTAATTAAATCGTATATGCTTGAACTTTTTTAAGTGCAACTTCCTATGGCACGGTAGGGGAAAATTTGGCTTTTTTTTCGAACTGACTACGCTATTGACCAAGCAAGGTCTTAACAGCTTCACCGGACTACTAAGGCGAGCGCTTAAGGCACTCAGCCGATTTTATTTTGACAACTAGCTCAAGGGTGCGCGGCACACTTCGGCTTGAGCTGTTGCCTGATACATGCAATTCGCGACCTATCTGAGCTAACCTAAGCTAAGCTAACTATTCATACATATATGAGTTGTTGAAACATATATATGTGTACCAAGCATGCATAACTCAACAACTCTTATATATATTTCGTATCGGATAAAAGGGAAAATTTGGCGTTACGCATTAAACGTAAGGTTACTTTATGAATTTGTGTATATGGTACTTATGTATAAGTGTGTCTGTCTGGATATAGTAGTATATAAAACTTAGTAAATGTATATTTAAGTATTTATACTACGGGACTTAGTATAATATATAGTTTATAAGTATCACTACGTATTATAAAACAAAATTCTTTGCTACGTCTGTCTGTTTGTTACACTCAAAAACTACTAAACGGATTTTCATGCGTTTTTCACCATATAAAATAATTCATGAGGAAGGTTTGGGTATATAATCTGACAAGGTTTATTTTTTAAACAAGACGAGACAACGTCATCCGGACCCGCTAGTATCTATATAATTTAATACATAAAAGCAAAAGAATCACTTCCTCCGCGTACACTGATACACGCACTGGTTTTATTTTCTAATACTGAACTTAAAGGGGCCAGCTTTTAAGAGCAGCTGCTGGAACATCAATAGATGCTTCGTGGCAAATTTTAAACACTACAATGCGGCTCCAACACACAAGGATATGGCTGCATCAAAGCTGATATAAACAGAACGCTCGTTAATAAATTATAAAGCTATATACAAATAAGTCAAACGACGCTATAAAACTATCAATTAATAACATGTCTCATCCAAACCGCCTCCCACTTCCAATCGGAGGCGATCGCGGATAAAAAAACATACGACCACTAAAAAGTATCCGATTACCACCAACCTCCTTTGTAAATTAAAAAAGAAGTCGAAAATAAGCTATACCCTCACCTACTTTATTACTGGCCGATAACAAACTAATCTTCAAAGGCATGAAACCTTAAAAGAATATTTAAAAAACTATAAAAACTGAACATCGCTGACGTCGGTGCCGTCAGAAGCTTTCCAAGTTAATAAAACGGGCTAATTTATGCCCTGGACCGAAACCTCGGCCCGTAATAATACGACCACAACAACATTATTCGGCTTATAATGTGCTTTTTTTTATTCACGAACCTGGCAATACAGTGTATATTGAGGCGTGTGTGTTGCCCTATGTATAAAGCTAGCTGGTTTGAAATATAAAGAAAAAAAGAATTAAATTTGAAAAAAGAAGTCCGGGCGATGAGGTAACGAACGAGGCGCGGTTGGCGCGTTCCTTTTTTAAAAGCCTCGCCGCGTCGACGTGTGTGGTCCCGCTTTTAGCCAGGGCTGCCATATTGGAAAAACTTTCTACATTAAATCCTTTTTTTTTAATTCATACACAACTATTAAAGCCTATTAAATATAACTAATCGGTTCACTGATAGCGTGTTCGCACACCATTTTGATGGGCAGAAATTACGAAAAGTAAGATTAAAAATACTCGTTGGAAACGTTTGTTAGCTTCAAATCAGTTCGAGAAACATTGAGGTACATCGATCAATTGATTTTAAATGCTGATGAATTTAAAATCAATTTTCTCATAATTGTGTACTTTTTTTGATTTTCGTGAAAAAATTGTCGTAGGTGTCTAAGAATAAGTAATAGAATACATTTCAATCATTTTTACAAATGTCTGTCTGTTTATCTGTCTGATTGTATGAACACGAATCAATGCTAAACTGGATACTCGCAAATGTCGCCATTTATTCGCATTCAATAACAGCAAATTCTCTGAACTAGATCCATTTAGCACTTCTCGCCATTCTTACAGAAATGAAATACTACGATCTCTGTCCCGGAAAAAGTAGTGTCATAATTATAATTTCATCATCAATATATACTTAACACTAATACGCTCACCTTTCACAAACATACCTACCCATACTATACACTCTCGCTTATAAAACAAAACTCTATACACACACCTCCACACACTCACACACTCGCACCCCACACACCTATACATGTACCTAGATTTTCGTTAAAGGAAAGGGCATAGCCGGATAAATATGGGAAATCTGCCCCCATGGCTTTTTTGACCCACACTTAGGGGATCGATTTGGCATGAAATAAAAATAATTCACACCAATTTTTAGCCCTTTAACTCAAACGACGTTCGAGATTTTCAATAAAACATGTTTTTTTAATTTTATTTTTATACTGAAATTCGGAGTTCATCGATGGTGATTTTTTCAGGAAAAAAATGAGTTTTTAATTTTTTTGACATTGTTCCACCACTTCAAAAAATCTGAAAAGATTCCTGAGTGTCGAGGGGTGTAAAATACATGTTGTGACAAATTTTGGTAATTGACATATTTCAAAAACCCTAAAAAAAACAAGATTTTAATTTTGTTTTCTTCGTTAAAAATCGACTTTTCGTTGAAAAATCATGATCATACGATATTTTTATGTTTAAGACTCCTAAGAGTAAGAAAAAAAATCACCATCGATGAACTCCGAATTTCAGTATAAAAATAAAATTAAAAAAACAGGTTTTATTGAAAATCTCGAATGTCGTTTGAGTTAAAGGGCTAAAAATTGGTGTGAATTATTTTTATTTCATGCCAAATCGATCCCCTAAGTGTGGGTCAAAAAAGCCATGGGGGCAGATTTCCCATATTTATCGGCTATGCCCTTTGTTCACTCTGTAATAATAAAAAATATTATAATTTGTGTACTTCGTAATTGGCGTATTGAATACATTGTATTTTTTTTTCTTTATTTAATACACATTGTCAGCTGCGAAGGACCTATATGGAATAAATAAATAAATAAATGCTAAAGTACTGGGTTCACTATAAAACTTCATAGAAGAAAAATCATAAAGCATATTCTCGGAAGTAACTTAGTCTTTGTTTCATAAAAATCGGTCCACTCTATAAAAAGTTATTGTAATTTTAATGGCGACGCGACTTAACTACGAGAGAAACGTTGATAAGTAAATTGACGTAATACGTTCAAATGACTTTATTAATCATTGGTTTGTACATCAGGTTCTACATGGATGAAGTCGCGGGCACAGCCATCTATACTAATATAATAAAGCTGAAGAGTTTGTTTGCTTGAACGCGCTAATCTCAGGAACTACTGGCCCGATTTGATAAATTCAGTGTTAGATAGCTCATTTCTCGAGGAAGGTTATAGGTCATATATCATCATGCTAAGACCAATAGGAGCGGAGCACCAATGGCGTTTTTTTCCCTTAGAGAGCTTCCGCTGCGTCTTAGTTAGCTCAAAGTAACTATTTCACGCGGGTGAAGTCGCGGGCAGTAGCTAGTACTTTATGTTTCGTATTACTTAATGCTTTTTCTTTTGTTTTTTATAGGTAAAGTAAACTCAATGTAATCAAAACGGAGACTAAAAGATTTAGAACAAAATAAAAACATTTTTTTTTCTCGAAATGACTACGCTATTGACCTAGCAAGGTCTTAACAGCTTCACCGGACTACGGCAATAAAAACTGCTAATGAGACGATAATATTGATAGTAAATTGTAATCAAGTCTTGTACAGATACTGTTATATCCCTTTTCATTATTAGATATATATTAGCCGATGTAGGAACGCAACATACTTGAAAATTACACCTTGTATGTGGTAATCGCGATTTAGTCCATATGCCATATCTCTCGGCAGCTAAATACGGCGATTGTACTCTAAATGAGACATACTAAAAGAAAATCAATATAAGTTATTCAGCATATGTGTGGTAGCCGCAGTTCACTTATATATGGGTAGAGCCGCCAAAATTTCTGATAACACAAAAGTAACCTAATTTTTTGTAAAGCTGGCTGCATACAACGCGTAACCACAGATCACGCCGCCGTGGTCTGGTGGTAAATTTCGCTCCCGCACACCAGACTAGGCCCCCTGTTAAGGCCCTATTAGGCCTATAGCGTAGTCAGTACGAAAAAAAATAATGAAATTTGTAATACAAAAACGAATAACAGAAAAGCAAAAACTATTATTACATGCTCTCTAAAGAACATAAAATCTGTAGTTACCTAATATTGAATCAGAGTTTTTGGCTGAATCTCAATCTGCCATGTAGTGACTTTTATATTGTACTAGTTGTTCTCGCGACTTCGTTCGCGTAGAAAAGTTATTATGGGCTAACGCTAAAACGCAGCGGAAGCTCTCAAAAGGGAAAAAGAACCCGATTATGAAACATTATTTATTGGTGCTCCGCTCTTATTGGTCTTAGCGTGATTATATACACCCTATAGCCTTAGTTGATAAATGAGCTATCGAACACTGAAAGAATTTTTCAAATCGGACTAGTAGTTCAAGATATTAATTACCTTCTACAACCTCAAAAACTTTATCTCTTTATAATATTAAGTATAGATTCATAATCTTATTTTATTTGACCTTATATTTTGTAATATTGATGGTATATTACGTAATATAGTTCGGTTATAGTGCACAGGTGAAGTATAGTGTGCACAAATAATACTGCAAGGAGCATGATTCTTAGATGCCACAGAAACTCCCAGGATAGTTAGAAACAAGGGGAACCATCTTGTTAAAACTTAAATGTTATTACCTACTCGAGATTGCCAGTAGTAGTATAGAATGGTGCTAGAAAAAAAATCGCAGGATAATTATTCATGATTGTAGTTAATTATCTTATATTTCATAGTATTTTCATAATTTTTGATTTATCAAATTTAGTGAAATAGAAAAGAAATCATAATTATAACATTTCATGTTAACGAACGACACCATATTTTTGCCTAAAATTGAAAGAAAGAAAGAATAAACATTTATTTGCAACACACATAAGTAAATATGAAAACACGAACAATTAAAAAAAGAAAAACATACATATAAACAATGAAAAATACAAATTGATAGTTTAGTGAGTGTGTGGCAAATGGGCCACGAGTCAGCGTGTGTGCTGTTGGAGGTTAGTCCTTCAGCGCTGATTTTCACTCGGGACCCAGAGTGGTGTGCACCGAGTGACGGTTAAAAATTGGGAGTCGCACGTAGCATTTCAGTCTATATTTTTATTAAACAAAATGTTTAAGTACATTCTATGATTTAGAAAAGCTAACGAATTAATTAATTCGGAGATTACAACAGTCAGAACAGTTTAATATTTGGGCATCTCTCTTTTTTTAATTCTTTACTTTGGCTAGGGTTTGTTCGAAGAGAACACGCCACCCTCATCCATACAACAAGCAATAATCTAACAAACATCTTACATCAGAAAAGAATAACTAAAAGCCAAATAAAAAAAAAACAAAACTTTGTCGCCTTTATACAAACGTCCACCATATTACAGATTAATTTGGCTTCTTCCGATGCTGGCCGTCATAATATTTGATTACAAATGCCTTTTTTTTTATTGTAGCACTGCAAAATGACTGCACTATGCCTGATGGTAAGCATAGTACAATCCAAAAACAATGGCGACCACCGAGTGATACATTATCCATCGCCGGTCGCCGCTGTTATGCTGGCCTGCGAAAAGCTGGTTATGCACAGGCTGATCCCGAAACGTGACCCGCAGAAACGAATCACTATGACGGGCATATACATGGTGGTTGCGACCCAGTCAGGCTGTAAAACCCTACCACCCCGCTTTCGCCATTGCCTCGATCGTTATTCAGCAGGGTGCACCACGTGCAGGTGAGGTTGGCTTGGATGTCTCAAGTCTTATCATGTTATTCGACACCCCTTCCACCTCATTATATTATATATATTATTATATTATATAAGTATCCTTAAATATCTGTCTTCCTTGAGAATCTTGAGAATGAGAATTGCAGAAGATGTTTATCATATTGTAAGGGAATGTGAAATTGATGTTGACATTTTGATATTATATGATCCAGTGAATCGATCTCTGCCACTATTAAAACGTGGTTCAATCTTTTCTATTTAGATAAATATAACACTATACATTAATCAAAAAAAAATATTTTAAAATAATTTAAAAAATGGAAGAGATCTATTTTTGAATAATCGGTGTCTAGACTTCATTTTTTTCATGAATCGATTCCACAGACCACAATTCGAATCGATTTGACAATCGATGTTTTTTGCGAATAATCGTCATCCCTAACTTGTGCACTATAATCAACTTATATTGCGCCAGTTACCACTACTATTAATAGAATTTAGACTCGAATAATGCAAAATCTATATATCAATTGTCAAATATATGCAAATCATTTCACAATGGCAGCACCTGTTTGGATAATTCTTTCTTTGTAGTATTTATCAATGTCTGTATAGATTAAGATCCCAGAGCTGCCAGACATAACTTATTTTTAAATAGATAAAACCTTATGCTTTGAGTAGACTTTTATGTACTTATAACGCTTTCGCACTCATAGAGTTCAAATCTGGAAGCAATGAATAGATATCAGGAGAGAAGAGTGACTACAAATAAGACCCACTTTACTTGCTTAGTTGAAGGTGGTAGAGCCACGCTGTAGCTATTACTAGTTTCAGCATGGATGGGTCGGCTCGTCCGGGGTAGTACCACCCGACCCACAGAACACCGACGTGAAGTAACAGTGCTTGCATTGTTGCGTTTCGTTCGGTCAGTGAGAGCATCGGAGCTCCCTACCCCTCCCGCGTACTCAGGCTAGCAACGCACTTGCGGCTACCCTGGTGTTGTTAGTGTCTACGGACGGTGGTGATCACATAACATCAAGTGACCCACCTGTTCGTTCGCCTCCTTTTGACATAAAAAAAACTTCCATCTAAACGGCTGATTTTTATATATATTATGTATAATATCATCCTAAAGTAGGATCCAATGTTGCCAGACACTTTCCCAAGGGCACAACCTCTGCCAAACGCTTTAATGCAGAGAGAAAAATGAATGAACTTTACTTATTTTCAAATGCTTCATTTTTTTTTAAATATATTATTCAAATAACTATTACAAAACTATATTTCTTCAGCCAGATAGATTGTAAGGGCCAAACATCCCGTCAGACGTGAGAAATAGTCAGCTGTTACGGTAACGGTACGGGAATTTTTTTTTACAAAAGCGGCGAGCGAGAAGGCAGTAAGTAGGTAGATCTTCAGAAATACTGACCGAATTAACAGATTAACGTTCCGTTACCATTTTATATAACAGTTTAAAATCCGAGTATTTAGTTAGTTTATTATTTCTTCAGTCACCTTTTGATTACAGTAAGTACTTCATGATTAAAATTTACTATGTTGCCGAGTTTTCATTGCAATTTGGACTTTTATTTTAATACTCTACTAGCGGTCCTGGCGGACGTTGTCCTGCCTTGATAATAAATAAAATCTAAAACTCAACCGCAGCGCCACCTACTGGGTCCAATTGTACCGACACGTTAGAACTACATTCTTTAGAACTGCATATAGCATTACTAGCGGGCCCGGCAGACGTTGTCTCGCCATAATTATAAAAAACAATCATTGTGAGCGCATCTTTAGAAATAAACATGGCGCGTAACGGAAAAATGTACAGAAATTAAGATGGCGCGTAACCGAAAAACGTTACATACGTTTTTACATGTTCTAAAATTCCTCCGTAGGTCGATAAAGAAGTTTCACTTCAAAAAATATGGACCAAAATCTTCCTCAAGAATCACTTTATCCACAGGTGAAAACCTCATGAAAATCCGTTCAGTAGTTTTTGAGTTTATCGCGAACAGACAGACAGACAGACGTAACAGAGGTCTTTGTTTTATACTATGTAATTAAATTATATAGAAGATATTTATAGGCTTCGAGTCGTCGATGGTATGAAAAATAAACAATTTCCTTCATTTTTGTAAGTGCTAAGACAAAAGCTTGTCAATATTTCTTTCCTTTTTATTTTTGGCAACCAATCTTCTAGTATTACTGCCATTGTCAAGTGAGTATCGATATTACAAGTTTCTTGATATAATTTCAATGAACTAACAAGATGGCGGCCATCTTGTTAGAACTTTCCTGGGAGTTTTTGTGGCAAGTCAACTGCCATTGTCAAGTGAGTATCGATATTACAAGTTTCTTGATACAATTTCAATGAACTAACAAGATGGCGGCCATCTTGTTAGAACTTTCCTGGTAGTTTTTGTGGCAAGTCAAAATCCATGCACCGTGGTCTTATTTCCGATCCATTTCCGATTCATTCACTTGTGCACAATAACCAAACTATATTACGTAAAGCAATACCAACATTACACAATAAAGAGCCAAATAACACAAGATTATGGATAAAATATAAAGACCACTACATGGCATTCAAAGATCACGCCAAAAACTCTTGTCAATAGTTGTGAAACGAAAAGAAAACAAAGGATTAAAAGGTACTGCATTGATTTATCTTAGGCTATGTATAAATATAGATTACAATACGAGATAATAAATAAATTATAGTATTATTTTCAAATTAAAAGTATAAATAAATTTTCGACAACCATAATTCCCAGACGTATCAAATTAAATCTCGTCTTTAAATCGTAAGTAATAAGAATGAAAACGCAACGCCGCCATTTTTATTCCGTGTATCGAATTTTTCCGTTCCGTTTCATTAAATATTTCTGTGTATATAGAATTGAAAATGTTTTGTTTCACGATAATTAGCGTTAAGTAGTGTTACTTTTTTATTGTTAGCTTCGATTTTTAATTGTATAACTCAATATGGACGTAATTTGGTAAAGTAAATAACTTAAACGCCGTTACGAATTAGTTATACGTGTAATGGAACCGATAAATAAACTTTGTTCTGTCATAGACCTTAGTAAGCTATGAGTAAAGTTTTTGGCGGGCTCTTGGAATGTCATGTAATGGATTTTATATTTCACTAGCTGTGCCCGCGATTTCGTCAGTGGAACCTTATGTAAAAAAACAGTTATTTATGAAATCATTTGAATATATTAATTACATTTACTTATCTATTTTTCTCACGTACTTAAGTCGCGTCATAGTTGGTAGAGGCACGCTGAAGCTATTACAGGTTTCAGCATGAATGTGTCGACTCGCCCGGGGTAGTACCCACCTACAGAAAACCGACGTGAAGTAACAGTGCATGCATTGTTGCGTTTCGTACGGTAAGTAAGAGCGCCGCCCCCCCAAAAAAAACAGGCTGGCAACGTATTTGCAACATTTTACTGATGTTGCAAGTGTCTATGGACGGTGGTGATCACTTAACATCAGATGACCCGCCTATTCGTTTGCCTCCTATAATATAAAAAAATACTTCGGTAGAAACAGGCTTTTCGAAATTTCTTCAATTTTTGTTTTTGTAATATGTGCCCTTTTTCCTTAGGTCGCCAGTATTATGGTTTAACGGTAGACTGTTACTAGTAATTTCGTTAATTATTGCCTTCATAATGAAAATTTATATGTAGACACCTAGTATTCTGACAGATGCAACGAAGAAGCAGTTTCTTTTTCATGTTTATAATTAGAGTCTCTGGATACATGACCTTTAAGCCTACACATTATTATAACATAAAACTATGTTATAACACTTCGTATTCTAACATAATGGCGGGCCTTGTAAAATGTTTCTAGAAAGTCCTAGAAGTTTCTAGAAATATATTCCGTGTTATTACAAAACTCTTAAATACTTATTGAATAGTTACTTTACAAAAGTTTGGGTACCTTCGTATTAAATACACCGCGCTCGCCGATCACGGTGAGCTCGCGTTATCCATTTTCGCGAGTCTAACTTAACCTAACCAAACCAAGATAAAAGAGCAAGGTGTCGAACGTTCGGCGAGCACGGTGCATTTAATAAGAAAATACCCAAACTTTTTAAAAGCAAGTATTCAATAGCAATTTAACTTTTTGAAGTTATACTTCTATTGACGCGTTATGGAAAAATGATGAGAATAAATTTTTACGATGCGCGCGCACGCCGTCACGAAAAACCGACACCCTGAAGATAGTTTATCTATTGTTAGTAATAAGGCGTAAGATAAAAATTTTGAAAAGATTTTTATCTTGTTACTCCAAAGAAGTATAACTTCTAACGCGTGTATATAAATACACACACACACTTTTTTTTGTAATAACATGGCTTATTTTAATTAATTACTAGCTGTGCCCGCGACTTCGTCCGCGTGAAACTTTATGTAAAATACAGCGATTAATAAAGACATCTGAATGTATTAAGTCCATTTACTTATTGACTTTTCTCTCGTATTTAAGTCGCGTCCGCATTAAAATTACAATAACTTTTGATAGAGTGAACCGATTTTAATGAAGCCAAGACTAAATGTTACACGAAGACATGCTTTATGATTTTGTTGAAGAGCTTTCATCGTGAACGCAGTACTTTAGCAGTGATGCGTGTTCATACAAGCAGACAAGCAGACAGACATTTCCAAAAATGAATGAAATGTCTATTATTACTTATTCCCTGCAACAATTTTTTTCACAAATATCTAAAAAGTACAAACATTTTAGATTTACACTCTTACTATAACCTATGTACAGAAATAAAAAAAAAAACCACTACATATTTAACATTTTTTTTCTTTATATTATAGGTGGCAAACGAACAGGCGGGTCACCTGATGGTAAGTGATCACCGCCGTCCATTGACACTAGCAACACCAGGGGAGTCGCCAGTGCGTTGCCAGCCTGTGTTAGGAGGAGAAGGGTTTGGAAAGTGGGGAGGAAGGGAAAGTGGTCCTCCCGTGCTCTCAACGAACGAAACGCAACAATGCAAGCACTGTTACTTCACGCCGGTTTTCTATGAGAGGGTGGTAGTACCTCGGGCGAAAGATTTACAAGATCTCAGCTCATATCATCAGCTATAATACTTTTTTTCGGATGAAATATACCATATGTCCTTGTTTGTGCTTGTCTTTGTACCTATTAACGACATTTAGGTACTCAAAATATCATGACAATCGATTGAGTAAGTAAGGTATGAAAGCGTAACATACAGAAAACACATTCACATTTATAATCTATACCTACATATATATAATAAAAATGTAAATCTGCCGTGTCTGTACTTTTTAGATTATTGTGGAAATAATTGTTGCAGGCCCTGGAATAAGTAATAATACATTTCAATCATTTTTAGAAATGTCTGCCTGTCTGTCTGATTGTTTGAGCACGCATCACTGTTAAAGTACTGCGTTCATGATAAAACCTGTTAATAAAGCATATCCTCGATTAACATTTAATCTTGGTTTCATTAAAATCGGTCCAATCTATCAAAAGTTATTGTAATTTTAATGCGGACGCGAGAAAAGTAGATAGCGAATGCATTTAATACATTTAGATGATTTTATTACTCACTGTTTCTTTACATTACATTCCACGCGAACGGAGCCGCGGGCACAGCTAGTATTACTTATAATTATTATCAAACACGTACAATATTCTTTTAAGTCGTAAAAATAAATACTCTTCCAGCAAAATAATAATTAGAACAGTTTGTTTAATAAACTTAAAAGACAGTGGCAGAAATGTTTGCGAAAACAATAAAGAAAATAAAACACCGCTAACTTTTTCATACAACCTGTCAATTACGAGGACAAAGTATTAAGTGTGTAATGCCATGTCGATATTTTTATGTCATACTTTAAAAAAAGCTGTAATTGCATTTCATACGCTTAAAATGTAGAAATGAGTTGTGCAAATATTTCACGGAGCGAGTAAGAATGTCTTATAATTGCATAAATTTCGCCTCGGACGTGTTTTTCGTTTCGTTTTCGCGCCTTTTAGTCGTTAAAAACAATAATTAACAAGTTTACGAAACACACTAACGATTGGCCCCAGTTTCTTATGTAGACAATGTAGTGGATTACATGAATTATTATTATGTAGGTTACGGGAATTACGTGGATTTATAAGTGCCAAATCAGATCAAATTAATTTTAGGCCCTGGGAAGGTGCTTATGAACGTCACAATTACGTTCGGACAAAAAACTAACTCATCTAGAAGAACCTGGCTGGCTTACTGGCTGATGGCACGTAACTCCAAGCTTTCGATCGACAACAAACTGCTGATGGCCAGCCTGTCTCTCTAAACAGAGCGTGCTCACGCCCACGCCCGCGTAACCACAGATCACGCCGCCGTGGTCTGGGGGTAAATTTCGCTCCCGCACACCAGACTAGGCCCCCCTCGGCAGCAGCTCAAGCCTAGGTCCGTTCCCTCGGCGTGGAGCCCTTGAGTACGCTGCTCGTGCGATACACTCACACAAAATCTTACATCACTGCGACAACATTACTCATGTCACCTCCACACACGTGCACGCATACACGCTTACACATGCAAGTGGAAGGGTTTTATCTTTTTTCCCTTATCAAACTGAAATAGTTTGTAATGTTATCCGATATGAAATATATATAAGAGTTGTTGAGTTATGTATGCTTGGTACACATATATGTTTCAACAACTCATATATGTATGAATAGTTAGCTTAGCTTAAGTTAGCTTACATAGGTCGCGAATTGCATGTATCAGGCAACAGCCAAAGCCGAGGTGTGCCGCGCACCCTTGAAGTAATTGTCAAAATAAAATTGGGTGAGTGCCTTAAGCGCTTGCCTTAGTAGTCCGGTGAAGCTGTTAAGACCTTGCTTGGTCGATAGCGTAGCTGCTGATATACAAAATGATACTAAAACCAATATGGATGTATGGCGCACAGCTGTGGGTAATCTAAATATAATGCAAAGGTTGCAAAATGGCATACTAAGAATAATTTCAAATGCTCCGTGGTTCAACACTAACACAGAGATCCGTGAAGCTCTGAGCATGAGAACTGTTAAGGAGGAGTTAAAGCTAACAGGGAATAAATATAAAACACGACTGGAAAATCACCCAAATAACCTAGGCATCGCATTAGCAACCATTAATTTTACTAAACGGCTGAAATGCCATGATATACAGAAGCTTGGTGACAGATGGTGAAGGATGAGTGGTCTCCTGCTGAGGAGCTCCTTGAAACGATAAACGGCATAGAACAAATCTGCTTATAGTTTAGGATTGATTACAAATAAGCGCAAAAAAAATCTAAAAGAAGCGGAAAGAAACTCGACCTCGTTTGTCTTTTTAACATATATGTATAACTATTTAAAATACACTAGTGGGCGCCCAGTGGTCGATATTCGACCATAGTTCATTGATCTTTTAAATGGATAAATATTATAATAATAGTTGTATGTTATAATATCATTGTTGAATGTAGAATGAAAAAGGGTAAATGGAACGTAAGAGTAAAATAATACATACAGTCGAGCATAGCAACCTCCTTCACAAACTTTTTTGAAGTCCTTTATTGACAGATGTCAAAATGTCTTTTTTATTTACATGTGTGTATATGTTGTGTAAAATTGAAGCAGTAGTGTGAGTAATGCATATTTTAATTAATTTAATGTACTTCTAATGCATTTTATATCAAATAAATAGCTTTCTGCACTTCTCCTCCATATAAACTTTAACTATGCCAAGTTTCACGTTCATCCGTTTACGCAATTTCTTTAAAAAGGGATACTAATTTAGGCTTCACGTATTAATATATATGATGATGATAACACATTACAATCGTTTGTAATGGATGCACAGAGAGGAGTCAATTCCAGACATTACCATCGTTCACATATTGATCCACTCTATAATAGCCTTTTGACATCAAAACCCGCCTGACGTGGCGTTTAAACTCACAGTCCGGCAAATCGGTAATACGCTTTGGGACTTTGCTGTAAAACCTAACACTATTACTTAGAAGACTGTTACTGGTTTTACTGAGCCTGAAACATGGGACGACTAATTTGTCACAGTTTCTAAGTATTTAAGATCATACGTGTCATATCTAAACATTTTCTACAGATTTAGATACAATAGGAATCATTTTTTGGCTCTTTAACATCTCATATTGACAGCACATCAAATCAAAGAAGATACTTTAGTCTATCTTTAGAGGTCTATAGAAGTTTGTTTTTTTTTTATTCTCGAACTGACTACGCTATTCACCTAGCAAGGTCTTAACAGCTTCACCGGGCTACTAAGGCGAGCGCTTAAGGCACTCAGCCGATTTTATTTTGACAACTAGCTCAAGGGTGCGCGGCACACCTCGGCTTCGGCTGTTGCCTGATACATGCAATTCGCGACCTATCTGAGCTAACCTAAGCTAAGCTAACTATTCATACATATATGAGTTGTTGAAACATATATGTTCTAGATAATTACTGCGATTGCTATAGGTAATAATATTATAATCTATACTAATATTAAAGAGCTAAAGTTTGTGACGTTGTAGAGGGTAATCTCAGGAACTACTAAACCGTTTTAAAATTTTGTTTTAGCAATAGAAAGGCACGTTATTTGTGAGTGTCATAGGCTATATATCATCACGCTAAGACCAATAGGAGTGGAGCAACAATGAAGAATGTTTTAAAATCGGGATTTTTTTCCTTTTGAGAGGTTCCGCTGCGTGTTATACAAAATAACTATTCCACGCGTACGAAGTCGCGAAGCTTGATAATGCCTATTACCGCCCAACGAAGTGGCCACGAGTCAGCGAGTATATAATAATGTTAATTGATCATTTTCATATTCTGATTCAATATGGCCGCCCTTTTGTTACAATTTTCCACGGAATGTTTGTGACGTCTCAAAATTCATACTCCTTGGTATTATTTTCCATCCGCTTCATTTATGTACAATAACCGAACTATATTACATACGTAAAATGCCACCAATAGTACAAAATATATTATACTCGTATTTCAAGATCTTCAAATTGTGTACATGTAAAAAATTAAGATCATAAAAAACGTGTGTGTACTTATGTACACGCGTTTGAAGTTATCTTCTTTGGTGTAACAAGATAAAAATCTTTTCAAAAATTTTATCCTTCACCTTATTCTACGTTTGTAGAAAAAACGACACTAACAATAGAAAAAAGGTATTTAACACATTGAAAGTTTTAATACAAATAAATACAAACAACAAATCCAAAGAAACAAAATGTTGACTATAGCTAACTTCAGGGTGTCGGTTTTTCGTCACGGTGTGCGCGCGCATCGTAATAACTTCAGGGTGTCGGTTTTTCGTAAAGGTGTGCGCACGCATTGTAAATATTTACTCTCATCATTTTTCCTTTTTTTTTTTTTTTCGAACTGACTATGCTATTGACCTGGCAAGGTCTTTACAGCTTCACCGGACTACTAAGGCCGAACGCTTAGGGCACTCAGCCGATTTTGGTTTTGGGTAACATACACAAGGGTGCACGCACACCTCGGCTTGGGCTGTTACCGAAAAAGACGCGTCTGTCCTAGTAGCTAAACTATACTAAGCTATTCATACATATATGCATTTGTGAATTATGCAATGAAAATTGCATGATTCACCAATGAATACGTGTATATCGGAAATGAAACGAACTAAACTATTCGATTCAGTTCGATTGAGGGAAAAAAAAAGTAAACCCTCCCACAGTGTGTATGTATGTGCACGTGTGTGAGAGAGATAATCTCATATGTGTGTTCAAGTGATGTAGGTGAGTCACTGTATCGCGAAAATAATATCAAGAGGGCTCCGCGCGGGGACGACCTAGGCTCGAGATATTATTGAGAACCGCGAAGTGTGCGGGAGCTAATAGGGATCGATTACAAAAGCGTGGGCGCAACACGCATTTTATAAGATTGAATTTAAATTTACTAACGGTGACGGCACCGAAGTCTAAAAATAGACATAACAAAAATTATTATTATTGTTTGACGGTTATTTTTAGGGGAAGATAGACGTAAATACGCGATTTACTCTATCTTATTTGAGTTATTTATTTTTTAACAGCTGCGCGCGCGAGCCGTTGTAGTGTAGCCGCGATGGCTGGAAATCTATGGATTGCCGTGACGGCACCTAGTAGCGGATTACGAGAGCACTCTTCGTACGCCGAGATCTCCGAGATCTCGTGGAAAATGAGTAGTTGACCTGCGTAGTCAATACTCGATAGGGAAAAGGAGTATGCGGGGTCATCCTGTGAAGGATTAGCCGCCGGAGGTTTGGGAGTGTGCTGGGACGCGGGTTTAGGAGCCCACGGGGCCTGAGGGGCCCGGTAGGGGCGGGGGGGCGCACTAGTCGCGGGTACGGACGCTGCCGGTGCACGAGACGTGCCCGGCAGGTTCGGGAAGGCCTCTCGAGACATGAGAGGCGGAGGTCGAGGACGGGCGGGGGCAGCGGCCGTCTTAGACGGCGACGCCTGCCTGGGGTATCGAGGGCGCTTTGTGCGCGGGGCGCGGGGACATCCGCGATAATTCGCGGTATGGCCCACGCCGCGGCACAGAACACAGCTCGGAGGGTCGGAGGCGTCTTTCGTGCGAGAACACTCCCTAGTGGAGTGGTCGCCGAGGCACTTAACGCACCTGGGTTTCAGGCGACAGTTTCGTGCGGAGTGTCCGTACACCTGGCAGTTGTGACACTGCGAGGGCACAGACGTTTTGCGCGGCGGCTCGACTATGACGCCGGAGAGGCCGCAAAGGGATGTAAGATTAAAAATCGCTTTCCCCTGAGGGGTGCGATCGAGGACAACGAGAACCATATCATATGGAGCCCTGGTGCGCGGAGAGCGCATACGATGAACCTCGCGAACAGGAATCTTCTGTTCCTTGAGGTCGTCTGAAATGTCGTCAGTCGGGAGTTCTGAGGGGACTCTACGGATCACAACCCGTAGTTTACGCTCCTCTTCGAGAGAGTGCGTGAAATAGCCCCACTGGTTGTCCCGAAGGAAACGAGTGAGGTTGCGATGGGCGGTGGACGTGGCTACCTTCACCTGAATACCTACAGCGGTATTCACGGCGGAGGTGTAAGGGATACCTGCCGTTTCCAGCAGGCTAGAAATCTCAACCCAAGACGCTTTGTCTTGGATCGTAACGGGGGGCGGTGGGCGGGGCTTCTTGCCCGAAACTGCGGAACCCGCAGCCACGGGCGAGTCGGGTCTAGAGGGCGCTGGTGTCGCCTTTGGCACTTTCGCGCCATCGACGTTTGCGATCTTTTTAGAGGGCAATTTGTCCTCCGGATCGGAAGAGGAGTTCGAGCGCTTCTTGCGCGGTTTGCGGTGCGTGACGGTGGTGAAGCCATCGTCCGCAGCAGGGGCTTGCTCAGCCTGAGGGGCTTGCTCGGCAGGGGGATCCTGCTGAGCAGGAGGGTCTTGCTCCATGTCGGAGCCGGAGTCGGAGTCGGAGTCATCGCTATCGCGATCGGCTGGGATTGGGAAGTTGTTGGAAGCCTCGATCTTGGCATAGATCGAGGGAGCGGGCTTCGAGGAATGAGGGAGCTCGGTGCGACGCTTTGCAGCGTACGCATCGTAATCGTCTACGAGACGAGGACAGATAGCGGCTATGAAGCCGCGGAGGCTAATGAGCTCAGTCTCTAAGAGACTGATCTCTTGTTCAGCGGCCATACCGGGGCCTGAGGAGGGGAGTGGGGCGGGGGAAGACATGTGAAACCTCCCTGCCAGAGGGGCAGGGGGGCGCGCCTTAATGTATTTAACGGACTATCCCGAGTCCGGATCAAAGGGAGCTGTTTAAAACTAAACAAAATAGGAAAACAACGCAAATAAGTACCTGAGCGAGACAGGGGAAAAATAACATAAGACTACTTAAATAAACAAACAATAAAAAGTAAATAAATTTAAAAATAAATCACTGAAGAATTAAAGAAATACGTAAATAAATAGATAAATAAATGAGTAAATAAATACCAAAAAATATACCAAGAAATAGATAAAGCAATAAATAAATACAAAGGAAAGGTCTCACTCAGTTCTAGGAAATAGAACGCAGGTGCACCGCATGTGTGCCGGATCGAAACAACACAATAACTGACGTCACTAAATCACGAGTATTAAAATCGAACTTAGCGCGCGCAGCAAAACGGACAACCGCTCGAGTCAACGATGCGATCGGAACTCCCTCATCATTTTTCCCTAACGCGCTAAAAGACGTATAACTTCGAAAAACCTTATGAACGGCAAAATTTGAACTTTGTTCTCGGTGTGCAAAATTGGAAATCTTAAAAAAAATGACAATGAATGGTATAGAATGATATAGAATGATTAAAATTGGATTTGATTCTTAGTTCATATTAAACAGCCATATAATTTCTACCAGAACGAAGCCGCAACCTCTAACTAGTCTAATAACAAAACACTTTATTAAAATTTTATATTTAACAATAACCGTCAACCCCTCTACGAATATAAGCTCCGTGATGCTACGAACACAAAAGAGACGGGCGTAAATACCGTCTGGTAATTTATGACTTATTTACGCTTATTAGGTGCGCGGGCGCATGTCTCTTTTAATGGTATAATTACAGTGTTGCCAGGTAATACGCACGGCGCGGACCGGGTAATTATCGCTCGGGATAAACTCGCGACAAAATGGCGACTGGTACCGGTGTCATGGCGTCGCTTTTTTTATACGAGTTCCGTGTAATTTCACTTGTACAGAAAGCACAAAGCATTGAGTGAAGTCAAGGCCGTTAATGGTGACCATCGAAACACTAAATCTTGGAGAACAGAAAGGGGTGGCGAAGTTATTTTAGTTTTATTTTCTATTATGAAATTAAATTATTTTTCTTTTTTTTTACTTTTTTTTTGGCTACCAATCTTTTAGATCATTACTGCCATCGTCGAGTAGTTAATAGTATTACAAGTTCTTCTTCCATTCCATTTTAGGCATCCAGTCTTCTAGTAGACTATTACTGCCATTGTCAAGTGAGTATCGATATTACAAGTTTCTTGATATAATTTCAATGAACTAACAAGATGGTGGCCAACTTGTTAGAACTTTCCATGGAGTTTGTGTGGCATCTCAGAATTCATGGTCCGCGGTATTATTTTCCATTCACTTCACTTATGCACAATAAACAAACTATATTACATAAAACACCACCAATTTTATACAATATAGAGTAAAGTAACACAAGATTATGAATTAAAAATAAAATCCACTACATGACAGACCAAGATCCCGCCAAAAACTCGATTATTTTTCTTTAATTTAAACTTTGGACGAAATATAACTTTTAAACCTACCACGATGCTACACCAATGATAATTAAAAAATAAGGCTGGTTAACGAGAGACCAGGTATCCATCGTTGGTTGTCACTGGTCGAATTTCAAAACACAACTAAAAAAAGTGACTTTGATGGGTTTACAATTATGTATGTAGAGTTTTTGGCGGGATTTTAACTTATCGTGTAGTGGCTTGTATATTTCATTCATAATCTTGTGTTATATAACTCTATATTGTGTAAAATTGGTGGTGTTTTATGTAATATAGTTTGTTTAGGTCTTTCTGTAGGTGGTAGAGCCACGCTGAAGCTATTACTGGTTTCACCATGAGTGGGTCGGCTCGGCCGGGGTGGTACTACCCGCTCACAGAAAACCGACGTGAAGTAACAGTGTTTGTTTGCATTGTTGCGTTTCGTTCGGTCAGTGAGAGCGCCGGAGACCCACCTCGCCTCCCCTTCCACTTTCCCCTTAAAACACAGGCTGGCAACGCACTTGCGACTCCCCTAGTGTTGCAAGTGTCTATGGACAGTGGTGATCACTTAACATCAGGTGAACCACCTGTTCGTTTGCCTCCTATGATATAAAAAAAAAATTAAGTAATATTGATAGTGTTTTACGTAATATAGTTTGAATATTGTGCACGACTGAAGTGGATGGGATATAATACCAAGGAGTATGAATTCTGACTTGTGAACAAACACTGCCTGGAAAATATTATCAAGATGGCTGCCATCTTGTTTGAACATTGAATGATTGCAAGAAACTTGTAATATTTATTATCTACTCGACAATGACAGTAATAATCTAGAAGAATGGTTGCCAAAAATCAAATAAAAAAAGCTATACCTATGTATATTGATCGTGACTTTAGACGGGTACACGTCCTTGTTAAATTTAGCTTCCACGCCGTAAGAGCTTATCCAATCATTATGAAATTTAGCATAGACGTTGTCAGGGTACAGGCTACATTCAATCCACAGAAAAGTGCCTACTGTTCCGAAACGATAGTCCATATCTTTGTTAAAGTGAGCGACGCCGCGTGCAGAAACTAATCTATAGTAATATTATAAAGCTGAAGATTTTTTTTAGCGCGTTCAGCTAATTTTTTTTTAATGTAGATGATTACTTCTTAGAATAAGAATTTTTGTAAGAAAACCTAATCTATATTATAATAAAACTGTAGCAGGGCCAAATCTGTACATTAAATATTTTTTGAAAATTTTGATGGGGGTAGGCTTTGTTGTCGATATAGAAGCCAAAAATAACCCTTTTAAAATTTTTGTCTGTCTGTCTGTCTGTCTGTCTGTCTGTCTGTCCCTGTGAACGCGCATCACTCTGAAAGTACTGAACCGATTTTGACGAAACTTGGCACAGTGATAGCTAATGTTACGAGATTACATTTAGGATACTTTTTATCTCATAAAACGTAAGGGATTCTCCAGGATAACGGACGAAAGTAAAAAAAATGTAGTTCATGATATTCTTGACGAATTTTGGTAAATTTTCTTTGTGCTATATATAGCAGACAGATTAGCTAAAAAATTAAGCTATATTTCCATATGCTACTTAAAAAAAAATACCAAAAAAAAACGACCACCGTGATTCGAACCGTCGGCTCCGTCGAAACATATAAAGCCCCGTACGTTACAACTGAGCTACGCCTACATGACATTTCTGTACGTAATTATCGACCACGTATGAAACATTTATGTAGACGAAACTGTCACTTATGTTGTTACATTTATTTCATTGTATAAAAAAATGTTTGCTAAACAAAGGTGACAAGATTTATTTATTTATCTATACTATAATAAAACTGTAACAAAGCCAAATCTGTACATTACAAGGTTACATTTAGGATACTTTTTGACCCATAAAACGCAAGGGGTTCTCCAGGATAACGAAAGAAAAGAAATTAGTTAATGTAACTAGACTTTTTTGCGACACCTTAGTATAAGAGCCAGCAACGTTGGAAGAACGAGAATTTGAGAAAAGTTGGTTCTTTAATATGAAGATATATTATGCCCTTCCAAACACGATTCAGGATACCTGGTAGCCGGTTAACGTTGTATTTTTTAATGCGAATTACACCTTTACAGATCAACATTTTGATTTATAAATAATTTAAGGAACATTTTTTGTCAGTAACTTTTATAAGTTTAACGTTTATACGTTATTAAAAACATGAATTTTTCACTGCCAGACAATTTTGTTATTGACAATAATGTGCCTGGTGATATTCTTTATAAACAAAATAATTCATTTCAAACCATTTTATTTTTTCCCTTGCAAAGAACATATTTCATTTTGTTAACCAGGCTCTTCCACAATTATGGCTATCTTTATTATACAGCCAGTGTTGCGCTAAGCTAGAGTTATAACTAAGTTATTCTATACATAGGTTTTGGTAGGGGGTAGAGCCACGCTGAAGCTATTACTGGTTTCAGGATGAATGGGTCGGCTCGCCCGGGGTAGTACCACCCTCTAACAAAAAGCCGACGGGAAGTAACAATGCTTGCATTAGTGCGTTTCGTTCGATTAGTGAGAGCACCGGAGAGGCCCACCTCTCTTCCCCTTCCTCCTCTCCCCTTCCGCTTCCTCCCCCTCCAACACAGGTTGGCAAGGCACTTACGACTCTCCTGGTGTTGCAAGTGTCTATGGACGGTAGTTATTACTTAACACCAGGTGACCCACCTGTCCGTTTGCCTCCTATGACATAAAAAAATACATTATATTTTTAATTTACCCTTTTTTATGTTGAAATAAAATAATATTAAAAAAAAGTGTGTGTGTGTACTTATGTACACGCATTAGAAGTTATACTTCTTTGGCGTAACAAGTAAAAATCTTTTCAAAAATTTTATCTTGCGCCTTATTCTACGTTTGTAGAAAAAACGACACTAACAATAAAAAAAAGGTATTTAATACAATGAAAGTTTTAATATAAAGAAATACAAACAACAAATACAAAGAAACAAAATGTTGACTATAGCTAACTTCAGGGTGTCGGTTTTTCGTGACGGTGTGTGCGCGCAACGTAAAAATTTACTCTCATCATTTTTTTGTTACGGTGTGCGCGTTCATCGTAAAAATTTACTCTCATCATTTTTCCCTAACGCGCCAAAAGAAATATAACTTCAATAAAATTACAGATATCTTAACATGGTTTGAACATACTTCTTTATTTACAAAAAATTGCATCGGGCACATTATTGTTAATATCAAAAATGTCTGGCAATAATAAATTCACGTTTTAGTAGCGTTTAAAAGTTAGTGAAAAACAAAACATTCTAAAATTATATAAAGTTCAATATTTTTGCCTGTAAAGGTTTACCGGCAGCCAATTCGCTGTCGAAACCGTTGCCTAGCTCTTAGACAAATAGTCACAGGCAAGTGACAGATGACACATGTTGCTCATATCTTTTTAATATTTATGTTTTTCTTTAATACAATGTAGTGTGAAAAAGTTTTAATACAAGTTGAAAATAGTTATGATGTCATTCAGTGTTTAATTTATCATTATTTATTTTATGAATATATTTTAACGTTTAAATTACAATTTAACTCTATCAACTTGATATTTTATAATGTAAACTATACTGAGCGTATAGTAAACGCCTACAAAAAAGGGAAAGGAACTACGTTCCAACTGGAGGTCCATGGACCTCTCAAGCTTTTTTTACATTACTGCCAATATACGTAGGTTAGTTTTTATTTTAATTGAACCCGGTAGATGATGTTACGAACGGGTTGTAGGCTTATTGGGACAGAAGTTACTGGGACAACGTACTGGGAAGACATTTATCGGCAATATATGTAGGTTATTTGTTATCTTAATTGGACCTGGTAGGTGATGCTGCGAACGGGTTCAAAGCATATTTTAAAATATTTCTCACATACCAACTGGGTATATGTTTGAGTGAGTCCCTGGATAGTTGGGATTCACAATTTGAAACAGTAGGTATCGCTGCAATCGGGTTTTGAGATGTATTTAGATTTTTTGCGTTTAAAAGTACAATCGAAACCGGTAATAACCGATTTGGTGCAGACGAAGTCGCACGGGTCAGCTAGTATATAATATATTTTAGACCTAATTCCTATATGTAAGTATATTGAGATTGTTGTTAACATGCACTTGTTTTTATATATAGCATCTCAAAAATAAATTATCCACTGCAGTTGTATAATGCGTTCATAATTAGAGTCATAATGTGTACTGCCACCTGAGACACAGGATTACCTAGTTTGGGTGGCAGCGGTCATATGTAGAATTCATCAATTTTTAATGTAGTTTTTGATAGTTTGCGGTCCATAGTTCTAGTTTGATAAATTGTATAATAAAAAAATTTATAAGTTTATGATTTATAGTCAACCTCTTCACTATTGTTATTTTAGCATATTGTATATTATCTGTAATAAGTTATAATTAGTTGTAAAACAATATAACAGCACCGCATTGTATTGTATCACATACAAATAAATAAATAAATAAATTACTAAATGTCAGGAAGTACTAGTCTGATTTGAAAAATTATTTCAGTGTTTTCATAACTAATTCATCGAGAAAGGCCATAGGGTATATAACATCACGCTAAGACCAATTGGAGCGGAGCACTAATGAAGAATGTTTGAAAATCGTTTTTTTTTTGCCTTTTCAGAGCTTCCGCTGCGTGTTAGCGTTAGCCCAAAGTAACTCGCCAACATCCATACCACGTTGAAAACACCGGTTCTCGTCCGATCACCGAAGTTAAGCAACGTCGGGCGCGGTCAGTACTGGGATGGGTGACCGCCTGGGAACACCGCGTGACGTTCGCTTTTCAGTAGTCCGGTGAAGCTGTTAAGACCTTGATAGGTCAATAGCGTAGTCAGTTTGAAAAAAAAACCATAGTAACTATTCGACGCAGACGAAGTCGCGGATAGAAGCTAATACATATGCACGGGTTGGTTCCTAAGGGTTACTCAATGGTCAATCATTTTTGGCTGTGAATACTATATTTTATATATTAATACGTGAAGCCTAAGCTTTGTATGCCTTTTTAACGGAATTGCGCGAACGGATGAACGTGAAATTTGGCATAGTTAAAGTTTATATGTAGGAGAAGTGCAGAAAGCTATTTATTTTATATAAAATGCATTAGAAGTACATTAAATTAATTAAAATATGCATTACTCACACTAATGCTTCAATTTTACACAACATATACACACATGTAAATAAAAAAGACAATTTGACATCCGTCAATAAAGAACTTCAAAAAAGGTTGTGAAGGAGGTTGCTATGCTCGACTGTATGTATTATTTTACTCTTACGTTCCAATTACCCTTTTTCATTCTACATTCAACAATGATATTTAATTCTAATAAAATTCAAACTTAAAAAAATCAATGAACTATGGTGGAATGTTGACCACTGGGCGCCCAGTAGTTTTATTAAGTTTATGTGAATTAGTATACCTTACTAACGAGTCGAAGTATGTATGATATTTATCTTAAATATACATTTGTATGATATTTATCTCAAAGGTTTTTGTATGGTTTTGTAGGTGGTAGAACCACGCTGAAGCTATTACTGGTTTCAGCATGAATGTGTCGGCTCGGTCCCGGTACTACCACCCGACCCACAGAAAACCGACGTGAAGTAACAGTGCACGCATTGTTTGGTTTCGTTCGGTCAGTGAGAGCGCCGGATGCCCACCTCCCTACCCCCTCCCCCATACACAGGCTGGCAACTTGCGACTCCCCTGGTGTTGCCAGTGTCTATGGACGGTGGTGATCACTTAACATCAGGTGACCCACCAGTTGGTTTGCCTGCTTTTGATATTTAAAAAAAATGGCAAATAAGCTTTGAATGTGTATGTATAGTTCACACTAAGACACTATTAGGCTTGAAATATTAGTCCTCCAAGCTGACAGTTTAATATTAAACAGTGACGATTTAACAATACAAACAGTCTAATATCAAATCAAACGAACAACAGATTCCCAAATTACATTATTAACAAAAAAAATAAGGTAAAAAGTTTTTTGTTAATTTCGATTTTTCGCTTAGGCTGCCCCAGCGGCGCGGTCTGTGCCGGTGTTTTAGTGATACTTTAAAAAAAAAAAAGAAATATTTTGACAGGTAACACAATGGCGTTTTCTAAAATGGTGGCCACATGCCGGGATAACGTTTTGTGATCAGCATTGAAACGCATTTATATTATTTCGCTGTGTGTTTTGTTATTTCTCGATGTGAGAATGTTTTAAGTTATTAGAAATATTGGATGTTGATGTTTATTGTTAAAAATTTGCATGCTGTCGTCCTTAGTATTTATTTTTCTTTGACCCGACATTTTTTTAAACCTCACCGATAGATACAGAAATTAACGCTTTCAGACAATAAAAAAAAAATCAGGTGCTCTAAATTATATAGTTACTTATATATGTATACCTATAGTGCAATCTTGGAATATCATGTAGTAGATTTTATATTTTATTCATAGTATTGTGTTATTTGGTATATTTTGTAATATTGGTGGTGTTTTACGTAATATAGTTTGGTGGCTAAATATGAAATCACAATAAGTTGTGTTTTTTTTTTTCGAACTAACTACGCTATTGACCAAGCAAGGTTTTAACAGCTTCACCGGACTACTAAGACGAGCGCTTAAGGCATTCATATTTAATTTATTTATTAATAAATCGTGTTAGTCGAGTGGTTTGACCGGTGGAATATCTATTCGATGTCCGCAGTACAACGAATTTTTCTGAATTCGCGTACATTTACTTATGTTAAATTGGTAACAGTATCGGCTGATGGTGAAGGAAAACATTGTGAGGAAACATGAACCTGAGGAATGTTCTTGTAGTACCACTGTATGTGGGAACAATATAGAACTGTGGATTTCTCGGAGTTTGAAATCGCCAATACGTCGTGGGCTGGCGTGGTGATTACGCCCATACCTTCCTTCGGGAAGAGGTCTGTGACCCTGCAGTGGATCTTTTGCAGGCTGATGATGATGACTGATATAAAAATAACTCTTAAGTTACCAAATACATTTTAATCGGATTTCTGGCACCATTGACTCAATGTCTAGAAGCAATATATAGAACACACTTCCGATTGTAGAGGTTAAGAAGTAGTGATCGAACATGAAGGAAATCTGATAATATTTTTATAAGGCGTGTCGAATAACATCGAAGACTTAAGACACCCAAGCCAACCTCACCTGCACGTGGTGCACCCTGCTGAATAACGAACGAGGCAATGGCGAATGCGGGGTGATAGGGTTTTACAGCCTGACTGGGTCGCAACCACCATGTATATGGCGAAAAAGTCCGTCATAGTGATTCGCTTCTGCGGGTCGCGTTTCGAGATCAGCCTGTGCATATCCAGCTTTTCGCAGGCCGGCATGACAGCGGCGACCGGCGATGGATACTGTGTCACTCGATGGTCGCCATTGTTTTTGGATTGTACTGTGCTTACCATCAGGCACAGTGCAGTTATTTTGCCGCGCTACAATAAAAAAAATCTTTATTTCATATTAGAAAAAAAAAGTACTCCGCCACGTCTGTCTGTTCGCGATAAACTCACAAACTACTCAACAGATTTTCATGCGCTTTTCAACACTAGGTAAAGTGATTCATGAGGAAGGTTTAGGTATATGATTTGTCAAGGTTTATTTCATTACCAGAGCGGGATAACCTCCGCCGGGTCCGCTATTTTATATATAAGATTAATTGAAAATAAAACTTTATTGTAGAATTTAATACATATAAGTCAAATAAGTTTCACTTCCTCCGCGTGTACACACTGGTATACGCAATATTTATTTTGTTATATAGATTATATTGACTAGTTGTGCCCGCGACCTAATGTAATAAACAGTGACTTATAAAATTATCTGAATGTATTAATTCCATTTACTTATCTACTATTCTCACGTACTTAAGCCGCGTCGTCATTAAAATTACAATAACTTTTGATAGTCCCAACTTTTTTTTTTCTGACTACGCAATTGACTAAATACTAAGGCGAGCGCTTAAGGCAATCAGCCGATTCTATCTTGACAACTAGCTCAAGGGTGCGCGGCACACCTCGGCTTTGGCTGTTGCCTGATACATGCAATCCGCGACCTATGTAAGCTAACCTAAGCTAACTATTCATACATATATGAGTTGTTGAAACATATATGTGTATCAAGCATACATACCTCAATAACTCCTATATATATTTCGTATCGGATAATATTCTAAACTATTTCAGTTTGATAAGGAAAAAAAAGGTAAAACCATCCCACCTGCATGTGTAAGCGTGTATGCGTGCACGTGTGTGGAGGTGATATGTGTAATGTTGTCGCAATGATGTAAGATCTTGTGTCAATGTATCGCGCGAGCAGCGTACTCAAGGGCTCCACGCCGAGGGTATGGACCTAGGCTTGAGCAGCTGCTGAGGGGGGCCTAGTCTGGTGTGCGGGAGCGAAACTTATCCCTAGAACACGGCGGCGTGATCTGGTTACGCGGGCGTGGGCGTGAGCACGCTCTGTTTAGAGAGACAGGCTGGTACTGATCGTTCACTGCCGTTATTTCATCGGGAGGATCGGTAAAAATATGTCGCGGACGTCTTTTACAACGCGCAGCGTTTGGTTCAGGTTCGTATTTTGCTGCGGATACCACTAACGGACTGGGATAGTCCCGACCGATTTTAATGAAACTAAGATTTAATGTTAGTCGAGGATATGCGCTTTGATTTTTTTGGTTGAGGTTATATCTTGAACGCAGTATTATATAAGAGATGCGTGTTCAAATAAACGGACAGACAGACATTTTTTTCACAAAAATCTAAAAAGTACAGACACCTTAGGGTTACATTATTATTATGTGTACAGATATATGAATATAAAACTGTGGTAAGATATCGTCACATATAAATATTTCCATATAAGTTGTTACATTGTTACATTTTATAATTGACAAATTCACGGTAAAACGATTTCGGACACACTGCGAGGATATACAATAAAACAAAAAAATATAACAATGGCAAACAAAAACACATTTTTCATTCAAATAACAAATTTCACCTACACCCAATAATCAATTAGCCGCAAGAACTCAATACAAAATTAAATTTGAAACTCCAATAATGTAGTAATGTTCGAGGTTTTAATGAAAGTGTATTTACGCTAACAGCAAACATAAGTTTGTAGAGAACGGACAATGTTTTCTTACAAAACTCACGGACCAAGTTAAATCTGATTCATTAGCAACAAGCGTAGAATATTAGGCATGCAAAACATACACAAACTTAACTGGACACTTGCAAGAATTAATAAAATCCTTTATTTCGCAACGAAAAGGTGTATTTTTCTCTAAATTCGACGGTAAATTATACACGGCCGAAAACACCCACTGCGTTACGAATCGCGCCAAAATATTGACGTTAAGTTTGACAGCTCGCAGAAAAAGTAAAGAATTGTCTCTGCACGTCACCTGAGAATAGACAATAAAGACTGTTTACACCGTCGCGCTGTCGTCTTGTTTGAGCGCGAGGTTTGTTTTATATTACCTTTTTCGGCATTGTTAACATTTATTTAAATTCTGTTCTAATTGTTCCGTTTTGTTTTCATTGCACGTTTTAGTGATAGCTCACGTGTGGCTGGGTACGTGTATATGGCTGTCCTGACCGCGGCAATTTATTAGTTGTTTGAATTCCAGGCATAACTTATCTATTAATGTTTTTATTTATGAAGTAATTCCTCTGACAATATTCTTTTTCGTTGAAAAATATTTATTACATTTTAAATGATTATAGTATTATAGAATAAAAATAAATATCCTGTAGATTTCTAAACGTTTTTTGAGATTTGTATTTGAAGAACAGTATCGGAAGCCTAAATTGTTGTATTTCTATATATAAATACCCTAGAAAAACGCATAGCGACGTCCTTTTGTTATTGGAAAAGAGTGATTTCCAGTTTATGATATTAAATCGGTAAAATTTATATATCATCTCTTTAAGAACATTTATTCGAAATAATTTTTATATTGATTTTTTTTTTATGGTATTAATAACATTAATATTTATAACATAATATATTACATTATGTTATATTATAAACAAGTTACGACTTTACTTGGACTAGCGAAAAATAAAATCCTGTTTAACTCAAAACAATGGAATAGTTTGAATTATTTATTTTAAAATTTATAGCAAAGAACGTAGTACCAAAAGCGTAAATTGTTTTATTTCTATATAAAAATACTCTAAAAGAAGGTGTCGCGCTTTTATGATTAAAAAAGTTGAGGAAGCAAGGACGACCGATAGAAATGAAAACTCAATATTTCTCAACTCAATTTTTCTATTAATTATATGAATTATTTGAAATTTTATAATTTTCATATTAAAATTATTAACATAAGTCTGGTTTTCACAACTATTTGCCATCCGAGCAATAATTATACACCTTTTTATACAATGTATTATTTAATCAATATATGATGAGCTGCACACATTCACTACAAATTATTAATATTAGATGTACCTACATATGCCGCTATACACTAAAAGCAAATTTTTTGTCGTTACAAAAGGTAATCCAATGGTCGAAATTTGGTCGCAATTTTTTGAAGTGGAAACTTCTTTAGGGGTATTTTTTTGGCATGAGATAAATTTATAATTTCGCATCATAACATGCTAGTATAATGTGTGACCGACAGTATTGCGTATGCGCGGCTTGCGTCAGACTAACGGCGCGTAGGTAGTATAGTGTCCTGTGTGTGTGTAATATTGATATTTTGCAGCTCATTATAGGTACGTTTGATTGATTTATAGACTTTATAATAATGTATATCATTATTGCTTCGAGTACCAATAGATATGAAAACCACAGTAATGTTGACAATTTCAATAAACAAATTCTGAAATTTAAATATTGTCATTAACACTACAATTAATATGAAAATTAAAAAGAAAACTCAGTTATTTCATTGTTTTGAGTTTTCACTTCTGTCGGCAGTCCTTATGACTGTCTCGACGTTTTTTTTTTCAAGTAAACTTGATATTTAAAACGATAAATATAGAAACAGAATTTTCATTATTTTGTATTTTTCAAGTGATAAAACTTTGATAATAAATACGCTTAATCAATTAAACGCAACCTGAAATAATAAAACGTTACGAGCGATATAAAATCCGCGTTTGATTTTTCCAATAAACTGATACTGGAATACACGCTAGAACGTGCGATTAAAAAACGCTGCGTTTAGCCGCTTCACCTTACATCCGACTACGCGGGAGTGTAATGTATTTCGAGTGTAATTCTTGTTTTCTATTGAACTACAATCTATAGAATATGTAGATTTTATCATATATATGTATGAGAAGGATGTGCGCAATACTTTATAATGTGTTTATAAAATTGCTAAAACTCAAATATAGGGCCAAGAAAAAATGTCTTCTTCTTCTATTTTACTTTTTGGCAACCAGTCTTCTAGTAGACTATTACTGCCACTGTCAAGTGATACTCACTTCTTCTTCTAGTTTCTTGTTATAATTTCAATGGACTAACAAGATGGTGGCCATCTTGTTAGAACTTTCCATGGAGTTTTTGTGGCAGGTCGGAATCCATTATCTGTGGTATTATTTCCGATTCACTTCATTTGTGCACAATAACCAAACTATATTACGTAAAACACCACCAATTTTACACAATATAGAGTCAAGTAACACAAGATTATGAATAAAAAATAAAATCCACTACATGACAGACCGAGATCCCGCCAAAAAACTACGTATGTTTTTATTTTTGGTTTCTGTCTTTTCTATTCTGAGGAAAAAGCAAAGGCGTCTAAACCATACAGCCAAGTCAGACGTTATTTCATAATTTCCAATTCTAGTAGATAATAATAATGTTAAAACTGTTTTGTGATTATTTCAATGTTCTAACAAGATGGTGGCTCCTTTTATGTCTTTTATCAGTAATCGGTACCTGTTTAAAATTACTGCCTTTTAGTTTATTATTGTTTTTAATAATATAGTTAGGTGACCTATTAGCCGAAATAGGCTTTATTTTATTTAAAACTATTTCAGTAGGTAGATATATTATTGAGAATATAGATATTCTTGATCAGGGGTGCACAGACCGCGGACTGTGGCCCACTTGCGGTCCATCACAATGGTGCAAAATAAAAGCGTGCTGTGCAGTGCGTATTTGCATTCGGAACTAATCATACCAAGTTTATAATTTTATGAAATTCTTTTCATACATTTAGTTTTAATTTATAGCGGCCCGCCTTTAGCTCATAATTTACCAGAGTGGCCCTTATAGTTCCAATAAGTCTATGCCACCCTGCCTTTGGGTATAATAATTGTATTTCGGTAGTTTTTATGTATTCCAATGTCTACTAACCATTATTAAAAGTGTATAATAATATAAAATATTTAGGTTTAATGTGCATTTGTGTGGTATTTACTTCTTCTTTGGCTTGCTGCTCAAAGTAAGTGTAGATATGGTTTAGCGGTATCTTGGTTTGCCATGTATGTTATATGACATATTTTGTAATATTGTGGTAATCTCTCATAAATTAATTAGGTTGTTATGTACAAATTAAGTGGTTGGGCATAAATATAATGAAGTTTAAGTCGCAGATAAGGCCGTGTGTGGAGTATTGCTGCCACCTTTGGGACGGGTCTGCCAAATACCAGTTGGCCTTGCTAGACTCCGTCGATCACAGAGCTCGAAGACTTGTCGGTAACGACCCACTGATAGCAGCCAAAGTGCAACCACTTGAACATCGACGTAGAGTCGCTTGTTTTGTAGTATTTTATCGGCTACACTTTGGGGAATGTGCACAAGATCTGCACCAACTAATACCACCGTCTCCATTTCATCTCAGGACTACCAGACGCCGTACAGACCTCCATTCATTCGCGGTTGACATACCCTTCATCTGGACGAAGTGCTTCGTTTCGTCATTTATTATGCGAACCGCGAGGGAGTGGAATGCGCTGCCTGCGTCTGTTTTTCCTGAAGCATATGATGTAGCAATCTTCAAAAGAAGAGTGAATGTGCATTTACTGCGTGAATGCGTTATATCCTAGGCCTCGTCCTCACTTTACATCAGGTGTGACTGAGGTCATGCGTCGCACAGTGTACTATATAAAAAAAGTATGAATACTGAGATTTTAACAAAACTCTCTGGTAACTTTTAAAAATGTTTCACCATTTTTTGGGACACTAAAGTTATTTCAACAAATTTTGGCATGAGTTTTCTTTGGGCGGGATTTTAGACTGTCCTGCTGCGGCTTTTATATTTTAGTTTTAATCTTGTGTTATTTGAATTTATATTTTGTAATATTGGTGGCATTTTACGCAATATAGTCTGGTTATTTTGCACAGATGAAGTAGATGGGAAATAGCTAAAATGGAACCACAAAAACTCCCTGAATTGTTCTAACAAGGAGGTCACCATCTTGTTAGAATATTGAAATTATCACAAAAAACTTTACCTAATCGACAATTTTAATAATAATCTAAAAGATTGGTGGCCCAATAAAAAAAATTTTGACACTCAATCTCAAAATATTCAAAAGATTGCTTGCAAAATTAGAACGTCAAAAAAGGTTGCAATAAACCGCTAAAATTTTGCCAGCGTTTTTAGCAGGCAGTGCGCGATGCCCACAGATCCGTGTTATCGGGAACTAGTTAACGCAAGTTGTAAAACCGAATTAAAATATGGCCGACGGAAAATGGCGGGCACAAACCAAAACAGTTTAATTATAAAAGCAACCCGAGAACGGGCCACACACGTAGCCTCATTAAATTCGTTTCAAAACAATAATTATATTCCCCGGGCTTATAATTTCGCGCGCTTGCGAGCCGGGCCCGAAAAAAAAATTAAAACATAACGTTTATTAATGTGTCAACAACTCAATTTATGGCGGGAATACGTTGGCGACGCCTTCTGCGCGGGAACGTTCGACCAATCGCAACGCGTTATTACCGTTTTATGGCGTGACATGAATACAAATGTTTGTCTCGCTCGCTCTCGTAAAAACCAGTGTACGTAAGCCTGTCCGTCTTATATTGCTTTCGTTGATATGTTCGAACGTATTACGTTTAAAAGAGGGGTCGGCGGGTCTCGATAAATTGGTGAATTTATCTATTCATTAACTAGGTTTATTAATTTATGCGCGGTCATACGCTGAGCTTTATTTTTTTTTTCTTATCGATAAACTATGATTATAGGCCTTTCGGTTGTGTTAGCGAATCTGTTGTGGTGATTATAAATTTTTTTATGTTTCGTTTTTACGCGCGCCCCGATTCCATTTTATAAGCTTCTGTGCGTATCAAAATATTATATAATATGCTTTGATGTTCCATATCTAAAATTAGACATCAGTTTTCATTCAATGATAAATAAATTATAAATTTTTCGATTTCATAGTATCTTTGACAGCTTTTTAACTGGGAAATCGCAGTTGACAGCCATCTTGCTTTTCTCTGGAAACGTTCCGTTTTACTTATATAATCTGTGCTTTTAAATAATGTTATAATTGTAAATTATTATGTTAACTTAAATATTACCAAGTTTATTACGGTTTTTTTTAAATTATCTATACATTTCAGGCTAAGTTTCTATGCCCAGAAGAATGACCAGATGTTACATGACAATGTGGTTTTAAATGGTGAACATGCTAAACCAAGATGTACTGGTTTTCAATATATAATTGCCGGAACACACAAGTGCTTAGCGATAGATTTTCGACTTGAGAGTGGTACCTAGCCAAATGGATATTCGCAAAAGCCCCACAAGCCCTACTCAAAGGGAGCCAGCATCTTGTCAGAACACCTCTCCTTTTCATAACCGCACCACGCGCGCTGGTCTTCAGGGCCACAGTTTTACGGTAAATCCTATCTGGGCACGAACCAAAAATTTCACAACTTTGCCGTACCGTGAAGCTGTGGAACAATCTCCCGGCCAGTTTTTTTTTTTTCTCGAACTGACTACGCTATTGACCTGGTGGGGTCTTCACAGCTTCACCGGACTACTCCCGGCCAGTGTGCTCCCTCCTTCCTATGACATGGGATCCTTCAAGCGCAACGTGAAGAGATACTTACGCAGGCCGGCATGATAGCGGCGACCGGCGATGGATAGTATGTCACTCGGTGGTCGCCATTGTTTTTGGATTGTACTGTGCTTACTATCAGGCACAGTACAGTCATTTTGTCGCGCTACAATAAAAATTAAAGAAAAAAAAAGATGTCTGTAATATTATACCTACATTATTACCTACTAATCGATAATGGCAGTAATAATCTAGAAGATTGGCCGCTTATATACATATAATAATAATGTAAAATATATAATAGTACAATCCAAAAACAATGGTGACCACCACGTGCCACAGTATCCATCGCCATTCGCCTCTGTCATGCCGGCCTGCGAAAAGCTGGATATGCACAGGCTGATCCCGAAACGAGACCCGCAGAAGCGACTCACTATGACGGGCTTTTTCGCCATATACACGGTGGTTGCGACCCAGTCAGGCTGTAAAACCCTACCACCTCGCTTTCGCCATTGCCTCGTTCGTTATTCAGCAGGGTGCACCACGTGCAGGTGAGGTTGACTTGGATGTCTCAAGTCTTAGATGTTATTTGACACCCCTTACACCTCTAACATTTCGTCCAAAGAAGTTACGGCAGCTGCCCTTGAGAACTACTCCTATTCTCCCACTAAGTTTATAGTGTATACGACCTTAGAGCACAGCGTCATTTAACATCAGGCGGGATTGTGTTCAGACGCTACAACCTATAATATATTAAAGAAAAAACGTGTGTGCGTTCTTTCTCTTGTGCGAATATCTCAAAACGAAAAAACAAAAAACAAAACGAATTTGAAATATTTTTCATATGTGCTACGCTCCTATTGGCCTTAATGTTAACGATATATATTTTATAGCTTTCCTCGATTAATGAGTTATCTAACACTGAAAGAATTTTTTAAAATCGAACCAGTAGTTCCTGGGTTTAGTGCGTTGAACCAAACAAACCCTCCAATTTTATAATATTAGTGTATTTTTTTTTTCTCGAACTGACTACACTATTGACCTGTCAGGGTCTTCACAGCTTCACCGGACTACTACTGTTAAGACCTTGCTTGGTCAATAACGTAGTCAGTTCGAAAAAAAAATAGCACTCTCTTTGGGTAGCAGCAGTCTCTCTGTGACAATCTCCACGAATACGTATCTTGTTGATTTATTCTAAGTAGGTTACAATGATAACTCTAAATACGACGCGTAATTAATAATGAAATACGCTGTTGTATTATTTCACAACGGTGATTGCTATAAACTGTTGTCAATTATTCTGTAGTTGATTTGTTTACAATACGTAAAACGACATGGTGATAAATTAAATAGTCATTGTTCGTATCGTAATTTTGAGTGTGAGCATCGTAAACTGCTTCTTATTTCACGCCTATTCGTTGTTATATGATTTTTGTTTGTTCAGACGTCGCGACTACAGACCGCTGTATTTACAATTTATAATAAGTGCAATAGCAGAATAATGATTTCTCCAAGAATTGATTGTCCATTAGATAAAATGATGATAACTTAAGGTGAATTGCATGTTTAGGTTTCCTCCATTGTATTTAGTATTACATTGTGCTTGCAATCAAGAACATAACAAAAAAAGCGATGGTGTAATCACTTTACCTGGGAATGGAACAAAAAATACATCTAGTCGTCCCTAGGTGACGGTGACCGCCTTTTGTTTGAAATTATATAACCTAGATAGGTTACCTAAATAAAAAATTTAGGATTATTTTCTTAAAACTAGAGTTTCTATAGAACTTATTGTTAAAGTTTATTATAGGTTTGAATTGAAAAAAACTATTATAATGACCTCAGAGGAGATCCCCGAAACACATTAGGGGGCCGGCCTAAGGTCCATAATTACCGGTGTGAAAGTAAAAAAAGCTTTTTCACCGGCGGCCATCTTGTTTTCGAGACGCGTTCGCTCAGAGATGTTTAAACATATAGAGTTACAGCTGTTATGTGAATTTCGCTAAATGTGAATTAATCTTTGGTAAACTTAACTTTTTCTTATATGTTAATATCTTCTGCCTGCGACTTCATATCGCAGTAACACGTAGCGGAAGCTCTCAAAAGAAAAATCCCCGATTTTGAAACATTCTTCATTAGTGCTCCTAATAGTCTTAGCGTGACGATATATCTAACACTGAAATAATTTCTCAAATCGGGCCAGTAGTTCCTGAGATTTGCGTGTTTAAGCAAACAAACTCTTCTGCTTTCAGAACTACTGGTCCGATTTGAAAAATTCTGTCTGTGTTAGATACCTCGTTTATCGAGGAAGACAATAGGTATATATAATCAAGACCAATAGGAGAGGAACACCAATGAAAAAGGTTTCACATCCGGGTATTTTTGAAGTTATACTTTTCTTTTGGCGTGTTAGGGAAAAATGATGAGAGTAAATTTAAACGATGCGCGCGCACACCGTCACGAAAACCCGACGCCCTGAAGTTATTACGATGCGCGCGGACACCGTCACTAAAAACCGACACACTGAAGTTAGCTATAGTCAACATTTTGTTTCTTTATATTTGTTGTTTATATTTCATTGTATTAATTAAAACTTTCAATGTACCTATTAAATACCTTTTTTCTATTGTTAGTGTCGTTTTTTGCCACAAACGTAGAATAAGGCGAAAGATAAAATTTTTGAAAAGATTTTTATCTTGTTACGCCAAAGAAGTATAACTTCTAACGCGTGTACATAAGTACACACACACACACACTTTTTTCCTTTTGAGAGCTTCCGCTGTGTGTTAGCGTTAGCCCAAAGTAACTATTCCACGCGAATGAAGTCGCGGGCAGAAGCTAGTAAAGTTTATTTTTAAAATAATAAACATAAACAAATCGTGGGTAACAGGTAGTTTTTATATGTTTCAGTTAATAAAAAGCCCGTCACCTTTGTGACGTAATTTAGGAAATTCTACAAACGGTTGACAATTGTCAACGAATTTGACTTTCTCATGTTAAGTACCGTCTGTAATAGTAAATAATTGTCCAATATCTATGTCCGACGCCTTAAAAACTTAATTCTGTTCGTCGTTAGTCGAAAATTGGTTCGGACAACGCATTATATGGACAGTCCGAGTGTTTTTATCAACATCTTGAGGTTGTTAACGAAGTGGGCTGAATGCTTAACAGTATTGTAGCGGTGAATGCGTCGAACATTGCCATTTGCCGCGGAATATTCGAGAAATTTACTTACGTTTATATTCAAAATCAAAAAGACTTTATTCTATTTAGGCCTTAATAAGGCGCTTATGAACGTTAAAACTATCACCGGTTCGAAAAAACAACGCACTCATCGAGAAGAACCGGCAAGAAACTCCATCGGGTTTATCTTTTTAACATATTTACATATATTTACAATATATTACACGTTATAATAATTTTTAATAGATGCATAGAGAGGTGTCAATTCCAGACATCACCATCGTTCATATACCTGCAACAGCGCTTTGTGAAAACTTGGCTAATTAGCAAATGTGATGTAGCCCCGTCAATCCGCCCATATCTAAGCGACATATAACTATTTCTTTTTCACCACTGATATTTAGAATATGCCATTTTACTTCCACATTTTATCTAAAATAGTGCGACGTTACAATATTACTTTACGTATGTGTGCGTTGTCGTGCCATTTGTTTTGTCAAACTATCATGTAGGTAAAGTACCTATCGCTCTTTAGTTATAATATCATTGTGTTGATTCACTTTATAACCTTCTGATAGCAAAACTCTCTTGACCTGGCGCTTAAACTTACAGTCCGGCATTGCGGCAAATGCTTTGGGACTTTGTTGTAAAACCTAAAACTACAACCTATTTTTTTTTTCTCGAACTGACTACGCTATTGACCAAGCAAGGTCTTAACAGCTTCACCGGACTACTAAGGCGAGCGCTTAAGGCACTCAGCCGATTTTACTTTGACAACTAGCTCAAGGGTGCGCGGCACACCTCGGCTTTGGCTGTTGCCTCTGAGCTACCTTAAGCTAAGTTAAGTATTCGTACATATATGAGTTGTTGCAACATATATGTGTACCAAGCATACATACCTCAACAACCCTTATATATATTTCGTATCGGATAATATTCTAAACTATTTCAGTTTGATAAGGGGAAAAAATAAAACCCTTCCACCTGCATGTGTAAGCGTGTATGCGTGCACGTGTGTGGAGGTGATATGTGTAATGTTGTCGCAGTGATAAAAAAACTACAACCTAAAAAACTAGTTTTACTGGGACAACTAGTTTGTTACAGTTTCTAGTATTTAGATCATGCCGGTATTTTACAAAATCCAGCTATTCAAAGTTTTTACGGACATACATTAAATTATCTAGGTTTATATTTATAAATGTTGATGTAAAGCGTCTATAACGACGGTTCTGAGCGACTGTTAGCGTGGCGACGCACATTGGGCAGAAAATCGGCTTTCATAGACTTAGGGGCTTTTATTTTTAGTTGTGTTTTTTGAAGTTATACTTTTGGCGCGTTAGGGAAAACTGATGAGAGTAAATTTTTACGATGCGCGCGCACACCGTCACGAAAAACCGACGCCCTGAAGTTAGCTATAGTCAACATTTTGTTTCTTTGTATTAAATACCTTTTTTCTATTGTTAGTGTCGTATTTCACAAACGTAGAATAAGGCGAAAGATAACATTTTTGAAAAGATTTTTATCTTGTTACGCCAAAGAAGTATAACTTCTAACAAGTGTACATACATAAATACATAGGTACACACTTTTTTTTTGCTTTGAATAGCTTCATTATTATTATGTTTTTTATATCATAAGAGTGAGTCACCTGATGTTAAGTGATCACCACCGTCCATAGACACTTACAACCCCAGCCACAAATTGCGTTGCCAGCCTGTGTTTTGGGGGAGAGAAGTGGGCCTCCGGTGCTCTCACTGACCGAACGAAACGCAACAATGCAAGCACTGTTACTTCACGTCGGTTTTCTATGAGAGGGTGGTACCACCTCGGGCGCACCGAACATTTCATGCTGAAACCAGTAATAACTTCCACGTGCCTCTACCACCTACGTCATTATATAATTATTAAATTTTAATTACCATTTAGGTCCAAAACAATAAAAGAAAACAATCTCTCATGATTTAATCACCTTCGGGAAACTTTAAGATCGCTGATTCAGCCCAAAACATTTACAGAAACTCATAAATTTGTACATAAAAAAAGACAAAAATATAACGTGAACTCGGCGGCATAAGGTTTCGCCTTAAAACTGATAATAATTAAAAAAAAGAACAACCAACATGGCCGCTGCCAAAGTCCTTCGATAAATTAAAAAAATATATCTATATAGCTAATAACAATAAAAAGGTTCCGAATTCAAATTGGGCGCGGTGGGAGATGAAAAAGCGGGACTAATTCCGTGCGCTCACGCGGCGTTCCATATCCAATATGACATTAGACAGGGACGTACCGACGCGTTAGAACGTGATAGATTCTAATAAATGTATTAATCGGGTCGTAATTTTCGTCGATATGTTGTTTATGCGGACGTTGTTGCGTTGAAAATATCAAGATCTTTATGATTACGATATAAAAATTCTCTGTAAGTGTATAAGAAGGCCGTTTAAATTGCTTGAACTCTTTGAAGCGTTTGGTGGCTTATTGGTGGCGTGTTCGGATACAGCGTCGATAAATGTAGGTTCATTTTCATGAGATTTGGGTGGAGGAAAACATTGTGGCTTTTTTGTACTTTACTTTAAGTAAAAATCTTGTCAAAGTTCATTCTATGTGTTCATTCTATGGATATGTTCATATCCAACACAAAATACATATAAGAGTTGTTGAGGTATGTATGTTTGGTACACATATATATTTCAATAACTCATATAAGTATGAATAGTTAGCTTAGCTTAGGTTAGCTCACGCTCACATAGGTGGCGAATTACATGTATCAGGCAACAGCCCAAGCCGAGGTGTGCCGCGCACCCTTGAGCTAGTTGCCCAAATAAAATCGGCTGAGTGCCTTAAGCGCTCGCCTTAGTAGTCCCGTGAAGCTGTTAAGACCTTGCTTGGTCAATAGCGTAGTCAGTTCGAAAAAAAAAAAAACTTCACGTCAGTTAGTATCTATCACCAGTAATAGCTTCAGCGTGCCTCTACCACCAGTTACCTGTGCTTAGTGATGGTTCGTGGATTTGTTAGTGATAATTAGCCCGGAGTTTATTACCTTGGTATGATTTGAAGCGATAATGGTTTAATAACGTGTGCGGACACCGCGTCGATATATTATCGTGTCTCGTGTAACATTACAACATAACATGGCTTTAAGTAAACATGATTTCAAAGTTCATTATCCGACACAAAATATATATAAGAGTTGGTGAGGTATGTCTGCTTGGTACACATATTATATGTTTCAATAACTCATTTAAGTATGAATATGTAGTTTACCCAATACGGGGGGGCCGGGTTCCGCTTGCCGCCACCTTTACATGGGGGTGGTGCGGTCCATGGCCGCCTACGGGGCACCGTAATGGGTGGACGCCCTCAGCGCCACCAATGTTCGCGCGCTGCGTGCTGCGCAGCGCACTGTGGAGTTGAGGGTGATACGAGGCTATCGGACGGTATCCTCGGCGGCGGCCATGGTACTGGCCGGTTCCCTTCCCTGGGAGCTAGAGGCGGAGGTGCTTGCCGCCGTATATATTTATACGGCGGTTAAGAATCTTGCGGGGGAGCCTCTGGCTCCTGGGGAAATAGAGCAGAAGAGAAAAGGAGAGAGAGAAGAAAGGATACAGAGGTGGAGGCAGGACTTGGCGGGCGCGCGTTACGATCGATACACGATCGACGCCGTCCGCCCGGTCCTGCCGGAGTGGAATCAGAGGAAGTGGGGCTCCCTGACGTTCCGTCTGGTGCAGGTGCTGACCGGGCACGGGTGCTTCGGTTGTTATCTGCACCGGATAGCTCGCAGGGAGCCGACCGCCGTATGCCACGAGTGTGGCGTTGAACCGGACACCGCGCAGTACACACTTTCTGAGTGTACTGCGTGGGAGGAGCAACGTAGCATTCTGGCTGCGGCGGTAGGACAGGAGCTCTCGCTGCCGAGCGTGGTTGTGGCCATGCGGAGAGGGTCCGAGAGGAGGACCCTCAAAGTGGCCGTCTCCGCCAACGGAGTACAGGCAGGAGGAGGCGGCAGATTGACCGCCGCCTCCTCCCACCGTAACCGGACCTAGGGTGGATGTGTCGGGGGGCCCATATTCCCATTGCACAGGTCCGGCGGACGGAGGAGAGGCCGGTATGTACCCGGCTGTCTCCTAACAAGACGGGGCCTGGCGGCGGCGCTTTCGCTGCTGGGCGAACCGCTGGGGCAGCACGACGAAATCTGTAGAGATCTCGTGTAGCCCCAACTGCGGCAGACGTACACCGTGGGGTTTTAGTCCATGCGAGTCGGACATAACCCACTCTCTCCCCTGAGGGAGTGGTGTATCCATAAGGGATTTCCCCACGATAAAAGAAAAAAGTAAAAAAAAACATAGCTCGCGAATTGCATGAGTCAGACAACAGCCCAAGCCGAAGTGTGCCGTGCACCCTTGAGTTAGTTGTTAAATAAAATCGCCTGAGTGCCTTAAGCGCTCGCCTTAGTACTCCGGTGAAGCTGTTAAGACCTTGCTAGGTCAATAGCGTCATCAGTTCGAGAAAAAAAAAATCAAAGAGAGGTCAACAAATACATCAATGAATGTTCAAATTTGACAGCGTTTTGTAACCCATTCCGTGTTTTGTAACGCTTTTATTTCGGACTAGGAAGCCAAAGGTATAGATACATTTACGTGAATGTTTTCGAGATTGGAAACGTGACCATATACAAACAGACAGCCTTGTGTACGTTAGCAATATATAAGGGTGTAACTCAGCAGAGGCGGCGCATTAAGCCCCTTTGTGGTATCACCTGGCCTCTCCCATAACTGTGTAGGGTCCCCACGGTGTTATCAATTATTGGAATTATGAATATTATTAGCAAAGAAAAAAGGATACATTTATATTTTTTCGCAATAATGCGTTTTATACATATTAGGATTTTAGAAAAAAAAATGTGCATGTACTAGTGTTTCGATATTAATTATAAATTATATACACATTTATAAATAAAGGCTTCGATTCTATCCAGTTTTTTTTTCTTGAAACTCTAAAGCTCATCAAAAATAAAAATAGGCTCTAAGAAGGCACTTATGAACGTCAAAACTACCTTCGATTCAGACAAACAACCCACTCATCATCAAATACGCTCAATTTTGTCTTTTGAAGATATATATATATATACATTTATATATTTCTTCTGTAGGTGTGTATGTCACTGAACTCCTCCTAAACGGTTGGACCGATTTTGATGAAATTTTGTATACGTGTTCCAGTGGATCCCTGAATGGCATATATTTAATTTGGACCCGGTAGGTGGCGCTGCGGTTGACTTTTAGGATTTCTTTTATTATCAAGGCAGGACAACGTCTAGTATACCTATCTTCTCAATCCTAAAAGTCAACCGCAGCGCCACCTACCGGGTCCAAATTAAATATATGCCATTCAGGGATCCACTGGAACACGTATACAAAATTTCATCAAAATCGGTCCAACCGTTTAGGAGGAGTTCAGTGACATACACACCTACAGAAGAAATGTATATAAATATATAGATTTAAAACACGATACGTTTTTAGTGGATGCAGAGGTGTCAGTTCCAGAAATCACCGTCGTTCATATGTTGACTCACTCTATAATACCCATTTGACAGCAAAACCCGTTTAACACGGCACTTAAACTTGCAGTCCGGGAAATCGGTAACATGCTTTGGGACTTTCTTGTAAAACCTAACGCTATTACCTAAAAAACTGTTACTGGTTTTACAGAGCCTGAAACACGGGACTACTAGTTTGTCACAGTTTCTAGTATTTAGATCATGTCAGTCCTTTATAAAATCTAACTTTTCATAGTTTTACATACCTACATTAAATTATCAATATTAATCTATACTAATATTATAAAGAGGTAAAGTTTGTGAATTTGTGAGTTTGTGACGTTGTAGGGGGTAATCTCAGGAACTACTGGTCCGATTTGAAAAATTATTTCAGTGATATATAGCTCATTTATCGAGGAAAGATATAGGGTAAATATCATCACGTTAAGAGTAATAGGAGCGGAGTACTAATGAATAATGTTTCAAAATCGGGGATTTTTTCCTCTTGAGAGCTTCCGCTGTGTGTTAGCCTTAGCTCAAAGTAACTATTACACGCGAACGAAGTCGTGGGCAGAGGCTAGTTATATATATATATATGCGTCACATGCCGAATGCTTAGGCCGATCGTGCCTCTATATCGCTCGTTCAGCGCTCTCGTTTGCACGCTTGGCTCAAGCGAAACGTGACATGAGTCATGACTCTTATTTTTGTCGTACTATGAAGTTATGGAATCTTCTCTCAGCCAGTGTGTTCCCTTCCTGTTATGATATGTGGTCCTTCAAACGAGGAGTGAAGAAGCATTTTTGCAGGGCGGCATGATAGCGATGACTGCCATTGCTATTTAACACTGACAGTCGCCGTTATTTATAGATTGTACTGTACTTTCCATCAGGTACAGTGCAGTCATTTTCCTGAACCAGTTTTTAAAAAATGGTTTGAATGCTTGCAGCCAGCGTTCATCGACTTATAAGACGCTATCACGTCAAGAATAAAATTAAATACAACCGAAATCGTGGTCACCTTACACCGCACCCCACAAAATGGCGGAATCGTATTTTATGATCATTTGAACATTTTTCTTAATCTACTTTTGTCGGCTTCACGGGTTTTGTTTGGGGTATCTATCATTAAGTGCAGGTAAGGGTTTGTTGAGGAAATTACCCTGTTATCATCACAGCATTGTGTGTTATGTAGAGGGATAGGCAGAATTATTTTTTGTGATGCTTAAATATAACTTATAAAAGGCCGGCAACGCTCTTGTGACTCCCCCGGTGTTTCTAGACGGCGGTGATCACTTACCGTCGTGTGAGCCGTCTGTTCGTTTGCCTCCTATAATATAAAAAAAAAACTAATGAGTTTTTGGCTGGGTACTATTTTGTCATATAGTGGATTTTATATTTTATCCTTAATAATTAATCTATTTTATTTTTGGCAACTAATCTTCTACATTATTACTGCTATTATCTAGTAGGTAATGGTATTACGCAGTAACTTATAATTTCAATGTACTAACAAGATGGCGGCTCCCTTATTAGAACTTTCCGCGGAGTTGTTTGTGCTATCTCAGAATTCATGTACCGTGGTATTATTTCCACCCGTGTGCACAATAACCGAACTGTATTACGCAAAATACCACCAATATTACAAAATATAGAGGTAAATAACACAGGGTTATTAATTAAATATAAAATCGACTACATGGCAGGCTAAGATCCCGCCAAAAACTCCTAATAATTTATTTATTATTTTGTAAAAAGAAAGTGGCTGTTGTGCCGTATATCTAACTAGCGAGTCCGGCGAGCGTTATTCTGCCCTGATAATTGGTAAAAACTACTGGTGAAAGCCATATGAAAATTCGTTCAGTAGTTATCGCGAACAAACAGACGTGGCAGAGGACTTTATTTTATAGTATATATGGACTTTTATTTTTATTCTTTAAACTTGTTTGTGTATGTTAAAAGAAAAAACTCACTCTTTGAGGTGCAAAAAAAAGATATAATTTCCAATAAATTTACACCGTACATAAGAAAATACTTATAAAATGGATGCTACGATTTCTTAAAAATAGTCTATACATGTTTTGCTTTTAAATTATGATACTTTTGACCTTTTAGTTTGTTATTATGTATGGTTGTTTGTTATCTAAATATAGAAATAACAATAATATGCGCGAATTATGCACACCCTACAAATGGCACGTCACAAAGACCTATTAAGCTTGCAATATTCAACACTGCGATTGAACCATGGCACAAGACACATGACGGTGCTTGAATGCCTCTGCCATTATCATATGAATATTAATCTCGCATTTACTACATACTACACTCAGCCCGCGACTTCGTCTACGTGGAATAATTACTCTGGGTTAACGCAGCGGAAGCTCTCAAAAGGAAAAACAAAAACCCAATTTTGATACATTCTTCATTGGTGCTCCGCTCCTATTGGTGTTAGCGTGATGATATATAATCTATATCCTTCCTCGATAAATGGGCTATCTAACACTGAAATATTTTTTTCAATCGGACCAGTAGTTCCAGATATTACCACCTAGAACCTCATAAACATTATCTCTTTATAATAGTATACATTAGAAAACAGTCCTCCATCGAGTTCTGGAGAGTCGAAGAAAAATGGTCGAACGAAAACGTTTCTTACGAACGCTGCTTTAATTATGAGATATATATGATTGAGTTCTAGAGAAAAGTTGTAGCTTGATAATGCCTATTACCGCCAACGAAGTGGGCACGGGTCGGCTAGTATACTATGTACTGATTACGCGATCTTGCATTAAAATTGTGTCAGCTTTGTTTTAAAACAATTTAGAATCAAAAAATACTCCATTCAATTTTGGTGCTTATGGAAGTTTGAAACATCACATACGGAAAAGATCCGGCAGCTGCTCTCGGGAGCTATTCTCCGTCTCGGTTTATCTTGCCAACTATTTTAGACCACAATGTAATTTAACATTAAATTTCAAACACTAAAACTTAAAAAGTATTTTAAAAAGTCTCCTTAAATATTACTAGTGGGCGCCCAGTGGTCGACATTCGACCATAGTTCATTGATTTTTTAAAGTTGAATGTAGAATGAAAAAGGGTAATTGGAACGTAAGAGTAAAATAATACATACAGTCAAGCATAGCAACCTCCTTCACAACCTTTTTTGAAGTCCTTTATTGACAGATGTCAAAATGTCTTTGTTATTTACATGTGTGTATATGTTGTGTAAAATTGAAGCAGTAGTGTGAGTAATGCATATTTCAATTAATTTAATGTATTCTAATGCATTTTATTTAAAATAAATAGGTTTCTGCACTTCTCCTCCATATAAACTTTAACTATGCCAAATTTCACGTTCATCCGTTCGCCCAATTCCGTTAAAAAGGGATACAAAGTTTAGGCTTCACGTATTAATATATAGATAATGCTTCATATTCAAATTATATTAGCTTTATATTAAAACAAATTCGAATCAAATATGCTCTACTCAATTTAGGCTTTGAACAGGCACTTATGGAGATTAGTAACACTGGGCACTTCGGAAAAACTACCCGTTTATCGAGAACAACCGGCTAGAAACTGGTTCGGATATAACAATACTATATTTTGTAATTATTCTGTAATTGTTTTTTTAACTATTTTACCATTTTTATTATTAAATATTGTACCAAAAATTTAATTTTCTATGTTGTCGTTGTGTTCCTTTTTGGCAAGCAATCTTGTATATTGTTACAGCTATTGTCGAGTAGATAATAAATCATATCACAAGTTATCATCACCAGCCTGTAAGATCAAAATCAAAATATCCTGTATTCAATTGAGGCCCTGAGAAGGCGCTTATGAACGTCAAAGCTACTACCGGTTCGGACAAACAACCCAGTCATCGAGAAGAACCGGCAAGAAACTCGATCTGGTTTATCTTTTCATGTTATATATTTTTACAAAACATAAATATTTACATTCGTTATTAGTGGATGCACAGAGAGGGGCGTCATTTCCAGACGTCACAATCGTTTATATATCCACCTTATAATAGCCTTTAGATATTAAATCCCGTTTGACATGGTTCTTGAACTCACTATCCGGCAAATCGGTAATGTGTTCTGGGACTTTGTTATAAAACCTAATACTATTACCTAAAAAGCTGTTTTTGGACTTAGTGAGCCCGAAGCATGGAATGACCAATTTGTTGCTGCTTCTAGTATTTAAATTATGATGGTCTTTTACCAGATCCAGCATATCTAAGAGATAAGAGACTCACTGCAAGGCCATAGGCCTCTTCCCGAAAGATGGTATGAGCATAATCATCACGCAATCCCACGACATATTGGCGATTTCAAACTCCTAGAAATCCAACTCTATATTGTACCCACGTACGGCGGTACTACAAGAACATTCCTCAGGTTCATTAACTCACGATGTTGTCCTTCACCGTCAGCCGATACTGTTACCAATTTAACATTAGTAAATGTACGAAAATTCTGAAAAATTCGTTGGTACATGCCGGGGTCCGAACCTGTGGATATCGGAATGATCATTCACCGGTCAAATCATTAACACGACGTGTATCATATGATAATTCCAGTGTTCTGACAAGATGGTGGCTCTCTTGTTAGAACTTTCCAGGCAGTTTTTATGACATTCATCAGATCAACATTAGATGAGTTTGTGGCCAAGCGCTAAAGCCTACACAGTATAAAATAACTGATTCGATCCCACTTAAAAAAATATAAAGAAACTAGCGTCTATACGCGGCTTCGTCCGCGTGGAATAGCCACTTTGGGCTAACTAACACGCAGCGGAAGCTCTCAAAAGGAAAAACACCCAGATTTTGAAACATTCTTCGTTAGTGCTCCGCTCCTATTGGCCTTAGCGTGATCATATATAGCATATAGGCTTCCTCGATAAATAAGCTCTGTAACACTGAAAGGATTTTTCAAATCTGACCAGTAGTTCCTGAGATTAACCCCTACAACCTCACAAACTCAGAAACTTTATAATATTAGTCTAAATATTGGGATAAAAAAACATACTATTTGACATCTCTGCCGACTCCGAAACGGTTTCTTATGCTTGATGAATCGTATATCATGATTATTAAAAGGATAAACTATCCAAGTTAGTCGGAAGATCTATTTTCAGAGCGATGTGTGTGGTCCGGTAGCGTTTACGTGTACAAATTTAACATTACGCTTGGTTCTTTACACTGTGGGGTAGACAGTAACGTATCCTTTTGTTATAGAATTTGATCTACCAATTACCTTGCAAAAGTATGATTCAATTAGGTATTATGTTGGACTAAACGTGATCGCATTTCCACAGGCGCTTTTAAAATTGTAATTTCAGGAACGTAAAACTGTAAGATATCTCTTTCAAAGGCATTTGCACTTATTGTAAGTTAATTGTACGATATATACAAATAATAAGAATGTAGATGTAACGCGTCTGTACTCTTTTGGATTTTAGTGAAAAAAAAAAAATGAATCAAGCGCGACATCGAAAATGGACTTACATCGTCAAAGTGCGAAGGAACAACAGCCGCATTCCTAAGCAGGGATTGAAATGGAATCGTCAGTGTAGGAAGAGACGTGATACGTTATTACACTATTGACGCCGTCCGCCCGGTCCTGCCGGATTGGATAGGGAGACGTTGGGGCTCCCTGTCGTTCAGACTGGTGCAGGTACTCACCGGGCATGGTTGCTTCGGGTGGTACTTGCACCAGATCGCTCGTAGGGAGCCAACCGCTGCATGTCATGAATGCGGCGCTGCGGAGGATACCGCGCAACACACTCTATCTGAGTGTGCTGCGTGAGAGGGACAGCGCCGCATTCTAACTGCGGCGGTAGGGTTGGATTTGTCGCTGCCGAGTGTGGTTTCGGCCATGCTCGGTAGCGAAGAGGCTTGGAATGCGGTGGCCTCCTTCTGCGAGGACGTCATCTCGCAGAAGGCGGCGGCGGAGAGGGTACGCGAGGATAACCCTCTGAGTGGCCCTCTCCGACAACGGAGGACCAGAGGGAGGAGGCGACGATTTGCCCTTCTCCTCTCTCCACCGTAGCCGGACCTGAGGGGATGGGCCGGGGGGCCCATCTCCTCATTGCACAGGTCCGGTAGACGAGGGGTGGCGGCTGGTGTGTGCCCGGTCTGTCTCCCAATTAGGAAGGAGCCCGGCAGCACCTTCCACAGGGCGGACCGTTGGGGCGGCTATCCAAGGGGAAAAGCGTAGATCGATCCCTTGCCGCCCCAACAGTACGGTCGGATGGTACACCGTGGGGTTTTAGTCCTTGTAAATCGGACATAACCCATTCTCTCCCCCGAGAGGGTGGCGTATCCATAAGGAATAAAAAAAAAAGATGTGATATGTTAGTAGACCTGGTGAAGATGTCCTCTTGGAGGGGAAATAAGTTTAGTTTTACTTGGAGTGAGGTGAAATATGAAGCCACCGACAGAACGAGTTTGAAAACGCATCCCGTGTTATTACAAAAAAGTTAAATACGTATTAAATACTTGGTTTAAAAAGTTCCCTAATAAATGCACCGCGCTCGCCCGAGGCAAATTCGCGTTATCCTTTTTCGCAAGTCTAACCTAACCTAACATTCAGGGACTGTGGTGCATTTAATATGAGACCTTTTTAAAGCCAGGGTTCAATATGTACTTAACTTTTTTGTAATAACACCGAACGTATCTGTCCTTTGCTCTAATAGTTTGTAGGCATATAGGATTTCAAGAGAGAGCTGTAGTTATAAACTTTCTGGAAATAATTTTATAAACAATACTGAAAACCGTATCAGAATACTAGTGGTATATAATGATATATATAGTAGTATATAAGTCCATAACTATATTATTTTCTAGTTTAAAATAACTAAAAGAATACACAAACAAACGTGAAAATCGACATTGATTTATAATATCCATCATAGTAATTAGTTATATTCTTAAATTATAATACATCCATATAAAACACTATACAAAATGGTAATAATGTTACTAGTTAAGGATAAAAAAACGAACAATAATAACGCATGTTTATTAAAATAATAAACAAATTGTTGGACAAAACAAATACACGTAACCAACAATGGCGGGAAGGCGGGAAGATTGACAGTTGACATGCGCTTTGACAACTCCACACGCCGGCCATTCACGGGCGAGCGTGTTGGTGTACCATTGTCAGAGTTGATGGATAAAGAATATGATAAGGCGATTGAAATTATTCCAGAATATATAAAAAGGCATATCTTATGGTTTTTTACACAACGAAGTTCCCCCAAAAGTCATTTTTGAAGTGAATAATTCTTTACGCGGTATTTTTGGCAGGAGATAAAGTTATGATTTCGTGTCAAGACATGCTTGTAAAGAGTGACCGAGTGTATTGAAATATTAGTGTGGATTTCATATCTATTGGTACTTGGAGCAATAATTATATACATTTATATAAAGTCTATTACTCAATCAAACGCATGATAATATCAATATTACATGTACATAGGCCCTTATACCATCCATCGCTAGTCTCACGCAATCCGCGCAAGCGCAGTACGGCAGTTCTTCATCATCATCAGCCTGTAAGAGTCCCACTGCAGGGCCATAGGCCACTTCCCGAAGGAAGGTATGGGCATAATCACCATGCCAGCCCACGACGTATTGGCGATTTGAAACTCTGAAACACATACAGTAGTACTACAAGAACATTTCTCGGGTTCAGGTTTTCTCACGATGTTTTCCTTCACCGTCAGCCGATAGTGTTACCAATTTAAATTAGTAAATGTACGCGAATTCTGAAAGATTCGATGGTACATGCCGGGGTTCGAACCTGCGGACATCGAAATAATATTCCACCGGTCAAACCACCAGGCCACCACGACTACTTGCTTACGTTATGATATAACGCGAAATTATAAATTTATCTCCTGCCAAAAACACCGCTCAACGCGTCTAAGGAAGTTTACAGTTCAAAAAGAATTTAGCAAATATTCGCTTTAGCCGTTCTGTTATAGTTTGAAATCATTTCCCGTTGATTCTTCTCTTCATTCCACAATATTCAGATGGAATATCAGATGATATCAGGATATCAGACCAGATGATTCAATTCAAATGGGATATGAAGAAGTATATTAGTATACCTAATAGTCAGGCATGATGACGTTTGAATTAGTCATCGGCGGTCGCCGCTACTTTGAACCGTACTATACTTAGCACCGAATGCTTTGTAGTTCATCCAAATGTAGTACCTATATTAAAATTTAAAAAAAGTTGAGGCAGTCCATATGGTCTACCGACAGAAGTGAAATCTCAAAACAATGGAATAACCACGTTCTCTTTTGAATTTTTAAATTATAGTCTGAAATATTTCGATTTCATAATTTGTATACTTATTGAAATTATTAACATTAATTGGTTTTCACATTTATTGGCACTTCGAACAAAAATTATATATATTTTATATAGTTTACTAGCCACTGCCCGCGACTTCGTCCGCGTGGAATAGTTACTTTGGGCTAACGGTAACACACAGCGGAAGCTCTCAGGAGGAAAAAGCAGCAATGAAGAATGTTGCAAAATCGGGGTATTTTTTCCTTTTCAGAGCTTCCGCTGCGTTTTAGTGCAAAATAACCATTCCATGCGTATGTATTACCGCCCAACGATGTGGGCACGGATCGGCTATATTAGTATAATATAGTATGATGGGCTACACAATCTTAATACAAAGTATGATTATGAAATGTAAACAGGTTGCTATATTACGAGTCGCTAGTCTGACGTACATCACGCAAACGCAATACGGTCGGTCATGCCTACTAGCATGCCATGATGCGAAATCATATATTCATCTCCTGCCAAAAAAATCTTAATATAAAATATAAATATTAGATGTACACAGGCTGCTTTACTACCCGTCGCTAGTCTGACGTAAATCACGCCAGCGCAATACGGTCGGTGACGCTAACTATCATATCATGATGCGAAATAGTTTTAGCTCCTACCAAAAAATACCATTCCACGCGCCTAAAGAAGTTTTTACTAGAATAAAACAGATGACTAACAACAGCAAAAGACCCAACTTGTTGGACCGTGAATTGAGTGCTTTAGGAGACCCGAGTGACAGCGCACGTCAACTCGTTAGCGACGCCATACTCATTCTTATGTTTTCTTTTACAATTGCTTTTGATATAACGCTTGTATTGTAATTTTAAACTTGGACATGTTTAACGCCAATATTTTTTCTCGATACAAAAGCTGTGTCAAATGAATATTATAATAATTGTAGGTAATTTTGAATCGTTCGCGAGTTGTTATAACCCATAAATCGTCCAGGGATAATATTATTATTTTTAATGTAGAATTACAGTTATATATTATGATAGGTATAGCTTTGCCCATCGTAGGGTGTAGGTAGGTAAGTTTGGTAAGGTTAGGGATTGTAGTAGGCAAGTGAGGGAAAGCTGGTTAGGTAATCTCTAGCTTGCCTACCTACTTTTTCGGTAGGCAAAGTAGGGTTAGGATCTAGGGATGGAAGGAGGGGAGATAGGATAGCTTAGGACGGAGTGGTCCTCGGGGAGGCTAGGGCGGATGAGGAGAAAACCTCGTTAAAAAAAAATCAATGGCGGAGCAGCGACTGAGGGGATTTCCTCTCTGTTGCCGGCTGAACCCAGGGTGGAAGGTGCGGGGTCCCTGACCTCCCATTGCACGGGCTCGGCGGGCTGGGAGGCAGTCTCGCATCCGGGCTGCCTCAGCCGGGAGCGGCGTGAAAGCGTCTGCCGCCGGGGGTGTCGCGGAGCTTGCTCACGCTCCCCCGTGACACTCCTATAGTGCGGCGTACGGTTTGCCGTGGAGTTTTAGTCGATTAAAGTCGCCGAACGGCATCGCCAGCTGCGTCGCAGCACGCAGTTGACGGTCGACTCAGCTCAAGCCCTCCTCCGGGGGCCTGACAGTTCACGAAGGATTTTCTCTCCACGTTAAAAAAAAAAAGGTATAGCTTCGCCCATGGTAGTGCCACCCTCTCATAGAAAACCGACGTGAAGTGACCGTGCACGCATTGTTGTGTTTCGTTAAGTCAGTGAGAGCGCCGACCTCTCCTCCTCCTCCTCCCCTCCCCCAAACACAGGCTGGAAACGCACTTGCGACTCCCCTGGTATTCCTATTGTCTATGGACGGTGGTGATCACTGGTGATGAGACATTAGTTCGTTTGCCACCTATTTTATAAAAAAAATTACAATTTAGGACATTTTTCTATTATTCCCAGACTACCACGTCAAAATAACGACCTTGTTAATAAAAACCACACGATAGATTTATTTAGCAATTCACTATTTCATTTCAAAACTAAAATTAGTTTTTCGTTTAATTAATTTCTTCATGATTTATTTTCCTTAGTTTTAAGATATTATACATTATTATACACTAGCTAACCCGTGCCCACTTCGTTGGTCGGTAATAAGCATTATCAAGCTCTACAACTTTTCTCTGGAACTCAATCATATATCTCTCATCGTTAAGGCAGCGTTCGTAAGAAACGTTTTTGTTTGACCATTTTTTCTCCGACTCCCCAGATATTACCCCCTACAACCTCACATACTTTACCTGTTTATAATATAATAATATAATTAATTAATCGCTTCTGCCCGCGACCTCGTACGCGTGGAATAGTTATTTTGGGCTAACACGCAGCGGAAGCTGTTAAAAGGAAAAAAAATACCTCGATTTTAAAACATTCTTCATTGTTGCTCCGCTCCTATTGGTCTTAGTGTGATGATATATAGCCTATGACATTCACAAATAACGTGGCTTTCTATTGGTAAAAGAATTTTCAAAATCGGTTTAGTACTTCCTGAGATTACCCCCTACAACGTCACAAACTCACAAACTTTACCTCTTTATAATATTAGTACCTATAGATAAATTGTTTTTTTTTTTAAATTATTTTCTTGTTCTTTTTTATTCTTTTCATGATTGTATCTTCTACTTGTATTGTCTTCCGCATCGTACTTTATCTTGTGGGCTAGTTTAGGCTTGAAGGTCCTTCAGAAAGGCTGAGGTGGATGAGGAGTAAACCTCTACAAAAAATCAACCGCGGGACGGCGGCGGAGCGGCTTTGCCTCTCCGTTGCCGGCCGAGCCCAGAGGGAAAGGGCCGGGGCCCTGGACTCCCATTGCACGGGTTCGGCGGGCTGGGAGGCAGTCTCGCAACCGGGCTGCCTCAGTCGGGTGCAGCGTGGGAAACGCCTGCCGCCGGGGGTGTAGCGGAGCTTGCTCACGCAACCCCGAGACACACCCATAGTGCAGCGTAGATTGTCGTAGAGTTTTAGTCGGTTAAAGTCGCCGAAAGGCACCGGCAGCAGCGTCTCAGCACGCAGGTGGTGCTGGACTCAGCTCAGCGCCTCCCCCGGGGGCCTAACAGTCCATGATGGATTTTCTCTCCAAGTTAAAAAACAAAAAAGTTTACCTCGCGATAGGTCGCGAATTTTCCCTTGCCGCCCCAATAATTACGGTCTGTCGGTACACCCTGGGGTTTTAATCCGTGCGAGTCGGACATAACCCACCCTCTACTTAAAAAAAAAAAAAGAAGAGAGGGCGCGTATTGCATGTATCAGGCAACACCCCAAGCCGATGTGAGCCGTGCACCCTTGAGCTAGTTGTCAAATAAAATCGGCTGAGCGCCTTAAGCGTTCGCCTTAGTAGTCCGGTGAAGCTGTTAAGACCTTGCTAGGTCAATAGCGTAGTCAGTTCGAATAACAAAAACTTTCGATGTAGGATCGTGATGGAAACGTAGCTTGGCGGCTTTTTTAAGTCCATCTAACTACCACCCTCTAGGTGAAGTATTGCCAAGCCCCTGTTGGTGTGTTCCAGCAGTTGTACTTCAGAGCCAGTCCCCTCTACCATATCGTCGTTTAGCATTAGACGAGATTGTGGTCATACGCTAAATTCCTATGAAATTTAGAACAAAACAAAATAAAAACTTATATAATCAAATCTATATTTTAATATTATAAAGTTGAAGAGTTTGTTTGCTCGAACGCGCCAATCTCAGAAACTACTGACCCGATTCGAAAAATTCTTTCAGCGTTAGATAGCTCATTTATCGATGAAGGCTATAGATATATATCATCATGCTAAGACCAATAGGAGCGGAACACCAATGAAGGATGTTTCGAAATTGGGGTTAACGTACTACATAACGTAAATATTTTTAAAAGATTTTCACCTTCTATATAAACGAAGTCGCGGGTTCCAGTTGGCGTTATTCCAAAGAACGATTCCACGCGGACAATGTCGCGGGTGTAAGTTAGTTTCGTAATAATCGGTGGAGTTGTTAAGGCGTGAACAAACAAACCCACAATCGCATTTATAATATAGTTAGGACTATTTCGGACGGCTATTTAAATAGAAAAGTGTTAATATAATTTATAACTATAGTTTAATACTCGAATGAGACGACCGTGAACAATTTGTATGCAAATTTTATCAGATTATTGTACAACGAATTTTATATATGTTGTCATTATGTAAATATTTATTAAGAAGTAACAAAATATATATAATTTATCTGTTAAAAGCTATATATATTTGTCTGTTTGTATGTTCATAAATCGAAAACCACGGAACCGTAATAGACCTCTTCCTGAACGAAGGTACGGGTATCACCATGACACGCTGTATAGGCGACTTCAAACAGAAAAAAATCAAATCAAATCAGGTTCAGGTTTCCTCGCAATGTTTTCCTTCAGCCGATACTCTTACCGTTTTAACATTAGTAAATGTGTATGAGAATCTTCTGGCCAGAGACAATCAGCAATGTAGATTTGTGGAAAATGTGCCATGAAGATCCCATAGACCATCAAGTGCGACGTCGAAAATGGACCTGGATCGGCCACACTTTGCGAAGGGACAACAGCCATATCCCTAATCAGCCATTGGACTGGAATCCCCAAGGCAGGCGGAAACGTGGTCGTCCTAGACAAACCTGGCGAAGATCTGTGCTTGCAGAGTGTGCGAAAATGGGGCTTGCTTGGAGTGAGGTGAAGCGTCAAGCCATCGACAGATCGAGATGGAGAAGCATTGTGTCTGCCCTCTGCCCCGACAGTTTGGGGACATAGGATCCCAAGAGAGAGAGAGAGAAATGTGTATGAATTCTGAAATAATTGTTGGTACATGCCGGAGTTCGAACGTGTGGACACCGGATTGATTTTCAAACTATCCAACCGCTCGCCCGCCATTACTTTTTTTACATTCAATATAAAACCATCCGTCGTATGGATAACAAGGTTCGTGACTCCCGTACACCAGATAAAATAGTCTTTATTGTGGAAAGTTTACACGTAAATCAAACCCGGATAAATCAATATATATCCAGTAATCAAACAGAGAAATCCACAGTTCTATACTGTTCCCCCGTATAGATACTTTCCATCGATCCGATATTAATTTATTGCATTTTTATTATCGTATCTATGACTTTCAAACCAAATTACATGATAATCTTTTTAATAATAGATATAGCCTTTGACCAGTTTTTAGTATATGTCCTTCTTATATTTCTTATTTTTGGGGTGTAAGGGGTGTCGAATAACATCATAAGACTTGAGACACCCAAGCCAACCTCACCTGCACGTGGTGCACCCTGCTGAATAACGAACGAGGCAATGGCGAAAGCCTCATCGTAAATCAAAATTATATCTTCTTCTATATATATATACAAATAATGTAAACGTAACTGATCCTTCTTCTATATATATATACAAATAATGTAAACGTAACTAATCTGTGATATTTAATATTATATAGAATATATTATTATTCTAAATATTATAGCAACTTTACTAAATTTCATTATAATAATAATGGTCTATATAAAATTATGATTACATAATAATAATAAATATAAGGTAAAAATGATCAGTTTCGGAAAATTAAAATAACCAATGTCAGTTGACCTCAGATCTATATGATCAATCATATGAAATTGGGTTCAGCTTAGGCTGGTGATGTAGGTTGTACACGTCTGCGCAGGTATATAAAGCGCGCCGAGATCCGCGCCGCTGCTTCGTAGTCCGGTGAAGCTGTAAAGACCTTAACAGGTCAATAGCATAGTCAGTTCAAGAAAAAAAAAACGCGCCGCTGCTTACAGCATTCAATTATTCGCAGCAAACGCACGTATTCCGGAGGCGCATGGCGTAACAGTTGCATTCGATAACACTGACTGTTTGCATAGTTCATCTATTCTATCTATCTTCTTCTATATACATACATATAATAAAAATGAAGTGTGTGTATGTAATATCAAAATAAATTTTTTCACTGATTGGGTATGAAAGTATACACGCTTCTGATAACAAAAATGCAATTTTTAAAATTTTTGTCGGTCTGTCTGTCTGTCTGTTTGATCCGGGTAATCTTCGAAACGGCTGAACCGATTTTGTCGGGAATTTCACTGGCAGATAGAGAAAATTACAGCGCGTTACTTAGGCTACTTTAAATTAGACTATCTGTTAACCGCGGCTTCGTCTGCCATGCTATCTTCAAAACGATTCGATCGATCTTCAGATCACTTTCACTGGCAGATAGCTGATCTTATAAAAAGTAATTTAAGCAATTTTAGTTTATACTAGCTGTTAACCGTGGCTTCGCCCGCTGTGCTATCACCAAAACGGTTACATCGATTTTCACGGGACTTTCAATGGTAGATAACGAACCTAATAAAAAGTAATTGTGGTTATTCTATTTTAGGCTAGCTGTTACCCGCGACTTTGTCTGCATGAAATTTAGCAAGATTTCAACTTATTCTTTATTTTTAATGACAGAAATAATTATCGGCTTATTGTTTACAATTCGACATTATAATTATTAATAACATTAATGATATAGAGGTGTTCCTAATAAGAGTAAGGGACGTAAAGAGTTCCATAATACAATTTCTTGCGGAACAGACAAGCGTTTATTTTTTGTATAGTCACTAAATCTTAATTATAACAAGGGCAATGTATATTAAATGTAATGTAAATATAAATCTTTATAATAATATTTTTAGTTATTGTTTCAATAGTTCCTTATACAGTGTAAGTGAGCACTGAGGTAGTTATATGGTTGGTTATGGTTCCAAATATTATGCTGATGACAAACCTCATTTGGCACGCTCTTTGTATTTATATATCTAATGTACACGTTACATGTTACTTTTAGTGGCGAGCGCGTCGTACTTACAATTGTCTTTAAAGAGCGTTTCTGTAATTGTACATAGTCTCACAATTCTATAATTCTTTAATACGATTTTAAAAAACGCGTGCGGAGCTCTCGATGACTGGGTTGTTTGTCCGAACCGATGGTAGTTTTTACGTTCATAAGTGCCTTCTCAGGGCCTAAATTGTATATAGTGTTTTTGATTATGATTTTATACTTTTTAAATTTTTGTAAAAAAATCTTTGCAGGTGTCTAGGAATAAGTACCTAAAAAAATACATACATAGATATATCTGTCTGTTTATTTCAACACGGATCGCTGCTAAAGTACTGCGTTGTTGATAAAACCTCATGATAAAATCATACTCATGACCATATGATATAAAAAAAATTATAAAGCATATCTTCGAGTAACGTTTAGTCATTGTTTCATTAAAATCGGTTCGGTCTATCAACAGTTATTGTAATTTTAATAACAAATTGACTTAAGTACGATAGAAAAGCAGATAGCAATTAGATTTAATACATTCAAATGACATTATTAGTCACTGTTTGGTATATCAGGTTCCAAACGGACGAAGTCGCGGGCACAGCTATGTATATGTATTAATCTTCTACGACATCTAAATTGGTTGTCATTGTTTAAGTAATAAATATTGTGTTAAAAGGCCTCTACAATAAACATTTAGATATAAAATAAGCCATATTTGTAGATAATGTTTAAAGATAACACCTTTATAAGAATTTTGTAGGTCAAGCAAGGAGAAACGCGGGTAAAACTAGCAATAGAATAAAAACATTTATTCGCGTCTAATAAATAATGCTATATTACGTTGATCATTTTTTATTATATTGTTAATCCGAGACATCTTTGGAGCGCGGCAAAAAAAATGCTATTATGGAAGTCAATATAATGATTTGATATTTTAATAATTTAAAATTCTGCTCGTATTAGAAAACGATGACCTTTAATGTAAATAATAATGTAATTTAATAATAATAATATGTTATAACATATTAATTTCGATCTTAGAAACGTTAGTACATTTTATGAGTTGTTGATTTGATTAGATAAAGGAGTAAACTGTCATGGCCGCTTCGAAAGAAAAGAGTTGTGTTCCTCGGTTATGTTGCATTCGATTTTATCCTTTAAAATAAATATATCTACTTAAACACGTTTTTAATGTAATCATCACCTTCTTACCCTTATCCCACCTAAGTAGGGTCGGCACAACATATTTTCCTTTTCCACGCTCGCCTATCAGATGTCATCTCAGTCATCACAACTTTTACACACATACCTATCATTTTTCACACAATCCATCCATCCTTTTTTCGGTCTTCCTCTACTCTTATATCCATCGACCGTCATACTCAAAGCTTTTCTAGTTACATGGTCTTCATCTCGCCTCATAACATGCCCATACCATGCTAACGTATTACTCCTTAACTTCTCTGTTACTCGTGCTACTTTCAAACTTCCTCTGATATATACATTCCTAATCTTATCCATTCTAGTTACACCACACATCCACCTTAACATTTGCATCTCTGCCACATGTAGTTTTCTCTCATCCGTATCTCTCGTCGCCCAGCACTCAGATGCGTACAACATTACTGGTCTTATAATAGTTTTATACACCTTCCCTTTGAGTTTCAAGGGCATTCGTGGGTCACAAGCTACACCAGACACCTTTCGCCATTTCATCCACCCTGCATTTATCCACGTTTTTAATGTAATATATAACGGAAATATATTATAAAATTGCATGAAATAACACTTAAAACCCGTGTCAAAACCACGTGCACAATTTGTATTCATTACCATGATGTTCCGAATGTGTTTTTATGCTTTAATTATTTTTGAGTTTTCGTTTTAAATATCAGTATATTTTATGATTTCCATACGTTATAAGTACTGATAATTTTTATAGGCTATCAATTTTGGAATGTTATATAACTACGTATTTCCTGTGTTTAAACTTTCATTAAATTGTGATTAAGAACGATTTTATAATTATTTTTTACGTTTCCAAACAGTTGTATTGACCGGTGTTTTGTTATGTTAATTGCGAAATGGTATTTTCTTTCCATGTACATATTTTCATTAAAATTTATGAAGTTTAAGATATGTTTTACTATAGTTCTCGTAAATCTTTTTGACCGATCTGTATGTAGGCGTTCAGGAATTTAATACAAAGCTTATATATAAATTGTTACATTTTAAAATGAGTTAAATCCAATTCTAAGCGTTCATATACTGTTTTAATTTTTGGAGTGAAAGCTTTTTTTATGTCATATTCGGCAAAGGTAGATCACCTAATGTTATGTGATCACCGCCGTCGATAGACACTGGCAACACCAGGGGAGTCGCATGTGCGTTGCCATCCTCTGTTTGGGGGAAGGAGTACGAGAGGGGAGGGGAGGTGGGCCTCCGGCGCTCTCACTGACCGAACGAAACACAACAATGCAAGCGCTGTTACTTCACGTGGGTGTTTCTGTGTGTCGGGTGGTATTGACAAATTCATACTGAAACCAGTAATAGCTTCAGGGTGGATCTACCACCTTACACCTTTAGGCACGTTGAGCGTTGTTCAATTTATAATTTCATTACATTCTTTATATGACAGGTTTCTTCTTTCTTTTTCGTTATTGGCAACCCAGTCCTTTTACAAAAGACTATTACTGCCATTTTCATGTAAGTAATAAATTAGTTTCTCCTGCTTAAATGTGACTCTTTAGGTTTTTTAAATTATTAATCTTGAAAATTATATGCAATGACGTATATGGGCGGGAAGAGTGGGGAGGCGGATAAAAAATGACAGGGTATGTCATTCTCATAAAGGCGATGATTTTTTCTAAAATCCATCCCAGCATGTAGCAAAAGATTTCTTTTGTTTTTAAAATTATATGACACATTTAAATTTTTTATATAAAACAATTTATTAAAATAATCTGTTATAAACATTTGAATAAGATTATCTTTATCATAAATTATTAGCTTTCAGTAAATATATTGTAGAATAGATGCTAATAGAGCAGAGACAGAAACATTAGATCCTCTTTTATCTTCGTAACCTGTTTTTTTTTTCTAAATAAAATTATTTTTCTATAAGCTCTCACCGCAGATTATGTTTCATATCTTTGTAAACTCTCTAATACTCATTTAGAAATAAAAATGACCGTTCGATATCTAATAGGTACGTCAAACGTATACATATAAATTTATTAACGTTCACCACTTAATTATAAAGGTTTTATAATACCAACATTAGAAAAAAAACAAGTCGTCGAGTGTTACCACGTTCAATAATTCATCAAAATGGCGTCCTGTCTATCAATATAATAATACTGTCAATGTTTAATTGAAATTCTGAGCGGAACGTTCAAAAACGACCGGCAATATTATTAATACATTACGAGTACGCGAAAGAGTCATAGCGCCAATTTACAACTGAATTACAAATCTCTACCAAGCCCACTAAATACACAATTGGGTTAAATCAATTGTTCAACGTCCATCTCTTTTTACAATTGCCACAGCTTCGGAAGTGAGAGAGGGACGGTGGATATCATACGGGCTTGACGCGCGATGAAAAGCGTGCCCGGTCGACGCCTACAAAACGAACGGGGAAGGGTAAAAAGCTTGTTTGTTCGGGGGCGTGTCCCCTCGGAATTATACGGCGCTCAGTCGCTCGGTCGCCGCCGCCGCGAGCGCAGTCTTATCCGTTGACACTTCATTTGACAGCTACGTCTGAGCGTCACGCGTCCTTTGCCTCATAAAAAAAAACAACAGTGCAACCCAACAACATATTTATATCGATTAAGAAATCATGTAAATGACCCTATTCTCATATCGATTAATATTTATGTTATTTTAATACTGTGTCAACCGTTGTTGACATTCAAATCGACACGGACTTTAAACATATGAATATAAATCGTCGCGTATAATTTTGTTAGCACAGACAATGTGTTTACGTGAATGAACATTAAATGGCATAACTTCACGGTCGGTTTGGTCACGCGACGTGTGTGTTTCTGAAGGTTTTAGAAGATGGCTTTCGAAGATCGCTGCAGCCCGAACCAGGCGAACAGTCCTGGTCCAGTTACAGGGAGGGTGCCGGCTCCCCACGCCGAAAACACAGTCAGTTACTGCCCCCAAAGCCAGTACACTTGTATGACTATAGATTCAAGGTTCGATAGAGTATCACCGAACATAGCGATAGTAAAAGTCCAGCCTAATTCGCCGCCACCGAGCCCTGACAACGGTCCTAACGATATGGAGAATTACCAGAATTACTACAGACCTGACACGCCTGACGTCAAACCGCAAATAAATCAGGACGGGCAGCGATTTGACCCCGATAAATTGAGGATTCAGCGACCGCAATCAACCACTCCTATAGCATTCTCCATCAGTAACATCCTACATCCCGAATTCGGTTTAAACGCTATCAGGAAAACGAATAAAATCGAGGGACCGAAGCCCGTCGGGCCGAATCACAGCATACTGTACAAACCGTACGATTTATCGAAACCGCAAAACGATTACTCGAAATATAATTTCGATTATTTGAAAACGAAAGAATCGAATGATGTGAATCCTCTGCCACCATTGGGGGGCTTACGACAGACTATCTCACAAATAGGAGAACAGATTCAAAAAGAGAAGGAATTACCGAAAAGTTCTGAGGTACAAAAGAGGCCGGACTCGGCGAGTTCCATAGTCTCTTCAACGTCCAGTGGAGCTCCGTCGACTTGTGGGAGTACAGATACTAATAGCCAAGCGTCTCAAGGAAACACGGGGCAGTTATGGCCAGCGTGGGTTTACTGCACGAGATACAGCGACCGACCAAGTTCCGGTGAGTTATGTTTATCACTTAATTATATCGGCAAAGGTGCAACAATTATACAGCCTATTTAAAATACGTGTAATCTTTTTTCCTCATTTTGGAAATCGATTTTTATTATTAAAAATTATTGCTGTTTTTTTTCAAGTGAATAATCATTACATATTGTTTTGTGATCAAATCAGTTATCTAACAAAATGGTCGTTTGGTTATAATTTTTCAACGAGTTGTTTTGGTATACAAAAATTTACGTTCTATATTATTATTTCCACAATCCACTTGATTAGTTGAAAATAACCGTAAGATACCATCGATGTTATAAGATATATATATTTAGTAATAAAAATCACTAAATGAAAGAGTAGTATCATGCCAAAAATTTCTGAAAGAATTAAAGTGAATGGTTTTCATTATATTCTTATATCGGCAAAGATAATACTAACAAACAGCCATTTAATTTACATTTAATCGATTGTAATGTCGATTTATCACTACGATTACGTTAGGGATACTGGAAACAGTGTTATCTTATCTTTCGGTTTCTTTTACCCATGATTAAAACTGCAATGGAATATATATCTTAGAGTGTTGAACACATCACTTTCTAAGGCGTTTAATTATGTTTTATACTGTGAAACTATGCTTCAATTTACGCATTATGCAATGCAGTCGGAGAGCACGAATTCATTTTCTTAGAATGAAAAAAATATTCGAGCTTTTTTTTCTTCGAACTGACTACGCTATTGACCTAGCAAGGTCTTAACAGCTTCACCGGACTGCTAAGGCGAGCGCTTATGGCACTTAGCCGATTTTATTTTGACAACTAGTTCAAGGGTGCGCGCACACCTCGGCTTGGGCTGTTGCCTGATTCATGCAATTCGCGACCTATCTGAGCTAACCTAAGCTTAGCTACATATTCATACTTATATGAGTTGTTGAAACATATATATGTACCAAGCATACATACCTCAACATATAAGATATATGCATTTATTCGAGTTTAGTGGTCGTCTTCCTACAGCTACCATGCTGTGTTTTGGGTTTCAATCCTGTGAAGGATTAATTATGTGCATGAGTCATAACTGATTGCTCTAGGTCTGTCTATGTCTTTTTAAATTATGTTTTTATAATTCCCGCGACATATTTATTGATACCTATAACGGGATTGAAAGAACAAAAATACAAAATATTAAGTATCTAGCGTCGTCTGTCTGCGACTTCGCCTGGAATAGTCACTTTTGGATAACACTAACGCGCAGCGGAAGCTTACAAATGCAAAAAAAATACCCGACTTTGAAACATTCTTCATTGGTGCTCCGCTCCAATTAGTCTGTAGCTACCTAGTATGTCATCCTCTTTGGCAGGCAGGCTCGCGTGTCTCTATAAATACCTTATATGGGCATATTAATAAACAGTCTATATTACGCACTCTGAGTATTATTATTATTATTATTACGCTGTCCGTGTCAGTCTAGAATCTCATAGTAGTGAGCCCGAAGCTCCTACAGGTTTTAGCGTGATCATATATAGCCTATAATAGCCTTCCTTGGTAAATGAGCTATCTAACACTGAAATATTTTTTCAAGTCGGACCAGTTGTTCCAGATGTTACCCTCTACAACCTCATTTTACCTCTTTATCTATACTATATATACTAATATTATAAAGAGGTAAAGTTTGTGAGTTTGTGAAGTTGTAATCTCAGGAACTACTCCGATTTTATCCGAAATTATTTCAGTTTTATATAGCTCATTTATCGAGAAACGTTATATATCACCACGCTAAGACCAATAGGAGCGGAGCACCAATGAAGAATGTTTCAAAATCGGGGTATTTTGTCCTCTTGAGAGCTTCCGTGTTAGACGAAGTCGCTGGCAGAGGCTAGTAATATACTAGATAATTATATTAATTATTCATACCATCGAAAAGGAAATAAGAAATTAATTATATCAAATTAATTTTGTCATATATAATAACTTATAATTATATATTCATCTTAAAATATTTATTTTGAATAATTATGTATATTTCTTTGTATTTATATATAGATATGAAAATATATTAAAAGATATATTTATTTAGTATAATTTATTAATTAGGCTATTTGTGTTTATAAATGAAAATAAATGAAGGTACATAATTATGTAGATTTATTGATTTAATTAACTTTATTATTTAAATTAGGGAAATGTATTTAATTGGATGAAATATATACTTCTATACTAATATTATAAAGAGGTAAAGTTTGTGAGTTTGTGACGTTGTAGGGGGTAATCTCAGGAAGTATTAAACCAATTTTGAAAATTACCAATAGATAGTCACGTTATTTGTCAATGTCATAGGCTATATATCATCACGCTAAGACCAATAGGAGCGGAGCAACAATGAAGAATGTTTTAAAATCGGGTTTATGTTATCCTTTTGAGAGCTTCCGCTGCGTCTTAGCCCAAAATAACTATTCCACGCGTACGAAGTCGCGGACAGAAGCTATTAACTAATTATATTATCTATACTAATATTATAAAGAGGTAAAGTTTGTGAGGTTGTAGGGGGTGATGTCTGGGGAGTCGGAGAATAAATGGTCGAACGAAAACGTTTCTTACGAACGCTGCCTTAACGATGTGAGATATATGATTGAGTTCTAGAGAAAAGTTGTAGCTTGATAATGCCTATTACCGCCCAACGAAGTGGGCACGGGTCAGCTAGTCATTATAATTATTATTATATATTATAAAACAAAGTACCGCGTCTGTCTGTTTGTCTGTACGCGATAAACTCAAAAACTACTACACGGATTTGTATGCGGTTTTCACCAGCAGATAAAGTGATTAATGAGGAACTTTTAGGTATGTAGTATGTCAAGGTTTTTGTATTATCAGGATGGGACAACGTACGCCGAGCCCGCTAGTTACAAATAAACTAGCGACCCGCCCTGGTGATTGGCGTTTCAGTTCACGTGATACAAAAAAAAAGCCTTAATATATTATATACCTAAACCTTATTCGTGAATTAATTTATCTACTGGTGAAAACCGTAGTAATATCCGTTCAGTAGTTTATGAGTTTATTGCGAACAAACAGACAGAAGTGGCAGAGGACTCTGTAGGTGGTAGAGTCACGCTGAAGCTATTACTGGTTTCAGCATGAATGGGTCGGCTCGCCCGGGGTACTACCACCCGACCCACAGAAACACCCACGTGAAGTAACAGTGCTTGCATTGTTGCGTTTCGTTCGGTCAGTGAGAGCGCCGGAGGCCTACCTCCCCTCTCTCCCCCTTCCCCTCCCTTACTCCCTTATCCCATCCCTCTCCCCCAAACACAGGCTGACAACGCACTTGCGACTCTCCTGGTATTGTTAGTGTCCATGGACGGCGGTGATCACTTAACATCAGGTGACCCGCCTATTCGTTTGCCACCTATGGCAAAAAAAAAATTGACTTATAATACGTAGTGGTATATTGCGAACGTGAACATAAAAATTACACGGCATTAAGTTTTAATATTTATACAGTTTTATTGTTAAAAAAATGTCCATACAACAATGGATACAGAGGAAATCTTTGTCACAGGTATAATAATAATAATAAAAACTCTTTATTGCACACACGTTGAAAATATACAAAATTAGTCATCAATTTACCAGCTTATCAGATTATCAGTTATCAGCTTAGAGCGATTTCTTCCAGGCAAACCTATGGAGACATTTCATTTTCATAACTACCGGGTGGCAATCTATATATATAAAAATGAAACCCGTTTTCCGTTGTCACGACATAACATGAAAACGGCTTGACCGATTTGGCTTATTTTTTTTTTTGTAGTTTTCTAATACTCTGTACAAGGTTCTTACGGAAACAAATATTAAGAAAATCTCTCAGAAAGATTGAAAAATATACATTTAATTTTGCATATTTTAAAAAACGCGCGTAACGAATGTCAACGTCATTCAATTTAAAACAAAAAATCTGTGATTGACGAAATTTTGTTCAGAACTCTCCGACTCTCTCTTGGTCGGTTTTGTGACTATTGACGATGATTTGACATTCGACTTCTAGGCGAAACGAAGTTCGCCGGGTCCGCTAGTTATAAATAATAATTTAAAAAAAAATAAAAAAAACTATAGATAAAAGTAAAAAAAAAAGAAATAACGCAATACAATAGTTATATTACGACAGCGAGAGTTTATTTATTCGAAGGTATTTGTAAAATTCGAAATTTACTCAGCACGGGAATAAATTTAAGAAATTTCAAATTTGCATACAAGGTCACCCAACAATGCCTGTCATCTTTGACAGCGTTGACCTTACCGAGGGCACAGTTTGAGGTCACCACTAAAGTTTTGTAAAAATCACGCATTATCGTCAGGGGTTATGATTTTTAATTATTATCACACTTTTATTAGCTTCACCTGTATGTATGTTTGTAACCGACACCTTTGAGCTCGATTTCGTCCTACTTTGAACGATCAGATTTAATTCAAACTTTGCACAACCTGTCAAAGGTCGATGACAATACAATAATCCGAAAAAAAAATTAAATGAAAAATAAATAATAGTTAAAAAAAACTAAAAAAACACGCTTTCATAAAAAATCCAACTAAAAAACAGAAAATAAAATGTAATAAATTTGGATTAAGAATAGTGAAAATAGAAATAAATTATATATTTTTGTAAAAAGTGACAAAAAAATGATAAAAATACTGATATCTGGAGGTCATTATCATTTTTTTGTCACTTTTTACAATAATATATTATAAAAATATATAATAGGTACATTATTATCCATTCTTATTAAATTTTATTTTCTGTTTTTTAGATGGATTTTTTTATGAAACCGTGTTTTTTAAACTATTATTTATTTGACATTTGATTCTAACAGTTGGCGAGTTTTAGAAACAAACCACCGCCCGCGACTTGGACAGCGTTATATTACAATATAACACTGAAATAACAATAAAATGTAACATAGCGCCATCTAGAATCTCAAGCCTAAACTACTTAACCGATCGGTATGAAATATGCATATACATTGATGACATATTGATTAACTAGCTGTGCCCGCGGCTTCTTATGTAAAAAACAGTGATTAATGGATATGCTTTATATTTATATATTATATGTTCAAACAGACAGTCAGACAATTCTAAAAATGACTGCAACATTTTTTCCAACAAAATTTTTATAGTACAGACGCGTTACATTTAAATTCTTATTACATGTATAGAAAAGAATATTATAGATTATTTGTTATCCAGAAATAAATGTACTTTTACAGAGTGATAGATCATCAGCACAAGCGAAGACGCTAGCATAAGCTAGTTATTCATATATGTAACTCGGTCTAAAGAAAACTATTATCTAACTGAAAGTAGGAACACAATAATCCCAATATATGTCATATTTATGCCTATTTCAAGGTGGTAAGCCACGCTGAAGCTATTACTGGTATCAGCATAAATGGCTCGGTTACTACCACCCGACCCACAGAAAACCGACGTGAAGTAACAATGCTTGCATTACCAACATTACCAGGGGAGTCGCAGGTGCGTTGCCAGCATGAGTTCGGGGGGAAGGGAAGGGAATGTGGAAGGGGAAGGGAGGTAGGCCTCCGGCGCTCTCACTGACCGTACGAAACGCAAACGTCGGTTTTTTATGAGAGGGTAGTATCCCGGGCGAGCCGACCCATACATGCTGAAACCAGTAATAGTTTCAGTGTGGCTGTACCACCATTAAAAGATTAAGTTCCGGCCATAAAGTTGATTACTTTAATTAATAAATTTCGAATAATCAAATAAATGATAATATAATGCAGACATAGCCGCGGTCGGTTCCTAGTACGGTATAAATTTTGAACAGTTTATGCTTATGATGTTTACAAGTTATTTCAACAGCCTCATGTCCAATAATATTGACGCGGTTTTTCATCCATTGTATGTTAATAAATACGAATGATTTATGAGAATTTTGGTCACAAAAAAGGAAAATGTTCATTTACCTATAGTACCAGTCGTGCCAGTTATCTCTTGTAATAAATAATTATAACTAAACCATTTTTTACCGACCCTGCCGATGAAATAACGGCAGTGAACGATCAGTACCAGCCTGTCTCTCAAAACAGAGCATGCTCACGCCCACGCCCGCGTAACCACAGATAACGTCCCTGTGGTCTGAGGGTAAATTTCGCTCCCGCACACCAAACTAGGCCCCCCTCGGCAGCGGCTCAAGCCTAGATCCGTTCCCTCGGCGTGGAGCCCTTGAGTACGCTGCTCGTGCGATACAGTGACACAAAATCTTACATCACTGCGACAATATTACACATATCACCTCCACACACGTGCACGCATGGTGGTAGAGCCACGCTGAAGCTATTACTGGTTTCAGCATGAATGGGTCGGTTCGTCCGGGGTAGTACCACCCTCTCATAGAAAACCGACGTGAAGTAACAGTGCTTGCATTGTTGCGTTTCGTTCGGTCAGTGAGAGCGCCGGAGGCCCATCTCCCCTCCCCTCTCCTCACTCCTCTCCCTCTCCCTCCTTTCGCCCTTCCCCCCAAAGGGTAGTAACGCACTTGCGACCCCTCTGGGGTTGTGAGTGTCCATGGACGATGGTGATCACTTAACATCAGGTGACCCACCTGTTCGTTTGCCACCTATGATATTAAAAAAAAAAAACGCATGCACGCTTAGCTCAGATAGGTCGCGAATTGCAGGCAACAGCTAAAGCCGAGGTGTGCCGCGCACCCTTGAGCTAGTTGTCAAAATAAAATCGGCTGAGTGCCATAAGCGCTCGTCTTAGTAGTCCGGTGAAGCTGTTAAGACCTTACTTGGTTAATAGCGTAGTAAGTTCGAATAAAAAAAACTAAATCATTGACATACAAAAACCCGAGACGCACACTTAACGTCGCACAGCCGGCACACGGAAATGAGTACATAATTTTGGATTATGCACTCATTTGAAATATTCTCGCATCACTTGCGTCCTTGTAAAGACAACTTTAAATCATTCACGTAAGGTTGAATTTGCAAAATCATAAGTTTATCACATAACTATATTGGGGAGTTTTGAGCGCTACTTTTATCCAAGACTGTGTTTCTCGGGTTTTTATATGTCAATGAACTAAATGGATTTTGTTATAACACTGTAACGCACACGGGAACATTACGTGGTACATAGATGGGTGTAAGGGGTGTCAAATAACATCTAAGACTTGAGACATCCAAGCCAACCTCACCTGCACGTGGTGCACCCTACTGAATAACGAACGAGCCAATGGCGAAAGCGGGGTGGTAGGGTTTTACAGCCCGACTGAGTCGCAACCACCATGTATATGGCGAAAAAGTCCGTCATAGTGATTCGTTTTTGCGGGCCGCGTTTCTGGATCAGCCTGTGCATATCCAGCTTTTCGCAGGCCGGCATGATAGCGGTGACCGGCGATAGATAGTGTGTCACTCGGTGGTCCCCGTTCTTTTTGGATTGTAGTGTGCTTACCATCAGGCACAGTGCATAGTTATAGTTCATTATTTTCTGTTGAATCGTAGTATTGTTAACAATATATATTAAAATACTAGCTTGTGGCCACGACTTCGTCCGCCTAGAATAATAACTTTGGGCTAATTAACGCGTAGAGGAATTTCTAAAAAGAAAAAAAAAAAAGATTTTGAAACATTCTTCATTGGTGCTCCGCTTCTGTTGTCCTTAGCGTAATGATGTATAGACTTCCTCGATAAATGAGCTATCTAACACTGAAAGAATTTCAAATCGGAGCGGAACCTCACATATTTCCATACAAACTTTCATCCCCTATTTCCTATTGTTATTTTACACCCTTGAGGGTAAAACGTTTACAAACTTTGAATGTCATATTTATTTATATCAAATCAACAGCCTTAAGAGTAATTTCCAAGCTTTTAGCTCTAAAAATGACAATATTTCCATACAAATTTCATCCTCCTTTCAACCCCTTAAAATTCTTTTTTCGCATTAAAACGTAGCCTATGTCCTTTCTCAGGTTTTAAAATATTTGTGTACCAAATTTCATTTAAATCGGTTCAGTAGTTTTGGCGTGAAAGCGCGACAGACAGACAGAGTTACTTTCGCATTTATAATATTAGTAAGGATAACAAAATAATGCCGAAAGCTAATGTTTACCACCTCCGTAGTGTATTCATCTCATTCTCTTAAATATTAATCCGAATATTAAGTTTCACTTCTACCGCGCGGGAACTCATATTCTTCTTTATTTTTGTTTTAAAGAAAGTAACTTTATGTCCGTTCCTATAGAGCAGACAATGTGTATGCATAATTCCATTATGATCGGTTGGTTACTTAAGACGTGAAACCGCAACAAACAAACTCGTAGTCGCATTTATATTATTAGTTGACCATGGTAACACTATAATAGTCTGACGGTGCAGGAAACCTGACAAGAGAAATGTTTAAGAATGAATTTTGTTCGAAAAACCGATTAAAAATACTGCCGGCCGCATTTTGATAGCCACCCTGGTAGATATATATTCTCCTATATATACTTCTATGTAAAATAGATTTTTAACAAACACTCGTTGCATATACTAACTGTACAACCAGATCTCGTACTGGTAGTGAAAGTTGCGTTGCAAATTACCAATTTTTTCTAATAATAATAATAAATTCAATTCATCGCATAATAATTCAATCGCAGTACCACCTACTGGGTCCAATTGTGAATCCAAATCATTCTTGAATTTACCTGAACACACACAAATTTCATCAAAATCTGTCCAACCGTTTAGGAGGAGTTCAGTATACACACGGACAGACGAATTATAACTTTACAAGATAAAAATGATTACTGACGGTTATCCTTTAACATAGTTATATACTATCCAGGGCTTTTCTTCAGGCATTCTTACAACATACAGTTCCCTAGTACTCTATTTTGATATATGTCGTAAGCGTATGTCAACTTTAGCGCACGGAAATGTGTCCATTTTACGGAAGAAAATGTCTAAACTATAGAGAAAACGCTATCGAAATCCGTCGCGTACTTTTGAACTGAAGAGAACATACAGACAAAAGTGGAACCGTAACTATGTAGTTATAATAGTGATTATTCTTATCAGTAGGATGTATTTGTTAAGATACATGAATTAAATAAATAAATACAATTTATTAACATAAATATTATTAGCTTAAATAACTAAGTGTACAAAGGTGAGACTAAAGTCTCCTTTTGTGTTCTTCAGATAAAGTTCTGTGATTTATGATTAAGCTTCGTGTACACGAGCGTTTTTTACGCTGACAATTTTTTTGAGGTAAAAGTTCTTTAGTCGCGACTAGGAGGTAACTGGACGATAATATAACGGAAGTCCGTTACGGCAATATGGCGTCACGTTACTATATCATCTGGTTTTTAAATATTTTTAGTGAAACCAGGTGAAAGGTTAGACACTCGCAGTATTTTAGAACATGACACTTCATGGTCACATTTAAAACATAAAATATTAATATCAAAACAAATGTTAATAGACAACAAAGATAACCTTAGGTAAAGTTTGTTCTAAGAATTTGAAATGTATGGATAATAACTTAAATAAACTTAGGTTGAATCACCGGTGACAAAACCTGTGAGCAGCGACCCGCTATTTCGATTATAAAATGAACAATAAACCCTTTTGTTTGTTGAAACTTCGAAAAATTAGTTGGTTAGTTTCACTTTCATTTGACGAGTGTCCTCCAAAAATATTGCTACTGTCTAAACATTCACCTGGTATATCGAGTAATCAAGTAGGGTCTATCTTTTAGCTTATCGTACGTCAGAAACAGTCCTTGCTGGTGGATTGTAGATTTCTTCTTACCGTTAGATACAATGTCGTCACTTTGTCGTGCTACGAAAAACAAATGACCCCAACAGTAATAATTATATTAAGATAAATAAGTCTTACTGAATCCAATTTACCTCTTCAGTAACTTGCTAAAATGCATCAAATATATTATTACTGGCATATAATGTAGTGTTGGTTACCATGGTAATATATAATAATATGCGTGTCATAACATTCACAACAGAAAACCGTGTTTCATTATAATTGATAAGATTAAAAGAAATGCACCTATTATTCACTAAAATCTAAATAATGATTCCGAATTCTTCCAACGTTATAACGTTACGGACATTGGCCGTAACCTACGGTCATTAAAAAAAAACAAATTCATAATGGCGCCGTCAATGACAGCTGTCATTTTGACAGCAATAAGCGCGGATAATGACGTGTTTGATCGTAATTAAACCTTAGTAGTTTTATAAAGATATTTTTCTGTTTGTTTCATGTAGCAGGTGAGCCAACCCCGGAGTGAGCCGAGGGCAACTGCCTAAGGTCACAGAGGCTAGGAAAACAAGGTCTAAAGGTAATAAAAAAAAACTTCTGGACCGATTCTTAATTATTTAGCGAGGGAAAAATTATTTCTAGAATAATCTATATATAAATAAGCAGTGGGAAAATAATTAAGAACATCTCGCTCGTCTGTTTCACAGCTGATTTTCTTCATTCTTTTTATGTTCTGTAGCTATTAACGAGCTTCAGTGTTACCAGTAAAAAAATGGATTTATTTTCTCTATGGTTGAAGTTCGAACTGACGAGCATTCGTAAACATAAATATATAGATAAAAGCCCCCAGAGTACTTCTAAAGTTCGTCCCTTTGTAGCTGACGTAACTCGATACAGTCATACCGTTGAGTGCATAGAATTGGGTTAATATAACAATTTAAAAACTTGCACTATAAAGCCTTATATGGAATCAGTATTTATAGTTATTTGTTAGTTTACTAAATTAACCATGTGGCATTGTCCGTCTACGTTGGGTTGTGTTAAACACTAACCCGTGACTAATAAATTCATCTGAATGTATTAAGACGACTTATCTTCTTTCTCTCATACTTAAGTCGCGTCGCCATTAAAATTACAATAAGTTTTGATATACCGAACCGATTTTAATGAAACAAAGGCTAAATGGTACTCGAGGATATGCTTTAGGATGAGGTTGTATTGTGAACGCAATACTTTAGCAGTGATACGTGTGATACAAACAGACAGACAGACATTTTTTTATTTAACTTTATTTTTGGCAACCAATCTTTTAGATTACTACTGCCATTGTCGAGTAGTTAATAGTATTACAAGTTCTTCTTCCATTCCGTTTTTGGCGACCAGTCTTCTAGTAGATTATTACTGCCATTGTTTAGCGAGGATCGATATTACAAGTTTCTTGATATAATTTCAATGAACTAACAAGACGGTGGCCATCTTGTTAGAACTTTCCATGGAATTTTTGTGGGATCTCAGAATTCATGGTCCGTGGTATTATTTTCCATTCGCTTCACTTATGCACAATAAACAAATTATATTACATAAAACACTCTATTTTACACAATATAGAGTCAAGTAACACAAGATTATGAATAAAAAATAAAATCCACTACATGACAGACCAAGATCCCGCCAAAAACTCTATATTATTAGTTATTCCAAAACACCTGTATTTTTTTACAAAAATCTAAAAAGTACAGACAACTTAGATTTACATTCTTATTATATATAGGTATAGATAACTCTTAAATACTCTTTACTGCATATTATTAGTGTCATTATCAAGTGTTTAGCTTAGCGTCATAGTTATTATAGTCTCTTGTGACCTCTTCAATGTTCCAACAAGATGTTAGCCCACTTAGAACGTTATAGAGAGCTTCTGTGACATCATAAAATAATGCTAACTATAATTCCTATTCACTTAATTTGTGGACAATAAACTGAGAAAATAATAATTAAAGATACTCTATGTGATATCAAAATCCCGCCAAAATCTCTCGTAGGATATGTTTGATTAATAAAAATAATTTTATCGTGGTAATTTTAGGCATTATAATTCTTAATCAACACAATTCCGTTGATCATTGTGCGGACACAGTAAAAAAAGCAGATACATTCGTACTTACCACAGATTAAATATATGTATGTATACAGTGCAAAAATTACGTTCAACAGATTCAACACGCAGTCGAGAAATTTAATTAACCGATTTCTATTGACTTATTTATTATTTAAAAGTGATTAACGAACACATAAATATCAACTGAGGCGGAAAGCGATGGCTGCAATTGCCTTATGAAGTTAATTAACCTGTTCATTACTTTTGTAAGAACAAGTTAAAAGGGGAACCTTTTTAAAATGTAGGTATCATTTTGACGACATAATTATGTATCTACTAACCATGTATATTTTTTTTAAATTAAAAATGCTCAATTTTTAACACCTCAAAAGTTTATTGCTTTTTTAATCATATACTTTTTAAATGCGACGCCATTTTATTCGAGCATTGACACATGCAATAATTTCTTATAAACGAGGTTACATAGTTAAAAATACTGTCACGAATATACGAAATACGTCTTATTTCTCAGAAATAAGGGTGTAATTCGATTGTATATTTGTAAAACGTTGTAAATTTACATTCACGGAGTTAAACCCTGTAACGAACAGGTGAAATAATGAAACAATTTAGTACCAATTATTTCGCGCGATTATCAGTTGTTTTTCTGCACGGCCGCCATCTTGTATCGCGTAACAGCGGCACGCCCAGTGGCTTGGTTGTAAGAAAAAACGTTATCAACACCTGTGTTACCAAGTAATAATTAAAAAAAAAACTTTAATATAATATTTTCACGCGAAGTGAAGCGAGTTAATGCTGATAATATCTCGTTGGAGTGTTACGTGTTTGAAAACTTTATTTAATAATTAAATATGACTTTACAGGCTTAGTAATTTGTTTAGTAACTGAGCAGACGGTTTATTATATTTTATAACCTTTATGGTCTAACAATCGTAAGGCATTAGTATATAAATAAGTAAAAACTTACTGGCTAATTGGATGAAATACTACATAAAACCAGAATAATTGGAGTCAATTAAGTTTACATGAATAAGGACTGTGTTCCCAATTTAATTAAAATTTCGTTATCTTTCTACCTTTTTATTATCTGTTGGAGTTTATACTTAAAAAATAGCACACAGCCTTCTTTGTCAGTGTAAAAAGTTAATGGCTATTTCGTTAGAATTTAGAAACCCAATAGGAAGTTTACTAATTGCCAAGGCATTGTAATTCATTGTCATGGCCTTCCTCATCTATTCACCACATATGGTATAGTATAATATCCCTTGATTTTATGACCTAATATGTAGGACTCGATAGGCACACGATGGTCTACCACAGATAAAAAATATTAACAGATTACATGTTTTTAATTGGGGTGTAAGGGGTGTCAAATAACATCTAAGACTTGAGACATCAAGCCAAGATCACCTGCACGTGGTGCACCCTGCTGAATAACGAACGAGGCAATGGCGAAAGCGGGGTGGTATGCGGGCGGGGTATATGGCGAAAAAGCCCGTCATAGTGATTCGCTTCTGCGGGTCTCGTTTCGGGATCAACCTGTGCATATCCAGCTCTTCACAGGGCGGCATGGCAGCGGCGACCGGCGATGGATAGTGTGTCACTCGGTGGTCACCACTGTTTTTGGATTATACTGTGCTTACCATCAGGCACAGTACAGTCATTTTGCCGTGCTACTATAAAAATAGAAATCTAATACAAACGAGAGGTTTTGGCGGGAACTTGGAATGGCACGTAGTCGACTTTATATTCTATTCATAATCTTGTGTTATTTGGGTCTATATTATGTAATGTCGGTGGTGTTCTACATAATATAGTTCGGTTATTGTGCATAAGTGAAGTGCATCGGAAATAATACCACGAAGCATGGATTCTGACTTTCCGCAAAAACTCCCTGGAAAGTTCTAAAAAGACGGCCACCATCTTGTTAGTAGGTACATTCAAACGATTGGAAGAAACTTGTAATATCAACCTTTTACCGTCTGTATCATGGCGTGTGTTCTGAAGATCTATTTAATTTAATACCTTCCTCTCCTTTTCATACCCGAACCACGCGCACTGGGCTCCGGAGCCATAGTTTTACGGTAAATCCTATCTGGGCACGAACTAAAAAGTTCGCAACTTCTTATCTCTGCCGTGCCGTGAAGCTGTGGAACAATCTCCCGGCCAGTGTGTTCCCTCCTTCCTATAATATGGGGTCCTTCAAGCGTAACGTGAAGAGACATTTATGCAGGCCGGCATGACAGCGGCGACCGGTGAGGGATAGTGTGTCTCTCGGTGGTCACCATTGTTTTTAGATTATACTGTGCTCACCATCAGGCACAGTAAAGTCACTTTGCCGTACTACAATAAAAAAAAAAAGAATAAGGAGACAGACAGAACGACAAAAACATCCAATAAGTAAAAAGTTCTTATTTTTATATTACATACAGACACTTCATGTTTATTATAGGTAACAAATCTATTCGTATGTAATTGATATTTCGAATTTCTTTAAATATAACCGACGTGAAGTAACAGTCCTTGCATTGTTGCGTTTCGTTCGGTCAGTGAGAGCGCCGGAGGCCCACCTCCCCTCCCCTCTCCTCTCTCCTCTCCCTCCCCTAACCCTTCCGCCGAAGGATGGCAACGCACTTGCGACTCCTCTGGTGTTGTTAGTGTCCATGGATGGTGGTGATCACGTAACATCAGGTGAACCACCTGTTCGTTTGCCACCTATGACATAAAAAAACCGATAAGTACAAAAGAAGTCATCAAAATCGGTCAAAACATTTAGTGGGAAAAGAAATACATACAGAAAGTACACTGGAATTGTATTTATGTACATATAAATACAATTATACTTATTATAAATAACGATAATTGTACTTGAAAAAAAAAGTTTTTTTCAAATGTCAAATGGAGGCAAACGAACAGGTCGGTCACATGATTTTAAGTGATCACCACCGTCCATAGACACTAGTAACACCAGGGGAGTGTGCGTTGCCAGCCTGTAGTTTTTAAAGGAGAAAGGAGAAGAGAAAGGAGGTGGGCCTTCGGCGCTCTCACTGACCGAACGAAACGCAACAATGCAAGCACTGTTACTTCACGTCGGTGTTCTGTGAGAGGGTGGTACTACCCCGGGCGAGCCGACCCGTTCATGCTGAAACTGGTAATAGCTACAGCGTGGCTCTAATACCTTCGAAATATCTAAAAAAAAATGTTTTCTCATTTCTGTTTGCTCCGGTTTATCTCCGAAACGATTGGGCCGATTTCGATGTGACATTTTAATTTTTTATAAGGAGTAACTTAGGCTGTATTCTAGGAATAGTGTTCCGCGCAAATATAATGAACTAAGGAAGCAGTATCTAGTACAACGCGAGACCCACGCGTGCCACTTTACACTGAACTGAATTTACTTGTTATATCCACGCAAAGTTACGGACAACCGTAAATATATGGAAATAATTAAAAATGTTTCTGTACCTAATTGAACATTTTTTCTTAAGAATTGTGGGTCGGATTTAAAAATAATCTTCACGTAAAACGCATTTTCATAAGGAAAGATCTAGAATATATGAGTTCACACTATGAATCTAAAGTGCTAAGCGGTAAACACAGATGTCAATCATTCTCTCGAGCATGCATATATGCAACAGTCATGTATAATCAGAAAGTAATGCAAGTAAAACCACGGGGCATAACTAGTCCGTTATAGCACTCGTTACAAGTAGAGATGTAAGTTTAAAAATCGATATATTATTATACCGACAGGTATATCCTATGCAATATGTCGATAAGCGATATATCGACTACCTCATCTATATGTTATCGATATTTTTAGTCAATTAAAAAAAAAATGCGTAATATAAAAAATGTAGTTTTGTTACTTTAGCTCTCTATGTATTACTCTAGTTCTTCTTCTATTTTTTTATTTTTTTTTATTTTACCACGGCAAAATGACTGCATTGTGCCTGATGGTAAGCACAGTACAATCCAAAAACAACGCGACCACCGAATGACACATTATCTCTCGTCAGTCGCCGCTGTCATGCCGGCCTGCGAAAAACTGGATATATATAGACTGATTCCGAAACGCGACCCGCAAAAGCGAATCACTATGACGGGCTTTTTCGCCATATACATGGTGGTTGCGACCCAGTCAGGCTGTAAAACCCTACCACCCCGCTTGCTTTAGCCATTACCTCGTTCGTTATTCAGCAGGGCGTACGACGTGCAGATGAGTTTGACCCGGGTGTCTCAAGTCTTAGGTGTTATTCGAATGCCCTTACACCCCAAAATTCAAAATTATACAACGGATTGTAAGACGGTTTTCACTATTATTTAGATAATTTCTTCTGGAATGTTTATATTTGTTGTTGAGTTTGTTTGTTACGCTTTCAGGCGTAAACTAAATACTTAATCGATCGTCTTGAAATTACTACACATTACTACACTTACGCGAGCGAAGGCACGGGCTAAAGCTACTTAGTTGTAACTGATATTTTTCTTAAAGTATTAAATATCTATACTAAAATTATAAGCCTGGACGGTGTTATTACAAAAAAGTTAAATACGTATGAACCCTGGCTTTAAAAAGGTCTCGTATTAAATGCACCGCGGTCGCCGAATGTTCGCCATCTTGCTATTTTATCTCGCTTTGGTTACGTTAGGTTAGACTTGTGAAAAAGGATAACGCGAACTTGCCTCGGGCAAGCGCGGTGCATTTATTACGAAACATTTTTAAACCAAGTATTTAATACGTATTTAACTTTTTTATAATAACACGGATAAAGCATAAAACGTGAGGAATGTACTAATGTAAATATCGATGTTTCTGATTTTAACAAATTTATCGATACATCCTCATTCGCATCCCTCGGCGTTCATCAAAGTTTCATTAAGTAATTACAAGTGAATTTAATAACAACTTAACTGTACCGCGGACGTAAACAGTTGTGTAAATGTTGTTTTTTTTTCACGAGCTCACTGTACACTTACCGAGAAATGTTTTTACAACAGACATACACACGGCTATTCATTTAATTATGGACGAATTACAAATGAACGGCTCTTTGAAGCGTGACCCGTTAATTACTGCACTGGTTCCATATAATAAAACAAATATGTTTCGATTATTTCAAATAGCAATCAATCTATTAACAAGCGTCGAGATAACTTTTGAAATTAAATTTCAATTGGGACACTGTGATTTTATAAAATGAAAATGTGTTTTTTTCATACTACGATGGTCGCAAACAAGCATGCGGGCCGCCTGATGTTAAGTAGTCACCGCAGCCTATGGACGCTTGCGACATCAGAGGTGTCACGTGCGCGTTGCCGACCCTAAAAACGAACAGGCGGAGTCGCAAGTACGTTGGCAGCCTGTGTTTGGGAGAAAGGGGGAAGGGGTAGTGAGAGTAGGGAACGACGAGAAGGGATAGGAGGGGACGGGAGGTGGGTCTCCGCCGCTCTAACTGACCGAACGAAACGAAACGATGCGAGCACTGTTACTTCACATCAGTTTTCTGTGAGAGGGTGGTACTACGGACGAGCCGACCCATTTATGCTGAAACCAGTAATAGCTTCAGCGTGGCTCTACCACCGTAAAACATATTTGTACCGTGTAACCCACGAATGCCCTTGAAACTCAAGGGGAAGGTGTATAAAACTATTATAAGACCAGTCATGTTGTACGCATCTGAGTGCTGGGCTACGAAGGAGACGGATGAGAGAAAACTACATGTGGCAAAGGTGTGAATGTCAAGGTAGATGTGTGGTGTGACTAGAATGAATATATCAGAGGAAGTTTGACAATAGCACCAGTGACAGAGAAGTCGAGGAGTAATAGGTTAGCATAACGGGCATGTCATGAGGAGAGATGAGGGCCGTGTAACTAGAAAAGCTTTGAGTATGATGGTGGATGGATATATGAGTAGAGGAACACCGAAGAGGTATAGATGGATTGTGTGACAAATGATGTGTGTGTAAAAGGTGTGAATACTGAGATGACATCTGATAGGCGAGAGTGGAAAAGGAAAACATGTTGTGCCGACCCTACTTATGTGAGATAAGGGTAAGAAGATGATGTATGTATGGGTTTTAGGCGGTGAGAGAATGAGATAGAATGCGTTTCTATATAGTTTCCATATCCTTTGTCTCGTATTTATGCGATGGTTCGTAGCGGTCTGCGTCGCCACTACTCTACCGTCGTATACGGGCCCATACACAGACTGCATACCATGGAAACTAGACTCCATGCTGTATACTAACTTCTTAATTTAGCTAAAATATATAAAAAGAGAGGGAGAGAGAGAAATTATGAAATATGCCATATTCTTTTCTTTTTTTAATGTAATCCGGCAAAATGACTGCACTATGCCTGATGGTAAACACAGTACAATACAAAAACAATGGCGACCACCGAGTGACACACTATCGATCGCCGGTCGCCGCTGTCATGCCGGCCAACGAAACGATGGATATGCACAGGCTGATCCCGAAACGCGACCCGCAGAAGCGAATCATTATGACATGGTGGTTGCGACCAATTAATTAAGAATGAATTAGAATTAGTATTCTAATTGTAAAACTTAGTAGATTCACTACTATCGCGTGTGAACTGCCATACGACGATTTTTGTTTGTAAATATATATATATATATATCCCACTAGCTAATATACGCGACTTTGTCTCCATTTTTTATTATCTAAACAATATACTTATTTTGTATATAAATGAAAAAGAATGTGTGGTTTTATGCAAGTAAAACTTTTTACGGATCGTGAGCGTTTAACTGAAAAATCATCAAACGTATCACATTTTCGTATATTTCCGCTTACCCCCGAAACGTGCAGCTTGAAGATACCAACCTCACGTCACTTACCACCGATCATGGCCAGTCTTTTCATCTGTCGAATCGTCTAATTCCGTTCATCATTACATTCGTAAAAAGCGGTCCCAATAATGCCAGCCAAAACTTTAATTTGGTCCCGCGGTTTGTGTTCGAATTTTGTACAGTCACGTTCACAAGTGAGTAATAATATAATTAAAGCGAGTTTTGATTTGCAATACCTAATCGCACAGTCGATGACTAGTACATACAATGGTATTATAAGCAAAAAGGTGTAGATGCATTACCTACATAATATTTTGACAAAACAAATGGCACGTTAACGCACACATACGTAAAGTAATATTGTAACGCCACTGTGTTTTAGATAAAATATGGAAGTAAGATGACATATTCTCAATATCGGTGGTGAAAATGAATATATGTTGCTTAGATACGGGCAGATTGACGGGGCAGCCGTCAAAAATAAGCTAACTAGCCTAGTTTTAACAAGGCGCTTATGACGTGTCTACAGTTTTTTAGTTATAATATTATTGTGTACATAATATAAAGTTTTACACCGATAACAGCGATTCCAGAAAAATTTACTTAAATTATTGCACCAGAACGTCCACGTCTTTGATAATATTTAGGCATCTTCCTAGTCTTGGACTGCACAAACCTATGGATATATCAATAAATATATATTTCCTGTTCAATTTTGAAGAGTTCCTTGGTATATTCGGTGTTCAAGGTCTAATAAAATCTTAACCCTTTAAAAACATCCTTATTCCAATAAAGAAAAAAAAAAGTCAAATCCTGTATGAATGACGTAATTCTGAGGCAACGAATATTTAAAAAGAACAGGGTATGTCGCAAAGAAACACGATAGAAATGAAACTTTTGCATTAAAGAGAAACATTTTTGAATTAAAAAAAGACAACAAAATGCCAACGTGACGTAGTGTTCCCAGACGGTCACCCATTTACGTACTGATCACGCCCCACGTTGCTTAACTTCGGTGATCGGACGACAACCGGTGTTTTCTGCGACTAGCGACGCATTACTATACCTGTGTACATGTAATATTGATATTTTGCAGCTCATCATACGTTTGATTGATAAATAGACTTTATAAAAATGTATATAATTACTGCTCCGAGTGCCAATAAATATGAATAACACACTAATGTTGATAATTTCAATAAACAAATTCTGAAATTTAAATATTGTCATTCACGCCATAAGTAATATGTAAATTCAAAAGGGAACAAACACTGTGAGAGGTCCCAAAAATCTGCCACTATTGTCTCTTCACACTATTTATATGAAAACGAAACTATGTGTGTGTTGTTATGTGAATATGAATTATTTATTAGTGAATTACAATTGAGTATGACGAAACGGAGAACGATCTTTACACCGCGATGTAGAATAAGCCATAATACATAACAACGACATCTAGTATCAGATAGCCGAAACATTGTAATGACATCTTGTGAGAAATAAAGTTATATAGCATTGAACAAACACATTTTTTTCATTGTTTTGACATTCTTATACTCGTAGACTCTTTTTATGTCTTTTTCTAGACAAATGAAGTCGCAGGTATCACTTAGTAAAGAATAATGCGATTGACAATTACGTGCGCGACAGTACAGATGCAAGAGATTGTGTTTAATTAACCGGTAGCCACTTCCCGCTACTGTGACAATTGCTCTTTACAAAGAACGTTCAGTGATGCGCGTCGCGTTATGTCGATAAAACTGTGCCTTTCGATTAATTGCGTGTAACATTTTTCTATCGTTACGCTTCGTAGACATTTGATCAATTACTTAACTGCCTTCTGCTTTCGTTTCGTTTAAGTTTTAATATTACAAAGTCTGTACACACAAAAGAATATGTATCGACTGGCAATTGATGGAGCAAAAAGTATTCGGTATATACAAAAAATTCAACACTAGTTGTGCCCGCGACTTCGTTTGCGTGGCACCTGATATACAAAACAGTGTCTAATAAAGTCATTTGAATGTATTATTATATCTTATTACATTACACTTGTACTTAGGTCGCGTCGTCATTAAAATTACGATAACTTTTGTAAGACTAAAGCTATTGATAATGAAACATAGACTAAATGTTACTCGAAAATATGTTTTATGATTATTTATTTATTTATTTTAGGGTCGTCAACATGACAATACATTAGTATATAAAAAAAAGTAGAACTATTGTAACACATTATAAATGTAGTCATATTTAAAGACAACCACGGCATGCTCCAACAATAAATTAAATATTAATAAAACAAAAGATTAAACTATTTTACATATAAAAAAAATTACATGATAATACAAAAACGAGAAGATTGAAACAGAAAGAGAAATATAGGAAATACTGAAAAAAAAAATTATATCTGTGTCTTGTGAGGAGACGGATATGTCTCTATCGTTGTTTTGAAATGATTTCGTTAAATTAACTTCGTTAATTATGAAGTGGTTTTATTATAAATTCAGTATTACAGCAGTAATGCGTGTTCATACAAACATACAGACAGAGAGACAGACAGACATTTCTAAAATTAATTGAAATATTATTACTCATTCCCAGATACCTGCAACAATTATTTTCACAAAATTCTAAAAAGTACACGTTAATATATGTACATTCTTATTATAATGTTATAGATTCATAAACTTCAATACCGTTTGACTGATCATTGTAAAAATTAGCACACCTAAGTATTTCACTATGGAGAAGGTTCTTATGCTATCGATTTTCCAATACCTCGTCACCAGGTGGCGGTAATCCTTGTTCTCATCACATTGGCATGAGTAGATATCTGATCACAGAGAATATTTACTGTGTTTATTCTTCTTTCTTATCTCTATATATACTTAATATTATAAAGAGGTAAAGTTTTGTGAATTTGTGACGTTGTGAGTTTGTGATGTTGTAGGGGGTAATCTGAGGAACTACTGATCCGATTTGAGGAATTCTTTCAGTGTTATATAGCTAATTTATCGAGGAAGGTTATAGGCTATATATCATCACGCTAAGACCAATAGGAGCTGATCACCAATGAAGAATGTTTCAAAATCGGGGTTTGTTTTCCTCATGAGAGCTTCCGCTGCGTGTTAGCGTTAGCCCAAAGTAAATATCCCACGCGGACTTAGTCGCGGGCAGAGTCTATTTACATATAAAACACTTAAATTATTCATTTCTGTAGTACGACGACAAACTAAATACCTAAAGTCTCTTATGTTTTAAGTAAGACACAAGAATCGAAGCCTACTTTAATTACTTTATAGACATAATAGCATAATGATTCCATCAAAGAGCAGTTTTACAATCCCGTGTATGTAACCGTTGAGAATAATGAACTTTAACCACAGTTATTAAATGAGAATTATCCGTTTCCTTTCCTATTTAACCAATTAGTTAAAACTGGGCTGGGCTCTTGTAATTTCATTGATTTGATAATTGATTGTTTGATTTTCTACAAAGTTGTCGGCGTATAAAACAGCGTGGGATTGTAATTTTTTTTTTATTGTAGCACGGCAAAATTACTGCACTATGGCTGATGGTAAGCGCAGTACAATCCAAAAACAATGGCGAACACCACAATGGTGACACACTATCCATCGCCGGTCGCCGTTGTCATGCCGGCCTGTAAATAGCTGGATATGCACAGGCTGATCCCGAAACGCGACCCGCAGAAGCGAATCACTATGACGGGCGTTTTCGCCATATACATGGTGGTTGCGACCCAGTCGGGCTGTAAAACCCAACCACCCCGCTTTCGCCAGTGCATCGTTCGTTATTCGGCAGGGTGCACCACGTGCAGGTGAGCTTGGTTTGGGTGTCTCAAGTCTTAGATGTTATTCGACACCCCTTACACCCCTTTTTCAGTAGGATCTGATGATGATTGTCTAACTATCTAATGAAGTAGATGAACTCTGCAGCTGTCATAGATTGTACTTGGGAGTTATTGTTTTGTTTGCAATTTTCGCTTCGGCTATTGGAGTTTGATAACTAACCGTTTGTTATACATAGGGTTACCAATTTTGTCTTCCAGAGTACACAGTAAATTAGCTAATGTTCAAATCAGTTATGGTCTAATGGTATGACTCAATCGGTTGACGGTGATGTAAAGCATCGTGAGGAAACCTGAACCTGAGAACTGTGGATTTGTCAGAGTTTGAAATCGCCAATACGTTGTGGGTTCGCGTGGTGGTTATGTCCATACCTTTCGTAAGGAAGATGCCTGTGTCCCTACAGTGGGTCTCTTACAGGCTGATGATAATGATTATGACAGTAAAAAACAGGGACTAATAAAATCCTCTGAATGTATTAAGTTTTTGTCTACTTTTCTCTCGTACTTAAGTCGCGTCCTCATTAAAATTACAATAACTTTTGATAGCGTGGACCGATTTTAATGAAACAAAGACAAAGTTATTGTCGAGGATATGCTTTATGGTTTTCTTGGTTTTATCGTAAACGTAGTGATAGCAGTGATGCGCGTTCATACAAACAGACAGAGAGAGTGACAGATAGACAGACAGAGATTTCTAAAATGAAATGTATTTTATTACTTATTCTTAGACACCTGCAACATTTTTTTTTTCGCAAAATCTAAAAGTACAGACACTTTAGACACATTATACATATAAGAGACAGTACGGAAACTACCTATAAACGCACGTACCGGCATACCCTTACAAGCATGCGCAACGACGAGACTCCTAAGCGGTTTTACCTTTTAAACCCTCTAATTTTCTTGGTGAGCTTTTATTGTAAACCCAGTACTTTAGTAGTGATGCGTGTTCATACAAACAGACAGACAGACAGACATTTCTAAAAATTATTTAAATTTATTTTATTATTTATTACTAGACACATTTTTTCACAAAAATCTAAAAAGTACGGACACGTTACTTTTACCTTCTTATTATATGTATGGATATCGATAAAAAAATATTAAAGCACATCACTATTCGACAACAGAACTTTATTTTATAATGATACCTTGTATCGTTTCCGCTAAACAGTAATAAATAGTAAATGCTTAAGACACGATAAATTAGATTTTTTACACAACCACGGTAAAGATGCGATTATTTAGCGATTGTTAATTCTTGTATCATTCTAATTGCGACTTTATGTTTACATACACAAGACTAATTATACTATTCTAGATGTAGGAATGTTTACCAGAGTGTAGAAGATTACTCGATTGCATAGAAACGGTTACCTGTAAACGGATGCTACTTTATTTATCCTATATATAGGTATCTGTATCATTCATACGATTGCGATGTAAAATTGTCGTGTTGTGTTCTCGTCTCTAAATATTGAAGTTATACTTCTTTTGGCGCGTTAGGGAAAAATGATGAGAGTAAATTTTTACGATACGATTTTAGGGGTGTAAGGGGTGTCAAATAACATCTAAGACTTGAGACATCCAAGCCAACCTCACATGCACGTGGTGCACCCTGCTGAATAACGAACGAGGCAATGGCGAAAGCGGGGTGGTAGGGTTTTATAGCATAACTGGATCGCAACCACCATGTATATGGCGAAAATGCCCGTCATAGTGATTCGCTTCTGTGGGTCGCGTTTCGGGATCAGCCTGTGCATATCCAGCTTTTCGCAGGCCGGAATGGCAGCGGCGACCGGCGATGGATAGTGTGTCACTCGGTGATCGCCATTGTTTTTGGATTGTACTGTGCTTACCATCAGGCACAGTGCAGTCATTTTGCCGTGCTACTATAAAAAAAAACACCGTCACGAAAAGCCTATACCCTGAAGTTACCTATAGTCAACATTTTGTTTCTTTGTATTTCTTTGTATTAAAACTTTCAATGTATTAAATACCTTTTTTCTAATGTTAGTGTCGTTTTTTCTACAAACATAGAATAAGGCGACGGTAAAATTTTTGAAAAGATTTTTATCTCGTTACGCCAAAGAAGTATAACTTCTTACGCGTGTACATAACTACACACATACTTTTTATATATTAACATAGCGATTCTACAAGATATGGTGTGTGAATCATTTCATTTTGAACCCAGCAAAAGTTGCCAGCAAATGCTATGAGAATTTAAAGTTTTTTTTTTCTATTAACCTATATACCTATTAACCGGTAAGAAATTCGATCAGGTTTATTTTTGAATATATACTAGCTGTGGCCCCGACTTCGTCCGCTCAGAGCCTTATGTAAAAAACAGTGATAAATAAAGTCATCTGTATGTATTATGTCCATTTACTTTTCTATCTTTTTTTTTTCTCGAACTGACTACGCTATTCACCTTGCAAGGTCTTAACAACTTCACCGGACTACTAAGGCGAGCGCTTAAGGCACTCAGCCGATTTTATTTGGGCAACCAGCTCAAGGGTGCACGGCACACCTCGGCTTGGCTGTTGCCTGTTTCATGCATTTCGCGACCTATGTAAGCTAACCTAAGCTAACTATTCATACATATATGAGTTGTTGAAACATATATGTGTACCAAGCATACATATCTCAACAACTCTTATGTGTATTTTGTATCGGAATGTACTTTTCTCTCGTTATTATGCTGCGTCGTCATTACAATTACAATCATTTGATAGAGTGGACCGATTTTAATGGTACAATATATATGTTAAATGCTCATAAACTATAGACCATACGAAGTCCCGTAGTACTTAACTATACATTTACTCATTTTGGTACACTACTAGGTCTAGACAAACACTTATACATAGGTTTAACGCGTAACGAAGATTTACCTCATGAGAAGTTTTACTTGAAAAGAAAAACATCGATAAGTGGCGCGTCCCGTCACTAATTAGTTTCAAAGAAATGACCACCGCGGCGTAGTTTTTGTCGCCGAATGCCCCTTTTAATAACTTGATTTCGTCGGATCAGGTGGGCCCGGGACGGACGCTCTGGTGATAAAATGTTACGACTCTGCCTACCCATGTTTGTAAGTCGTATTTTTTACTAACGCTCAATTTCGTTCGGTAAGTGTCCGATTGTATTTTGATACTAGCTGTGCCCGCGACTCCGTGTGCGTGGAACCTAATGTAAAAAAACAGTGACCAATAAAAACATCTGAATTAAGTCTTTTTTTATAGTAGCACGGCAAAATGACTGCACTGTGCCTGATGGTAAGCACAGTACAATCCAAAAACAATCGCGACCACCGAGTGACACACTATTCATCGCCGGTCGCCGCTGTCATGCCGGCCTGCGAAAAGCTGGATATGCACAGGCTGATCCCGAAACGCGACCAGCAGAAGCGAATCACTGTGACGGGCTTTTTCGCCATATACATAGTGGTTGCGACCCCGTCGGGCTGTAAAACCCTACCACCCCGCTTTCGCCATTGCCTCGTTCGTTATTCAGCAGAGTGCACCACGTGCAGGTGGCTTGGGTGTATCAAGTCTTATGATGTTATTCGACACCCCTTACAGCCCAATAGGAATAAATAATAAAATACATTGCAATAATTTCTAGAAATGTCTGTTTGTCTGGCTGTTTGTATGAACACACATCACTGCAAAAATACTGCGTTCACGAAAAAATCTCACCAAGAAAACCATAAAGGATATCCTCGAGTAACATTTAGTGTTGGTTTCTTTAAAAGCGGTTCACTCTATCAAAAGTTATTGTGATTTGTATGTGGATAGTGTGTCACTCGGTGGTCCCCATTGTTTTTGTATTGTACTGTGCTTTCCATCAGGCATAGTGCAGTCACTTTGTGCAAAAATGTGTGACTTTTATTTTACAAAAAATCTAAAAGTAAAGACACGTTAGATTTATTTTCTTGTTATATATATCGATATATTAATTAATTCCGTAAGTAAGTAAGTAATCTTAAACGATTAAAGTATTATCTAATCCAAATAAAGGAAGTACTTTACATTCATTGAAAAATGTAAGTTAAAATCTATATTTACGTGAGCGAAGCCGCGGGCAAAAATTATTTTATAATATTAGTAGCTTAGTATCCTTCAATAAAAATAATAGAGTAATATGGTATAATAATGGTGGTAGAGCCCTGCTGAAGCTATTACTGATTTCAGTATGAATGGGTCGGCTCGCCCGGGGTAGTACCACCCTCTCACAGAAAACCGACGTGAAGTAACAGTGCTTGCATTGTTGCGTTTCGTTCGGCCAGTGAGAGCGCCGGGGACCCACCTCCCTTCCCCTTCCACTTTCCCCTTTCCTTCCTTCCCCCCCCCCCAACACAGGCTGGCAACGCACTTGTGACTCCCCTGGTGTTGCAAGTGTCCATGGACGGTGGTGATCACTTACATCAGGTGACCCACCTGTTCGTTTGCCTCCTATGATATAAAAAAAAAAAAAAAATTCTCGATTGTTCACGAGGCCCACTATAACACCCCACACCCAACAGTGGGAAGTAGAAACAGCGAGAATCATGTAAAAATTAAATACCCATTCGAACTGGAAAGGGAAATTATCAAGAAAACTATAAAAACACAATTATGATAACGCGACTCTCTCTAAATGCGTATAAAAGAACGGGACGGAGACACTGTAACCTGTAATTTCGAACAATAAACTCACCCCGAGAAATCAGAGAGGAAAAAAATCAATTCCAAGTTCATGCTTACACCTTGATATATGACAATTATACGGCATGAAAATAACATCTTTAATATTCCAGGAATAAAAACGAAATTCGCTTGAGAACACTATTCTATGTGTATTCCAAAGGAAATTGATCTCAAAATTGTTTGCGTTAAAGTTGCAGTTTGAATACTGGTGTTTTACTTAGGGTGTTCGAACACGCACTATGAATACGTAATTCTGAATACAGTAGGATGGATGTGAGATAATGTGGATGCGGTATATTATTAATATGCGAAAAGTTTAGTTTATACTAGCAGGCACGGAGAACGTTGACCCTCCCTGATAATATAAAAAAACTTGACAAATTATATACCAAAACCTACTTCATTAATTACTAAATCTACTGGTGGAAACCGCTTGAAAATCCGTTTAATAGTTTTTGAGTTTATTGCGAACAGACAGAGAAGACTTTGTTTTAATAATATGTAGTGATTATGCCATCGAACAATATTTAAGTTATTCAATTATGAACCAATGATCGCTCAGTGGTTCGCTTGTTCGGACACCGCGTCGTTCAATGTAGATTCGAATGCTTGTGAACGTGCCGAAGCTTTTGGATGGAGGAAAACGTTGTGACGAAACAATTGTGGTGGTAGGGCATTTCAAAGCCCTCCTGGCTAATTACCGTCCTCAAGTTCAACTATCACCAAACATCTATAGATGTGTTATGGCTGCTGCATTTGAGAGTCAGTTGTCGTCTAGCATTGATATATGTTTGTTGGTTGGTTTTTATATATCAATGTCGTCTAGGTTTTATCAGTGTTATTACAAAGAAGTTAAATACGTATTAAATACTTACTTTCAAAATGTTTCGAAATAAATGCACCGCGGTCACTGAATGTTCGCCATCTTGCTCTACTGTCTCGCTCTGATTACGTTAGGTTAGACTTGCGAAAAAGGATAACGCGAACTTGCCCCGGGCGAGCGCGGTGTATTTATTACGAAACCTTTTGTATAGCAAGTATTCAATACGTATTTAACTTTTTTGTAATAACACCGAAAATGTTTACCGCCTTAGACCACATCAGGTGAAGTTGGGGTGAAACACTAAAATCTATATAGTATAAAAAAGTCTTATTGCTATGTACGGACACCGTCATACCATAGATTTCATTATAATATTGACTTACGATGAAAGTCAGCAGACCTAAGTGTATTTTGGACGAGGTTTTTATGATTTAAGTTTCACTGCAACTCGTTAATATACGAGTGGTTTAAAATTCCGCTGTAATATTTATACATTAATCGAGAATAAATATATATATTTTTTCTCATTCAGTTCTGAAAATCAGAACACCTTTGGATTGGATTTGTCTATTAAAATGTGCACATTATTATTTTAATTAAATTCATATTAATTGACTTTTAGGAAAAAAATGATTGACCAATTTTTACAATAATCCGCATTCTGCTTCATCTATATATTAAAAAAAATATATAAATGCAGTCGCTCACTAGGCCGCAACCTCTTCTCAGTGATGTGTAAGCGGGTAATATTTCGTTACATTTATATTTTCATGACGTATATTTATCAATTATATATTAAATCACGGCTATTTTTTTAAACGATAAACTTTGTATGCCTATGTAAAAATATAATATAAAAATATACCGCATCCAACGAGTCCGTTACATTCGTACATCGCTGGAGCAATCATGGCACAATGACTCGTAGATTTTTTTTACATTCACGCTGCAACTTTACCGAGGTAGGCAGAAGATCGTCTATGTAAATAGGTATTGGAATTGAAGTTTTATCTCTTAGAACTGAACTTACTAAAAGATTATATACATTACTAGCCTCTGCCCGCGACTTCGTCCGCGTGTAATAGTTACGTTGGGCTAACGCTAACACGCAACGGAAGCTCTCAAGAGGAAAAAATACCCCGATTTTGAAACATTCTTCATTGGTGCTCCGCTCCTATGTGTCAAAATCAAAATACTATTTATTAAATTTAGGCCCTGAGAAGGCACTTATGAATGTCAAAACTACCACCGATTCGGAAAACAACCCAGATATCGAGAAGAACCGGCAAGAAACTCGATCTGGTTTATCTTTTCATAATAAGTAACATATTTTTTGAATATTACAACATAATAGACAAATAAAGCTACATACGTTTTTAATGGCTGCACAGAGAGAGGCGTCACTTCCAGACGTCGCTATCATTCACATATCACATATTGGTCTTAGCATGATATATCTATACTAATCTATATTAATATTATAAAGAGGTAGAGTTTGTGAGTTTGTGATGTTGTAAGGGGTAATCTCAGGAACTACTGGTCCGATTTGGAAAATTCTTTCAGTGTTTTATAGCTCATTTATCAGTGAAGGTTATAGGCTATATATCATCACGCTAAGACGCATAGGAGCGGAGCAGCAATGAAGAATGTTGCAAAATCGGGGTATTTTTTCCTTTTCAGAGCTTCCGCTGCGTTTTAGCGCAAAATAACCATTCCACGCTTACGTATTACCGCCCAACGAAGTGGGCACGGGTCGGCTAGTATCCTATAATCTTCCCCGATTAATGAGCTATATAACACTGAAAGATTTTTTCAAATCGGACCAGTATTTCCTGATATTACCCCCCACAACGTCATAAACTCACAAACTTTACCTCTTTATAATATTACTATAGAAGTATAGATTTATTTACTGTAGATATGATCTATCCTTTGGGGAATTTTTTTTTCGATGGAAAGTACCTATGTTCATTTCTGTTACTCTGATCGGTTCAGTAGTTAACAAGTTTAACAAACAAACAAACTCATTTTTCATTTGTAATATTAGTTAGGATATGTAAGTTAATATCATATATATTAATACGTGAAGCCCAAACTTTGTATCCCTTTTTACCGGAATTGGGCGAACGGATGAACGTGAAACTTGGCATAGTTAAAGTTTATATGGAGAAGTGCAGAAACCTATTTATTTTATATAAAATGCATTAGAAGTACATTAAATTAATTAAAATATGCATTACTCACACTACAGCTTCAATTTTACACAACATATACACACATGTAAATAAAAAAGACATTTTGACATCTGTCAATAAAGGACTTCAAAAAAGGTTGTGAAGGAGGTTGCTATGCTCGACTGTATGTATTATTTTACTCTTACGTTTCAATTACCCTTTTCCATTCTACATTCAACTTTAACAAATCAATGAACTATGGTCGAATGTCGACCACTGGGCGCCCACTAGTATATATAATTTTGTATGTGGTAGAGCCACGCTGAGGATATTACTGGTTTCAGCATGAATAGCTCGGCTCGTCCGGGGTACTACCACCCGACCCACAGACACACCGACGTGAAGTAACAGTGCTTGCATTGTTGCGTTTCGTTCGGTCAATGAGAGCGGCGGAGGCCCACCTCCCCTCCTCTCTCCCCTCCCTCCTTCCCCCCATCCCACTAACACAGGCTGGCAATGCACTTGCGACTCCCCTGGTGTTGCTAATGTCTATGGACGGCGGTAATTACTTAACATCAGGTGACCCGCCTGTTCGTTTGCCTCATATGACATTATCAAAAAACATTATATATAGTTGTAATTTCGCTTAAGTGATTAAACTATTATTTAATCCATACTAGCGGGCCCGGCGGACGTTGTCCCGCTCTGATAATAATAAAAACCTCGACACATTATATACCTAAACCTACCTTATGAATTACTATATCTACTGATGAAAACCGCATGAAAATCCGTTTAGTAGTTTTTGAGTTTATCGCGAACACACAGACAAACGTGGCAGAGAACTTTATTGTAAAATATGTAAGGATAAAGCAAGTAATAGAAATATCTAGATGAGAAAAGTCAAAGGCACCTGGTAGTTAATGTAAAAACATAATTTCACACAAGCGAATCCGCTATAACAAGCTAGTGTTGTTAAAAAGAGCGATTTCATTTAGTCACAGACAAGCATCATTGGAAATAACGAAGCTTAAAGACCAGTTCTCTAAAAACATTTAGTATTTTATCTTATTTTTTTGCAATTGAAATGCGTCTTAAAACGGAATATGAATGTTTATTTCTTCACTACATAGTATAAAACAAAGTCTCTTTCTCTGTCCCTATATCCCTATGTATGCTTAAATCTTTAAAACTACGCAACGCAGTTTGATGCGTTTTTTTTTAAATAGATAGAGTGATTGAAGAGGAAGGTTTATATGTATAATAACATCCATTAAATAGTGGAGAAATACTGTTGTTTTTGAGGTTTTTAATGTGATGTCGTAAATAATTACATAACCGATTCGATGCAGACGAAGTTGCACGGGTCAGCTAGTGAATAATATAATAAGAAGGTCTGTTTGTATACTTTATTTAAGACATTAAATTAAATCAATATAATTTTATAAATGATGGTTGTGCCTGCGTGAATGCTTATATAAAAATATTAACTAATAAAATCATTTGAATGTATTTAGTCCATCTACTTATCTCTCGTACTTAAGTCGCGTCGTCATTAAAATTACAATAACTTTTGATAGACTAAGCCCATTTTAATGAAACAAATACTAAATGTTACTCGAGGATATGCTTTATGATTTCCTTGGTGTGGTTTTATCGTAAACCCAGTACTTTAGCAGTGATGCGTGTTCATACAAACAGACAAGCAAACAGACATTTCCAAAAGTTATTGAAATGGTTTTTATGCCAGCAACATGTTTTTTTTACAAAAAATTTAAAATTACAGACCCGTTAGGTGTACATTTTATCTTTATATATAAATTTCTTCTGTACGTGTGTATGTCACTGAAGTCCTCCTAAACGGCTGGACCGATTTTGATGAAATTTTGTGTGCGTGTTCCACTGGATCCGAGAATGGTTTAGATTAGACAATTGGACCCGGTAGGTGGCGCTGCGGTTGAGTTTTAGATATTTTTTTTATAATCAAGGCAGGACAGCGTCCGCCCGGCCCGCTAGTTATCTGTAGGTAGATTTATATATAAATGTAGCAACAAACGCCGATGTAGTTCCAAGTTGGTTAGATTTTTGTCTACCTAGCAAATAATACATATTTGCATCATTCGTTAATTGTTATACTTTTTGTATTTAATTGTAAGTACCACGAAGCACAGTGAAAGAACATGTTTAAAATCGCCACATTTTTGTACCAATTTTTTGAAGTTTTGGTAGAGCCAGGCTGAAACTATTACTGGTTTCAACATGAATGGGTCGGCTCGTCCGGGGTACTACCGCCCTCTCATAGAAAACCGATGTGAAGTAACAGTGCTTGCATTGTTGCGTTTCGTTCGGTCAGTGAGAGCGCTGGAGGCCCCCCTCCCCTCCCCTCTCCTCTCTCCTCTCCCTCTCCCTCCCCTAACCCTTCCCTCAAAGGGTGGCAACGCTCTTGCGACTCCTCTGGTGTTGTTAGTGTCCATGGACGGTGGTGATCACTTAACAGCACATGACCCATCTGTTCGTTTGCCACCTATGACATAAAAAAAAAAGTTATACTTCTTTTGGCGCGTTAGGGAAAAATGATGAGAGTAAATTTTTCCGATGCGCGCGCACGCCGTCACGAAAAGCCATGAAGTTAGCTATAGTCAACATTTTGTTTCTTTGTATTCATTGTTTGTATTTCCTTGCATTAAAACTTTCAATGTATTAAATACCTTTTTTCTATTGTTAGTGTCGTTTTTTCTACAAACGTAGAATAAGAAAGATAAAATTTTTGAAAAGATTTTTATCATGTCACACCAAAGAAGTATAACTCCTAACGCGTGTACATAAGTACACGCACACTTTTTTGTATTACTTCTAGCGTTTGGACACAATCTCATCCGATTAAATGACGATGTGGCCCAAGATTGTAAACACGGTAAACTTTGAGGACTAGCTCTGAAGTGCAGGTGCCAGAACACACCAACAGGTGCTTGGCGGTAGTTCAACTTGAGAGTTGTAGCTAACTAGCCGGACTTAGAAAAATGCATACCATGCTATGGTTTCCTCATGTTTTCCTTCGCCGAAAGATTTCTTTTTATAGGAGGCAAACGAACAGGCGAGTCACCTGTTGGTAAATGATCGCCGCCGTTCATAGACACTAGCAACAGTAGGGGAGTCGCAAGTGCGTTGCCAGCCTCTGTTGGGAGGGGGAGGTAGAGGGGAGAGAGGAAGTCGGCCTCCGGGGCTCTCACTGTCCGAACGAAACGCAACAATGCAAGTTACGTTCACGTGAGTGTTTCTGTGAGAGGGTGGTACTACCCCGGACGAACCGACCCATTCATGCTGAAACCAGTAATAGCTTCAGCGTGGCTCTACCATCAACAGAAGCCGCTGTTATCAAGGCATTACTAAGCCATCATAGGTTTATATTTATTTAAATTGCTTCATCTAGTTATATGATATCTTTGTTTTTCAATCACATAACGTGTTTTATAAAAAAAAAAGCGGTGATACAAAAGTTGTTAGAATTTAATAACTTAATTATTGTTAAGTTGAACGAACTGTCTTAATGGTTGCGCGAGATATTAAGAACTTGTTTTTTTTTTCGCGTCTCGTCAGGCTTCGATACATTAATTGCTCAATTCTAATCGTTTATTTTTTACGTCTTATTCATTGGCAGATGATATTTTTGATGTGAAAACATATATTCGCTTGTTATAATAGTAGTCGTTCAAAATCTCTTGTGTTACAAAATACCGTCAGTTTTCAATCTATACTAATATTATAAAGGGGTAAAGTTTGTGAGTTTGTAACGTTGTAGGGGGTTAACGCAACGGGATGGGTCGGGGGGCCCGTCTCTCCATTGCACTGGTTCGGCCGTCTGGGAGATAGTCTACGCGTGCCAGGCTGTCTCTCTTTAGCGGGAGGCTCAGGATCTTCTTTCTGGGCCGGCCGTCGGGGCGACATGTGGAATACTCTGTCATCCCTTGTCCCCCATCATGGCGGTTGCGGGCACCCATGGGGTTTTAGTCCGTGCGAGTCGGGTTTTATTTTTTCCCTTATCAAACTGAAATAGTTTAGAATATTATCCGATACGAAATATATATAGGAGTTGTTGAGGTATGTATGCTTGGTACACATATATGTTTCATCAACTCTTATATGTATGAATAGTTAGCTTAGCTTAGGTTAGCTCCGCGAATTGCATGTATCAGGCAACAGCCAAAGCCGAGGTGTGCCGCGCACCCTTGAGCTAGTTGTCAAAGTAAAATCGGCTGAGTGCCTTAAGCGCTCGCCTTAATAGTCCGGTGAAGCTGTTAAGACCTTGCTTGGTCAATAGCGTAGTCAGTTTGAAAAAAAAAACCGCCCAACGAAGTGGGCACGGGTCGGCTAGTCGCTAATCACTACAAAAGTAGTAACCCGATAAGAATGGTTATGATTATAATATATAAAGTATGTCTGTACGTATTTGTCGCGTTGCATTTGTTTTGCTCTCACTACGTCATAAGGCTTAGTGTACGTGCCTGCGCGTGATTGCGGTGAATTGGCGCGCTCTGTAACATAAATTAGTGTAGCGTGAGAACGCTTTTAGCTAGAACGTTGATTCGTATATCATTTTCAAGAGCTTGAGAAGCACTTATGTTAGGTACTGTAAAAATATGTGACATGAAAAAATAAACCAGATCGAGTTTCTTGCCGGTTCTTCTCGATGACTGGACTGTTTTCCGAACCGGTAGTAGCTTTGACGTTCATAAGCGCCTTCTCAGGGCCTAAATTGAATAAAGGATATTTTGATTTTGAACTACTAGGAGATATAACAAAACAATAAAAATATTTGTAGGTGGTAGAGCCACGCTGAAGCTATTACTGGTGTCAGCATGAATGAGTCGGTTCGCCCGCGGTACACTCTCTCACACAAAATCGACGTGAAGTAATAGTGCTTGCATTGTTGCGTTTCGTTCGGTCAGTGAGAGCGTAGGAGACCCCCCTCCGCCCTCCTCTCCCAAACACAGGCTGGCGACTCCCCTTGGTGTTGCAAGTATCTATGGACGGTGGTGATCACATAACATCAGGTGACCCACCTGTCCGTTTGCATCCTATGATATAAAAAAAAATTGTCCGAAATATGGCTGTTTCACACGTGTTTGTATTCACACGGGTGAGTTGAATAAGAAAATGATACCAAATTTTCCGTTTACAGTACGGTTATAAACTGAAATAACATGGAAACTAAACAACTGAAGGTCAATCTGTCAATATTTTAAAAAATCTCTCTACTGTATTGCTCTCACTCCCTCCCTATTTTGTATGGAGTTTGTTTAAAACAAAAAAAATCAGTGTTCCGTACGTTTTTGCAAACGTTTTTGTAGTTAAAATTCTGATCGGTAACCTTTTTATGACGATGCAGTGAAAGGTAAACACTGTGTCGGGTAGAGTGTTGAAAACACCGATTCTCGCTCGATCACCGAAGTTAAGCAACGTCGGGTGCGGTCAGTACTTGGATGGGTGATCGTCTAACACTGCGTGACGTTAGCTTTTAGTTGTATTTTTTTTAAAATAAAATGTTTCCCTGTAACACAATGTTTCACATTTATCGTGTGTCTTTATGAGTCAACCTGTTCATTTTTTTTCCATACAATCCTTATTCTGACAATTACAAACACAACGAAAAAAGTATTAGCTAAATTGACAAAACATAACAATAAATGTCTGCGAAGTTCGAAAAAAACCCGACATCTGTTAGCTATTTCTTCGCGCGCTGCATAAATCCTTACAATTAGAAGAAGATGACGTATGACGTCATCATTTATAAATACACTAACGTAAGCAAAGTTTTTAAATAACCAGCGATGTAAATCAAACCAAAATGGGATGCAGTTCCACTAACAAACAGTAAACAAAACAAATTAAACAACGGTGCGCGGACCACTAAAAAGGCATAACAACAATAGTGGCACCCCTAACTTGAACGATTAACATTCCCGGACAACCCTAACGGGCATAAACCGGATAAATGAGGATGATAATTTATTGTATGATAAAATTAAATAGGTCCATTAGCATCTAAAACGTTCGAGGTGGTTTTATTTTTGACTAGCTGTGGCCGCGACGCCGTCCGCTTGGAACCTAATGTACCTAAAAACAACTGTGAGTAATAAAATCGTGTGAAAGTATTAACTTATCTCCTTTCCTCTCGTACTTAAGTCGCGTCGTCATTAAAATTACAATAACTTTTGATAGACTGAATTTAATGAAATCAAAAATAAATGTTACTCGAGGATTTTTCCGGTACTATTGAAGACCAGTTCTTCTTTCATTATTTTTGACAACCTTCTAGTAGATTATTGCTATTATCGATTAGATAATGATATTAGAAGTTTGTTGAGATAATTTCAATGAACTAACAAGATGGTGGCCGTCTCGTTAGAACTTTCTAGGGAGTTTTCGTGGCAAGTCAGAATTCACGCTCCGTGATATAATTTCCCATCCATTACACACATGCACAATAACCAAACTGTACTATGTAATACGCTACCAATATTACAATATATAGATCCAAATAACACAAAATTATGAATGATATATAAAAGCCTGTATATGATAGATAGTAAATAAAAATAAGAACTCTTAAATGGAATTGGGCGGGTCATATATATATATAGATTACATGACGACCGATGGACAAAAAAAGTGACAGTATGGATACCATGGGGGCATAAAAGAAAAAAAGGAAGGCCCAAAAAGAGGTGGAGTGATGTCTTTAAAGAAAGGTGTGGTTGGAAATGGCGAAGAATAGCGTCAAGGAAAGAAGAATGGAGAAGTTTGGGGGAGGCCTACGCCGCTGAGGCGAGTGCTATATAGTTCTTGATTAAAAGATAAAATAAAAATATAATAGTAGTATTAGTATGTAGCAATAAAAGGCTTTTTTATTTTTATTTATTTTTTATATGAAGCTATTTGGTATCAAATTTGGAAACAATAAATGTGTACGAGCTTCAGGCTCACTACTATAAGATTCTAGACTGATACGGACAGGGTAATAATAATACTCGGAATGCGTGAAATAGATTGTTTATTAATATGAACTTATAAGGTATTTATAGAGACGCGATCGTTCATTTCTTTGAACGACGTTCTATTTACAATATATACAAAAGTTGTCTGCCAAAAAGGATGACATACTCGGTAGCTACAAATGTAAAGACAGAAGTATAGATTATAAACAATTTTTAAACCAACTTGGCTGTTTGCTTGTATGACCTTTGCCGCATTATCAAAGACACTTAGTTGTGGATTTTTAACACCGTGGAAAAACGCATTAGGGTGCAATAATTCCCCAAACCGCCCACCTCCGCACCTCGCAACATGAAAATACTCCGGCAAACGTTTTCCCCGTTCTTTTGTTTAATTAAAAACACGAATAAAAAATTTTTACAGGCCATTTTATCGGGTGATAAACGACTCAGTAGCCGTATAACGTCGTTTTATTATAGAAAAACGAACTTTAACGACCGTGTTTTAGAGCACTATATCGCTTAAGATGCGACGTTCGGGTGTGTAATTTTTTTCTCTCCAAATTGCTGAAAAGATTTGTGTTTCCGTGTTTCCTGTTCTATTTTTGATGGGATTAAAATCAAATTCGTTTGCCAACGTAATTGTTGGACTCGATTTTTATAGTACCTTATGGTTAAAAACAATTTCTTCAAAGTCAATTGTGTCGCAATTGAGCTAAATCTCGTTTTAACCTATACTAATATTATAAAGAAGTAAAGTTTGTGACGTTGTAGGGGGTAATCTCAGGAACTACTGGTCTGATTTGAAAAATTCTCTGAGTGTTATATAGCTCATTTATCGAGGAAGGTTATAGGCTATATATCATCACGCTAAGACCAATAGGAGCGGAGCATCAACGAAGAATGTTTCAAACTCGGAGTATTTTTTCCTCTTGAGAGCTTTTGCCGCGAGTTAGCGTCAGCCCAAAGTAACTACCTATTCAACACGGACGAAGTCGCGTGACTAGTCGTTCATATAACCTGTATAATTTGTTTTAGATTATCAGTTTTTATACACCCAGAGCGAAGTTCAAATTTTGCCGTTCATAAGGGCTTTAGTTCTTTCTTTATGATCTTTATATTTTACACTAGCCTCTGCCCGCGACGTCGTCCACGTGAATAGTTACTTTGAGCTAACGTTAACACGCAGCGGAAGCTCTCAGGAGAAAAAAAACCCTATTTTGAAACATTCTTCGTTGATGCTCCGCTCCTATTGGTCTTAGCGTGATGATATATAGCCTATGACATTCACAAATAACGTGGCTTTCTATTGGTAAAAGATTTTTTTAAATTAAAAATTCGCTCTTGTATTACCTGAGATTGATACAACGTTACAACCTCAAAAACTTTACCTCTTTATAGTTAGTATATATAGTAATATTAGTATAGGTAACCAAACTATATTACGTAAAATTCCATCAATATTACAAAATATAGAGTCAACTAACACAATATTATGAATAAAACATAAAAGCCACTACTTTGACATACTTACTAAGATTCTGACAAAAAATCCAAGAACAAAGTTATTCCATTGTTTTAAGTTTTCACTTCTGTCGGCGGTCCTTATTACTGCCTCGAGATATCTCTCAGTTTCTCTGTTTTTTTTAATGTCATTGGTGGCAAACGATCATGTGGGTCACCTGATGTTAAGTGATCACCACCGTCCATAGACACTAACAACACCAGAGGAGTTGCAAGTGCGTTGCCACCCTTTGGGGGAAGGGTTAGGGAAGGGAGAGGGAGAGGAGAGGGGAGGTGGGCCTCAGGCGCTCTCACTGACCGAACGAAACGCAACAATGCAAGCACTGTTACTTCACGTCGGTTTTCTATGAGAGGGTGGTAGTACGCTGGACGAGCCGACCCATTCATGCTGAAACCAGTAATAGCTTCAGGGTGGCTCTACCACCAGTAAAACCTGTATTAATTATAATGTTAAAATAATATAGAATGCAGACAAAGCCACACACACCACTAGTATAATAACATCAACAATAAGTTACCTACGTTCAACACGTTTTAAAACGATTCGATAGGAAACAACATAAATACATTTGATATTCAATCTAAATCGTGTCTTGCAACGTCGGTTTTAAAGTGTTAAATCCCTTGTTGAAATGTATAATAAATATTCAGCCGCAGGAAGCCGCGGAAATGTTTAGGAGTCGTTTATTTTATTCAGATAGTGCGCGCTGTATAGTATTGCCTGACAAACGACTATTAATTCCGTAGATAATAATTTAAACGTTATAAAATTATATTTTTTGATATGAAACCTCTTTAAGTGGGACTAACTAATGCATTAGGTGACGTCAGAGTGACGGGAAGTAAAAATATAATATAATTTATTTATGCATTTTAATGTATTATTTTCGCTGTCATAAAATAAAGTGTCATGGCGTCCGCGGCAGGGAAATGGCGTCGTGTTGTATCCGAACTATTTTTAGTAAAATTTGCATTAAACATTTATTTAATTAATTAAGTTGTCAACATATACATTAAAATGTTTACCTTCGTTTTTGTTTATTACTTCTGAAGTAGAATAACATATATGTGTGAAAAATATAAAATAGAAAAAAAAAATCGGTATCTATAAACTTGTGGAAAATTTAAATCCTAATTTATTCGATAGATCTTTAAAATATTGTTGATTTTAACTCAAGAATGTATATTTTCAATCGCTTTAAATAAGGTAATTATATTATAAGAGCTAATTAATAGAGTCTAGTAGAAGACTAAATTTATGTTATGTTAAAAAAAGTCCTCCATCGCTTCAAACAAACTTACAAATTCTTAATCAAGTCGAGTACCTGGGCTGTTATAGATATTGGGTCTGTTTCATAGGACATATGTTTAGAAGTTATTGTACGTTCTTGAGAACTTCGAAAGGTCTATATTAAATTAACTGTATTTGATTTTGATGTGAAACATCTTTAGGCGCGGGTAAACCTGATTTTGGCATTTTAACGAAATACTCAAAACATTTACAACCCTATATGTATAAATATAAGATTCAAATTGTTTTGCCTGCCACTCGTTATACTAGCGTTACGCGGCACGCGACGACGATGTAGTCTGGTGAAGCTGTAAAGGCCTTGCTAGACTAATAGCGTAGTCAGTTCGAGAAAAAAAACGCGCCGACGACCTAGACCCTTTCATAAATGCTGCCAAAAACACTGCGCCTACGCCTAGTTGAATTTATTTAATAAAAATTAATATTTATGTAATAAAATAAATAAACAGACATTATTTTATGGAACAAATTTGTACTTTTTTAATTCTCATTATGTCATAGCTGATTCCTGTTGTAATCTGTTCTTTTAGGCATATAACTTATACAAAACAATTTCGATGTTTCACAACTGCCAGGCGTCCCATGACGGCACAATTTTATAGTAAAAAGTTACAAGCTTGTAAAATATGAATATTTTTTCCAAAATTAATGTTCTATTTATATTCAAATAACGACAATCTTATTTACCAATTACTTTTAATGTAATAGAAAATATTTGGACAATAAATAATTTAACACTTTCCGTTATTCGTTAAACCTGGCAACCCAGTCCAGATTTATAACACTGAAATCGCACGCGAAACGGTAAAAAGATCTTTTAAAGCTGATTGCTTGTGATTTAATATCCTCCATTTTATTTGTACGTTTGAAAAACTGTGCCTGTTACTGGTTCGATTCTCGCCCGTACTAAACAATCCATTATATTATTGTATAGTGGTAGGCCATGGATGTAATGGATTCAATAAAACATTATAAATTTACGATTATTTTTTTTATGTCATTGGTGGCAAACGAACATGTGGGTCACCTGATGTTAAGTGATCACCACCGTCCATGGACACTATCAACACCAGAGGAGCCGCAAGTGCGCTGCCACCTTTTGGGGTGAAGGGTTACGGGAGGAAGAGGGAGAGGAGAGGAGAGGGGAGGGGAGGCGGGCCCCCGGCGCTCTCACCCACCGAACGAAACGCAACAATGCAAGCAATGTCACTTCACGTCGGTTTACTATGAGAGGGTGGTACTACCCCGGACGAGCGGACCCATTCATGCTGAAACCAGTAACAGTCTCAGCGCGGCTCTACCACCATTAAAATGAAATTTCTTTACGTTTTAATCTAGTTACCCTACATCGTAAATAAAAAATCCGTTCGAAAATAATAACCACGATAATTTTGTAACCGACGATCGAAAATACCGCGAAAAGTTGTTACGTCACTTACCTGTCGTTTTTTTCGTTGCATCCGGTTTGAAATCACAACGATTCTAAAGACGTTACATTTTAAAAATAGTGCGTGCAGTCCCTCCGCGCGGAAGAAATGAACCTTCGTAATGTGGAAATGAAAATAGGAAGGGGTAGAAATTGATTTTTAGTGAAATCATATTGTTTCTTTAAGACAAACTTTATTAACATTGCTTACAATTCACAATAGATCGTATCTTTTAATTATGATTTTCGTGTGGAGAAATATCCAAATCTATAACATTTACAATGGGATTATGATAACTAAAGTAAGATACGAAATGTTTGATTATTTTTCTCGCTCTGTTTCGTTCTATTCCCCCTCCCCAGGAGCGTTGAACGTTTAACGTAACAGTGCTTTCATACCCTCTCCGTGGTAGCGTTAAACGTTTAACGCAACCTTGTTGGAAGTTGCATTAGAAGTGTCACTTCAATATATCACACATATTGACAATTTCAGCCGTTCCTAATATCTTATGTTATTTTCAAGATCTTCAAATTTTGTACTTATAAAATATAAAGATCATAAAAAATAACTAAAAACCTTACGTACGGCAAAATTTTAACTTCGTTCTCGATCTATAAAAACTGGAAATCTTTAAAAAAAAACATGTTATATGAACGATTGCCATTAGATTTAGCATGACACTCTAAATCGCGTCAAAAACTCCAACTACTTCTTCTATTTTATTTTTGGCAACCAGTCCTCTAGTAGACTATTACTGCCATTGTCAAATGTTTATCGATATTACAAGTTTCTTGATACAATTTCAATGAACTAACAAAATGGCGGCCATCTGTTGGCGGGCATTATATATATTCAGGTTTCCGAACGGACAAGCGTCCCTTCCGCCTTCCTTCCTTGCAATCACTCTGTCACTTACGCCACGATCCTTACCGCGGACGCAACGAAAAAAACGATCTCTTGTTCATTCCCAAGAATTGGTAGTCAACCATCACTACTATTATAAAGTTTGGTGTAAAAAGCGCATAGACACTAAACCAAATATAGTGCATAATATATACCGTCGCGAGTGAAGTGAAACCCGGTAATCAACACCGGTGAGTCCGCATCCCTTATTTCGCAAACCCCCCCTGAACCAGCACCTTTACGCACAAAACACCATCTTTTGTGGCAAGTCAGAATCCATGCTCCGTGGTATTATTTTCGATCCACTTCACATGTGCACAATAACCAAACTATATTACGTAAAGCACCACCAACATTACACAGTATAGGGCCAAATAACACAAGATTATAGATAAAATATAACGACCACTACATGGCATTCCAAGATCCCGCCAAAATCTCCCTCCAACTAGTAAACTAGTTATCATCATCATATCATGTATATTAATACGTGAAGCCAAAACTTTGTATCCCTTTTTGAGAGAAACGCGCGAACGGATGAACGTGAAACTTGGCATAGTTATAGTTTATATGGAGGAGAAGTGCAGAAAGCTATTTATTTTATATAAAATGCATTAGAAGTACATTAAATTCAATATGCATTACTCACACTACTGCTTCAATTTTACACAACATATACACACATGTAAATAAAAAAGACATTTTGACATCTGTCAATAAAGGACTTCAAAAAAGGTTGTGAAGGAGGTTGCTATGCTCGACTGTATGTATTATTTTACTCTTACGTTCCAATTACCCTTTTTCATTCTACATTCAACTTTAAAAAATCAATGAACTATGGTCGAATGTCGACCACTGGGCGCCCACTAGTATGTATAATTCGTTATGATTTTATTAAAGATGGCCGCTATCGCTTATCACGTCACGGCCAATAATAAACTGTTATTGAATTATAGGGGTCCCTAACATCGTTAATTAGGCGATGGAAGGGAGAAGGGAGGGAATTAGTAGCGAGTTAGGGGACTCCGGTCCCATATCGCGATCAGTACTTTTAGGACAACTGTTTATTTGATTAGCATTATATTATGGACTATCTGTGCCCGCGACTTCGTCCGCCTGGAATCGAATGTACAAAACAGTGACTTATAAAATCATCTGAATGTATAAAGTCCATTTACTTATCGACTTTTCTCTCGTACTTAAGTCGCGTCCGCATTAAAATTACAATAACTTTTGATAGAGTGAACCGATTTTAATGAAACCAAGACTAAATGTTAGTCAAGGATATGCTTTATATTTATATATACTGGATATGTTCAAACAGACAGTCAGACAATTCTAAAAATGACTGAAATTTTATTACTTATTTAAGGCTAACTGTTACTCGATTACAGTATTCCTCGACAGTATTTCAGCAGTGATGCATGTTCCAACAAACAGAAGTACAGACATTTACAGACACCTCATCTAAAAAATACATATACGTTTGATTTGTATTCGATGTGTATAGATGGTTTTGACATAGTTTCGATTGTAGAAATACTTTTTTCAAGTTTATTTCGTACACATTAAAAATATACTATTTCATTCTCTCGCAGCCTAAAACCTATATATAGATTTATGGTTGTCTCATTTTCGTTACATCATTTTTTGCTTAATAAAATCCAATTCAGACCGTTCCAAAAGAAGTTTTACTACAAAAATATGACCAGTGACTAATTAAAATTAAAAAAAAAAACAACACAATAATAATACCGTCCGTACTATTTACCACAAGCAAGTACGCAATGTTATTTAATTAGTGTAAACAGCTCCCCTTTGTGGATAAAGGGGATTCAAACTCGGCCTCACATCGATATGGACGGTCGTTTATTAATTTATTACATTATCTAATTACTACCCTTTTATTTGGGTTTCATATTTGTTTTATATGCGGCATCCCTTTATGTGGTGTCCTGAGAAATATTATTTAATTGGCTGGATTAAAAGTATTATTAAAGTGAATATTTCAGTGATTTTTGCAAGGGAAAATGACGCCCTTCTTTGTGCATCCACCAAAAACGAATGTAACTATTTATGTATTGTAATAATATATAACATTTGTTATATATTTATAGTAATAGTATAAAACAAAGTACCCTGTTACGTCTGTCTGGGCAGCCTGTTCGCGTGAAACCACTAAAAGCATTGTATAATGTATTGGAAATATATGCTTAAAAAATGTCCCCGATCGAGTTTCTTGCCGGTTCTTCTCGATGACTGGGTTGTTTTCCGAACCGGTAGTAGTCTTTGACGTTCATAAGTGTCTTATTAGGGCCTAAACTGAATAAAGTATTTTTGATTTGATTTGAAACACAAAAACTATTGAACGGATTTTCATGCGGCTTTCACCGGTAGGTAAAGTGATTAATTAGGAAGAGTTCGATATATAATTTGTCATGCTTTTTTTATTATCGGGGCGGGACAACGTCCGCCGGTCCCCCTAGTATAACATAAAGTGATAAAACAGATCGAGTTTCTTGCCGGTTCTTCTCGATGATTGGGCTGTTTGTCCGAACCGGTGGTAGCTTTGACGTTCATAAGCGCTATTTCAGGGCCTAAATTGAATAAAGTATATTTTGATTTGATTTAAAAACTAATGGGTTCGCGTCACCGATTTCCTTGACATGCTAGTGACGTACTACGATTGCGTCAGACTCGCGACGCGTAGTATAGAGAGAGGCCTGTGTACATATAATATTAATATTATGTATTGAGATTGTTTAGCCCATCATAAGTTTGATGAATTAATAAAAAATTGTAAATAAATCACTACATATTATAAAACAAAGTCCTCTGCCACGTTTGTCTCTTTGTTCGCGATATACTCAAAAACTACTGAACGGATCTTCATACAGTTTTCACCAGTAGATAAAGTGATTCGTGAGGAAGGGTTAGGTATATAATTGAACCCGAGTAGGTGGCGTTGCGGTCTGATTCTAAGGCTTTTTTATTACCAGGTCGGGACAGCGTCCACCGGGCTCGCTAGTAAATACATAAATCAGATCCTATCTGTTATTCTGATGTATAAAATAAATAATAGTTTAAAAAAAAAACTAAAAAAAACACGCTTTCATAAACAAATCCAACTAAAAAACGGAAAATAATATTTAATAAATTTGGATTAAGAATAGTGTAAATTAGAAATAAATGTATATTTTTGTAAAAAGTGACAAAAAAATGATAAAAATTCTGTTTTTTAGTTGGATTTTTTATGAAAGCGTGTTTTTTTAAACTATTATTTATTTTTTTAGTTAAATTTTTTTAACTTTTTTTTTCGGATTATTTTATTGTCATCGACCTTTGACAGGTGTGTAAAGTTTAAATTAAATCTGATCGTTCAAAGTAGGACAAAATCGAGCTCAAAGGGGTCGGTTACAAACATACAGGTGAAGCTAATAAAAGCGTGATAAAAAATATCGAAATCTTTCTAGCAGTTTTTGCGTGATGCGCGCACAATGACAGACTTCTATCATTTTATTTATATACATATGTATTTACTTAAAATAATACTCTTGTCCTCAGGTCCTAGAAGCAGAAGGGCTAAGAAGAAAATGAATCCTGAAGAGAAGAGACCTCGAACCGCATTCAGTGCTGCCCAACTCGCTAGACTTAAGGTTCGATATACATATATAGTTTGTTTTTCTCACGTACTTAAGTGCCGCGTCGTCATTAAAATTATAATAACTTTTGATAGACCGAACCGATTTTAATGAAACTTGGACGAAATGTTACTCAAATATATACTTTATAATTTTATTGAAAAGGTTTTATCACAAACGCAGTACTTTAGCTGTGATGCGTGCACATACAAACAGACAGACATTTCTAAAAATTATTAAAATGTATTTTGTCGCTTATTCCTAGACACCTGCAACCTTTTTTTTTAATTTAAAAAGTACATACACGTTATATTTATATATATAATACATATAATATAATATATATATGTATAGATTTACATAAAAAATCTAAGCTTTTAAAACGTAATTTAAGCACACTTACACCTTTTAAATGTAATAATATCGTGTATTTCTCCCCACAGCACGAGTTTGTAGAAAATCGGTACCTCACGGAACGAAGAAGGCAGAGCCTTGCAGCGGAGCTGGGTCTGGCTGAAGCGCAAATCAAAATCTGGTTCCAGAATAAGCGAGCCAAGATCAAAAAAGCGTCCGGACAGAGGAATCCGCTCGCGATGCAACTCATGGCTCAGGGACTATACAACCACAGCACGGTAACCGAGAGCGACGAGGACGAAGAGATAAACGTCACGTAGGTTAGACAAGGACGAAACGTTAACAGTACGTTCTCGTTGTATTATGGCCGCTATGGGCAACAAATCAACAGTACGTTCTCGTTTACAAATACAGAGTCGAACTTTGCACACTTTACATGACACTTTATGACTCCTTTTTAAATAATTTTGAATACAAATTGTAATAATTTCGATACAATACTTATGTATAACTTAAATAATGTCCGTAATTGTCGAATTTTAGGTGTAAAAATCATAGATAAATTGCTACAGTTATTAGTTGCAAATTAGTTGAGTTTTTGGTGGGATGTTGTAATGTCTAGTAGTGTTTTTTATATTTTATTCACAATCTTGTGTGATTTGGCCTTATATTATATAATATCGGTGGTGTTTTACGTAATACAGTTTGGTTATTTTGTACAAGTAGATGGAAATAATACCACGGGGCATAGATTCTGCGATGACACAACAATTCTCTGGAAAGTTCTAACAAGAGGACCGCCATTTTGTAAGAACATTGAAATTATCAAAAAAAACTTGTAATATAATTACCTATGCGACAATGGCAGTACTACTAGATGCTTGGTTTAATGACCTGGGTATTATATTGTACGCTGAGATGTAGAGTACAGATTTGTACTCCACTGATTTAACTTAAAAAATTTCTTTTCAAGTATTTCCAGTATAGAAATATTTCGAAATGTCTAGAACAGTAATCGAAAATACGAGCGAGATTTATGAAAAGTAATAAGGAAAACCTTTTTTTAACTTATACAAAAACAGAAATGGACACGGGTTTAACACGTGTTTTACTAACCAGTGCCTACAATTTTAGATCCAGTTGAACACGTGCTTATAATAATTTATTACAAAAGCGTGTCCAAGCGGTCTCATCATTCAAAAACGTTCCATTACATACAGATATTCTGCAAACTATTTCAATTTATCTATACTAATATTATAAAGAGGTAAAGTTTGTGAGTTTGTGACGTTGTAGGAGGTAATCTCAGGAACTACTGGTCTGATTTGAAAAATTCTTTCAGTGTCATATAGCTCATTTATCGAGAAAGGTTTTAGGCTATGTATCACCACGGTAAGTCCAATAGGAGCGGAGCACCAATTAAGAATGTTTCAAAATCGGGTTATTTTTACTGTTGAGAGCTTCCACTGCGTGTTAGCGTTAGCGAAGTCGCGGGCAGAGGCTAGTGAATATTCTTGTTCAGATCTTCATTAAGCAAATGTACTTATTATAAGTTAAATTGGTTATCATTATTGTGAAATTTTAATTAAAAGAAAATGATGTAATTGTTAAAATACGCAACTAAGTTTATACTATGCACAAGTTTAAGAGAATTCATGTAGAGAGTTTAAAAAAAATTGATATTGAATGATAAATAATGTTTAGTCGTGTTTTTTATATAATTATTTTTGTGTAAATAAAATTATAGCCTTATTGAGTTCTATTCATTAATTAAATTGTAGTAAAAGAGAATGTTCCTTTTTGTAAATAAATATATAGATTAATAATGTATTTATTTGTTTTAGTATATATTATAAGTCATCGTTATATAAGTTTACAAAATAAGTCATTAAAGTTAGAACATAGATTATAGACAAATTAACTTAGAAGAACCAATGATATTATATCTAAAAAGCTGTAGATACCTACATGATATTTTGACAATACAAATGGCACGGTAACGCACACATACGTAAAGTAACATCGTAACGCCACAGATAAATTGTGGAAGTAAGATGGCGTATTCTCAATAGCGGTGGTGAAAAAGAAATAGTTATATGTTGCTTAGATACGGGCGGATTGACGATAAGGCACTGTCGAAGTATCTACAGCTTCTTAGTTATAATATCATTAAGAAGAACTAATTAAATATTAACGGAACCTACAGCGGTATGGTTTTTGGGAAATAATTTAATTTCTTAAAACTAATTGCAACTCTTTTCAGTCAAATGCCGAGCGTAAGCTTCCTCTATTTTACGCAATTTTTGACTACACTGTAGGACCAGTCTTGTAAATTTTTGAAAGTTTATCTAAATCAATAAATGAAAATAAAAAATGATAGGTTTTTTTTAACAAATTTATGATGCGATCGAGTGACCAAAATAATGTTTTGGTAAGTTTAAAAGTGTTAGGAAAATACAACCAAGTGTGAATTGTATTCACGTATCGAGGGTTCCAATAATCCAATACAATATGTTGTGTATTTAAAAATAATCCTACAAATAAGTCGATCCAGTCAAGGACGCTAGAAGTGAAAACTCAAAACAATGAAATAAATGTGTTATCTTTTAAATTTTCATAAATTTAAATTTCAGAATTTGTTTATTGAAATTATTGATATTAGTGTGGTTTTCATATCTACTGACACTCGGAGCAATAATTATATATATTTTGACGCCAACCACTCAAGCGCATTACGGTCGGTCGTGTCACAACGCAAAATCATAAGTGTATCTCCTGTCAAAAAATACTGTTCAACGCACCTATATAGATATATCTTGGAACATTTTTTTTCTTAAATTTTGTTGGTTTCGCACAGATTTTGCAATATAAAGGGAGAGAGGGATCGCAATTTAATACAATTCAACGCAACTCAATCACTTGCCGTGTTGCATGAACATAACATTAAAGTCACCAGTTTTTATCAGTCATGATTTAGATACAGTGAGAGTCGCGGTAATTTCGAAGTCCGTTAAATGTCTTAAGATTAGATTATATAGCAGAGTTCTTCTTCATCGAGCACAGAATATCGAATGGACATGTACGATGCCTATCACAAAGCATTATGTACCCTAGTGTCTTAAACCTGGGGCATTCTTGAAGCAAATGTTCTAAGTTTTGAACAGATGTCTCATCAATTATTGAACATTATTGCAAAAGTACATTCTGAATAGCTCAAGTGAGGTCCGTTCCCTCGGCGTGGAGTCCTTGAGTACGCTGCTCGCGCGATACAGTGACACAAAATCTTACATCACTGCGACAACATTACACATATCACCTCCACACACGTGCACGCATACACGCTTACACATGCAAGTGGAAGGGTTTTATTTTTTCCCTTATACAACTGAAATAGTTTAGAAAATTATCCGATACGAAATATATATAAGAGTTGTTGAGGTATGTATGCTTGGTACACATATATGTTTTAACAACTCATATATGTATGAATAGTTAGTTTAGGTTAGCTCAGATAAGTCGCGAATTGCATGTATCAGGCAACAGCCCAAGCCGAGGTGTGCCGCGCACCCTTGAGCTAGCTGCCCAAATAAAATCGGCTGAGTGCCTTAAGCGCTCGACCTTGCTAGGTCAATAGCGTAGTGAGTTCGAAAAAAAACACATTCTGAATATGTTCAGATACATTCTTATTCCGCGGAACTTTTATAGCCGTATATATGCAACTATTATTAAAGTGATTCTTCTAATGGGTTTTGAATTTTTGATCGACAACGTTTTTGTGTGACGAAAAGTGGTGGGTGCAGACACTGTGTTGGATACAGTGTTGAAAACACCGGTTCTCGTTACGCAACGTCGGGCGACGTCAGTACTTGGACGGGTGACCGCCAGGGGTCATCGTGTGACGTTGGCTTTTTGTTGCATTTTTTAACGTTTCCCTATAAAACAAAAGTTTCACTTTTATCGTGTGGTTTAACAGCATACTCTGTTTTTTTTAAACATCATTAGCGTAAGAATAGGGTAATCCTTACAGTCGTATTGAAGTATGAACATTGTAGACATTAAAACCAGTTTGACACGGTACTTGAACTCACTATCCGACGAATCGGTAATGTGCTTTGGGACTTATTATAAAAACTATTACTTAAAAAACTGGTCTCACTGAATCTGAAACATGATAACAATTTGTCATAGTTTCTAGTATTTAAATTATTTCGGTTTCTCTCAAAGTTTAGCTTTACTTAGTTTTTGCGGACATATATTAGATTATAATGAATGTATTGGACAGTCAGAGTTAAGATACCGAAATAATCATTTTTTTATCATCGCCATACAGACAAATCCGCTGAAATAAGTTAGTATTGTGTTATATATGTGTAAAACGAATTTATAAAACTTTGTAGTCAAGCCATTAAAATCTTCCATTTTGTTTACATTTTTATTCATTGTAAATTAATTTTATATGTAATTAAATGTAATGAGTTCTTTATTGTATGTAAATTAATTAATTAGTCGTGACTGTGTTAATTTGTATTTGTGTAAAGAATATAAATTATGTTTTCAAAATAATGACTACGTTTGTTTTATTTTAAAAACCTCCTTTGAAAAAATCTTAAAAACGAAGTATTGTTTCGTGTCTATCTGTTTATTCACTCAGTTCTTCTAAATAACGCAATGAATTTTGATACAATTTTCACTGTCGTTTATAGCAGTATGACTATTTTCACATAGACCACTTTCAAAATTTATCTGGCTCCAATGGACCCCCTGTAGCTACATTTCTACCATATTCCCAAAACTGGACAAAAAATGAGATAATTCGATCTGCCTATGTGTTGCGGCTGAGTTCGTTCTATATTGGTGAACAATCAAACAAGAAGAAAATGTTTATTAAATAATATCAATCCAACTATTTAGTTCTTCACTATCGAAAGCCGATACATTTTCGTGGACCCCTGCTTACGAATTGTGAACTCCAGTTATTTTGTCACGCCAACGTAGACCTCCGTCGAGTGTCCTGTGGACCCCTGTAGGCCCACCTGAACCACTTTGGGAACTAATGGTTTAGAGAATTTCTTCAGGAAGATTGTTATATACAATACGTGTATATTATTTATACTATATATACTAATATTATAAAGAGGTAAAGTTTGTGAGTTTGTGACGTTGTAGGGGGTAATCTCAGGAAGTACTGGTCCGATTTGAAAAATTATTTCAGTTTTATATAGCTCATTTATCGAGAAACGTTATACACCACGCTAAGACCAATAGGAGCGGAGCACCAATGAAGAATGTTTCAAAATCGGGGTATTTTGTTCTCTTGAGAGCTTCCGTTGCGTGTCAGCGTTAGCCTAAAGTAACTACTCCACGCGAACGAAGTCGCGAGCAGAGGCTAGTAATATACTAGATAATTATATGAATTATTATCGAAAAGGAAATAGGAAATTAATTATATCAAATTAATTTTGTCATATATAATAACTTATAATTATATATTCATCTTAAAATATTTATTTTGAATAATTATGTATATTTCTTTGTATTTATATATAGATATGAAAATATATTAAAAGATATATTTATTTAGTATAATTTATTAATTAGGCTAATTGTGTTTATAAATGAAAATAAATGAAGGTACATAATTATATGGATTTGTTGATTTAATTAACTTTATTATTTAAATTAGCGAAATGTATTTAATTTGATGAAATATATACTTCTATACTAATATTATAAAGATGTAAAGTCTGTGACGTTGTAGGGGGTAATTTCAGGAAGTACTAAACCGATTTTGAAAATTACCAATATATAGCCACGTTAATTGTCAATCTCATAGGCTATATATCATTACGCTAAGACCCATAGAAGCGGAGCAATAATGAAGAATATTTTAAAATCGGGTTTTTTTTTCATTTTGAGAGCTTCCGCTGCGTCTTAGCCCAAAGTAAGTATTAACTAATTATATTATCTATAATCTATACTAATATTATAAAGAGGTAAAGTTTGTGAAGTTGTAGGGGGTAATATCTGGGGAGTCGGAGAAAACATGGTCGAACGAAAACGTTTCTTACGAATGCTGCCTTAACGATGAGAGATATATGATTGAGTTCTAGAGAAAAGTTGTAGCTTGATAATGCATATTAACGGCCAACGAAATGGTCACGGGTCGGCTACTATGCCTATAAAGTATAGAATAGTCGATGTGTCGTACTGAAGTCTCAAGAAGTTTTTATGCGCTTACATAAATAAGGCAGGCTAAACTTTATGAGATACATTTTTTTTTTTTTATGTCATAGGTGGCAAACGAACATGTGGGTCACCTGCTGTTAAGTGATCACCACCGTCCATGGACACTAACAACACCAGAGGAGTCGCAAGTGCGTTGCCATCTTTTGTAGGGAAGGATTAGGGGAGGGAAAGGGAGAGGAGAGATGAGAGGGGAAGGGAGGTGGGTCTCCGGCGCTCTCACTGACCGAACGAAACGCAACAATGCAAGCACTGTTACTTCACGTCGGTGTTCTATGAGAGGGCGGTACTACCCCGGGCGAGCCGACCCATTCATGCTGAAACCAATAATAGTTTCAGCGTGGCTCTACCACCATTGAAAAATAAAGTAGGCAAAGGGAGTAGATTAAAATGAATCATTCAAAAGAACTCGATCTCTCAATACTTCTTCCCCCATTTTCAGCCCTTAGAAATTACCGAAATAGTAAAATAGCAAACATGTGCAAATTAAGGAGATTCGAATACATTATTAGATTTTTTTTTATTGTGGCACGGCAAAATGACTGCACTATGTCTGATGGTAAGCACAGTAGAATCCAATAACAATGGCGACCACCGAGACAGAATCTATCCATCGCCAGTCGCCGCTGTCATGCCGGCCTGCGAAAAGCTGGATATGCACAGGCTGATCCCGAAACGCGACCCGCAGAAGCGAATCACTATGACGGGCATTTTCGCCATATACACGGTGGTTGCGACCCAGATAGGCTGTAAAACCCTACAACCCCGCTTTCGCCATTGTTCGTTATTCAGCAGGGTGCACCACGTGCAGGTGAGTTTGGCTTGGGTGTCTCAAGTATTACGATGTTATACACACCAGAAAACCGGACCTCCTAATTTTTCTTCTCCCCATTTCCACCTGGTAGAAGTAGAATTTTCAAAAAAGTGAAACATGGGCAGACGTGTGCAAAGAAATAGTATCAAATGGATTATGAAAAAAAAATCGATCTCTCATATTGATTGCAAGACAAAATACGAGTATACATCACTACTTACTTACTTACGGCACTTGAATGTTAGATATAATAAGTACATATATAAAAACAGGTAGCAAGTAAATATGTAAATACACACACATATACCGTAGTCCGGTGAAGCTGTTAAGACCTCGTTTGGTCAATAGCGTAGTCAGTTCCGAAAAAAAAAAACACAAAATTTTATATGAATTGGAAGATAATATTTTCATGATCCGATCACTCATTGTCTGTTTATTACATTCTACATTATCTTTACATACTAGAGTACTCTGCCACGTCGGTCTGTACGCGATATATACTGAAAAGCTATCGAACGGATTTCCATGCGATTTTCACCAGTGGATAAAGTGATTCATGAGGAATGTTTAGATATAATTTAATAGTTAGTATGTTTGTTTCACAAACGAACTAAAGTATGCGAGTGAGAATAGATCAAAGGGTGTTGCAAGATGGTATTCTATATAACAATTAGCAACTTCGATTCTTAGTATGCTACTGCTAAATCATTTCGTAGTCTCGTCGGATGATTTAGTTGGATGCTTGTCGTTTTTATTATTAATATTTCGTTATTTCTTACAATTCTAATTATAATTGGCACTATAAATATGAAAATGAGTTTGTGTACACGTTGTCAGGGTACTTGTTGTTTTTATATCACAGGAGGCAAATGAACATGCGGATTGCCTGATGTTAAGTGATCACAGCCAGTCGCTAATGCGTTGCCAACCTGTGTTTGGGGAAGAGACGAGGAGACGGGATGGGGGGAGGGGAGGTGGGCCTCCAGCGCTCACACTGACCGAATGAAACGCAACAATGAAAGCACTGTTACTTCACGTCGGTTTTCTATGTGTCGGGTGGTACTATTCCGAGCGAGCCGAGCCATGCTGAAACCGGTGATAGCTTCAGTGTGGCTTTACCACCTCTTAAAACTTAGTTTCTCTCCGAAAATTTGTATCGCTCTCAACGGGTAGATTAAGCTTGCATTGGCGCAACTGCAGCCGCGAGTTAAACATAGCATATATCGGGCGTTCCACGGATAATTGGACGGTGTGAAATAATTTTTTTTATTCTTCTATTTTGTGGTAGGTACCACTTAAGATAGCCGGGCTGGTAAATTTTCTCATTCTTTTATTACTCGGTCAAACGATTTTGTTATTTTAATTTTTGTAGACATAACTTTCTTAAAAATGGTCCTTTTTTAATATTTTTTTCTTTCATTATGTTTTTACATGTTCTTTATAGAATAAATTAATGAAAGATATTATTTTTAATCAATATTTTTGTATTTATATACTATTAATCCAGTTTAAAAAAACGAATACATCTTTTGAGTTTTTAGGTAGTGGTAGTAAGACCAACCCGTATTAATAGGTATAGTATATAGATAACATTGTGTATTCTTTCTTATATTGTTTCTCTAAATTGTAAAAACTATTGTGTATTTTACAAATACTCTATAGTGTAGACTAAATAGCTTAAAATATGATAAATAGAGATATACAATACTAAATTACTAATTATTTTGGGCCAACGCTAACTTTAACTCGCGACTTCGTTTACTTAAAAGGTGAGAATATTTTTAAATAATACGTTAAGCTCGATTTTGATACATTCTTCATTGGTGCTCCGAACTTATTGCTCTTAGCGTGATGATATATAGCGTATAAACAATACTAAATTACTAATTATTTTGGGCGAACACTAACTTTAACTCGCGATTTCGTTTACGTAGAAGGTGAGAATATTTTTAAATAATACGTTAAGCCCAATTTTGAAACATTCTTCATTGGTGCTCCGAACTTATTGGTCTTAGCGTGATGATATATAGCCTATAACCTTCCTAGATAAATTATCTATCAAACACCGAAAGAATTTTTCAAATCGGACCAATACTTCATGTGATTAACGCGTTAAAGCAAACAAAATCTTCAGCTTTATAATATTAGCATAGAAGTATAGACTAGTGAACCCATAAGGCAGATGTCTTCCTACAGGCCTTAAGAAGTCATGAATGTAAAAAAAAGTATTAAATAAAACATATATAGATGTAGTTTGACAATTTTAAATGATGTTCTTCTTCTAAAAAAGAATTGGTCCCGGAAAATAAAAGAAAAATCAAGATCTTGGCAACGACACCACAATTCCAACAATTGCACGGGAAATCCTTATCCGGATTGAAAGTGGGCTGTATATTACATTTATGTAAAGGCTTCTGCTTATACTTAAAAGAAAGCGTAATCATATGCAGTCATGTTTTTCATATTTAGTTTTATGTTAATCTGCAAATTACATTTTTGAAGTAAGCTTCTTATAGCACGGTGGGGAAAAAATTTCGCCACGCGTTACGCGTAAAGCATAAGTAGGTATATATTTGTGTATATGTATAAGTCTGTAGTTAAGTATTTATACTACGTGACTTATAGTACGTATACGTATAGTAAATTTAAAAATTATGAGCAGTTTATACCTATATTTTTTATAAAATTTAACTACAGGCCCCGGCGGACGTTGTCCTACCTTGATAATATAAAAAATCCTTAAAGTCAACCGTAGCGTCACCTACCGGATCCAATTTTGAATATAAACCATTCTTGAATTAGTCTGAACACACACAAAAAAAGAAGATTTTGGGCTGTAAGGGGTGTCAAATAACATCTAAGACTTGAGACACCCGTTTTTTTCCATAAGGAAAAATCCTACATGGATACGCCTCGCACTGCCGGGGGACAATGCGAGGGTTATGTGAGACGCCTACTCACTAAAAACCCCTGTACCGCCTTATGCGCGTAAGTGGACCAGGGTGCGAGATCACGATTTGCATTCTCCGCTGCCCTGGTCGCAAGACTTGAGACACCCAAGCCAACCTCACATGCACGTGGTGCACCCTGCTGAAAAACGAACGAGGCAATGGCGAAAGCGGGTGGTAGGGTTTTACAGCCTGACTGGGTCGCAACCACCATGTATATGGCGAAAAAGCCCGTAATAGTGATTCGCTTCTTAGGATAACGTTTCGGGATTAGCCTGGGCATATCCAGCTTTACGCAGGCCGGCATGACAGCTGCGACCGGCGATGGATAGTGTGTGCTTAAAAAAAGATAAAAATCTACCCAGCCGCTTAGGAGTTCAACCACATACAGAAGAATTGTAAACATATATATACATTGAAATTTGTACCCGCTACTTTTCAAAACCAGTGGTAACCACGATACCATCAACACTCTAATAACCATAAATTCCTGAATAATTAGCGAGATATTAAAGACGGTTCTATTTCCGTCCAGCTATTTGCCCGCTCCATTTGTAACGGGCGTACGGCTTGAAGATAAATTTGACGTGATTTATGGCCGCTCCGCTAATTGGACACCAATTATATATGTCACGCCCTATGATATACGAATGGTTGGTATGTTAATTTTTGTAGGCGCGTTGAGCGGTATTTTTGGCTAGGGATAAATTTATAATTTCGCGTCATGGCATGCTGGTGAGCATGACCGATCGTAATACACGGCTTGCGTCAGACTATCGACGCATAGTATGCATGGCCTGTGTAGATCTACTATTGACACTTTGTATTGAGATTGTATCATCATATCTATACAAATATTATAAACCTGGAGGCTTTGTTTGTTTGGTTCAACGCGGTAATCTCAGGAACTACTGGGCCAATTAAAAATAAATCTGTATGGGTTAGATAGCTCATTTATCGAGGAAGGCTATAGGCTGTATATCATCACGCTAAGACCAATAGGAGCGGAGCACCGGTGAAGAATGTTTCAAAATTGTTTTTTTTTTAGCTTCAGCCCAGATTAACTATTCCACGCGGACGAAGTATAAACCGTATGTATATAATTATTTTTCGGAGTGCGAATAGTTGTTAAAACCAGATAATTAATGTAAAAATTCAAAACGGAACGCAGTTATTGTTATTGTATTGAATTTTGACTTCTGCCGGCAGTCCTTATGGCTACCTAGATATTTTTTTCATACAAAAAAATATTTCGTTAGTTTCTCATGGTAGTAGAGCCACGCTGAAACTAATACTAGTTTCAGCATGAATGGGTCGGCTCGCCCGGGTTAGTACCACCCTCCGATAGAAAACCGACGTAAAATAACTAACAGTGCTTGCATTGTTGCGTTACGTTCGGTCAGTCTCCCTCCCATAACCCTTTCCCCCAAAGGGTGGCAACTCACTTGCGACTCCTCCGGTGTGGTTAGTATCCATGGACGGTGGTTATCACTTAACAGCAGGTGACCGACCTGCTCGTTTGCCACCTATGGCATAAAAAAAATAGTTTTTAATAATTTAATTCAAGCATGACTGATCGCCAATTTTCTAACGCAAGCGACACACTGATCCCACTCTACCCGACACAGTGCTCACCCCCATAAATGTGACAGAAGTATTTCTCAGTCGATCCAAAAAGAGTAAACTTAGCTTTAAACTCTCATATAAGCATTATCTATTGCAATTTCAAACTCAGCAATTAAAATGACGTATAATGTATTCACGTAGTTCTATTGTAAGCTCTGTTTATTGGTGTGTATTTTTTTTTTAAATCTTTTTCCGTATACATTTATATTTGTTTTGTTTAATCCTAAATTTGTGGTTACAGCAGTTATTTCTCTTTAGTATGACCATCCGTGACGTGTTACGTGTGTCTGTGTTATTTGTTTGTTCGTCTCAAATTTTGTACTAACTTTAACGTCCGTTTATCATCATATATAGGCTCCCATCGAAAATCAGCGCTGCAGTACTACTTACAGTATTGCAGATTTTTGCTGAATGGGTTCGCCAATTGTTGGACATCTATTTTTTCATTTTTAAAATGTATTTTTTTTCTGTCTAATTAGTTTGTGTAATTTAATTTAATTGTATGGTTGTTCCAACAATAAAGTGTTTCTTTCTTTCTTTTGATTATGATTAAACTATAAAATGATTGAAATATGTTTGTTTTTGAGTGATACGCGCATATTGAAAGACATTTGTCATTTTATTTATCTACTAACTTCTGTCCGCGACTTCATCCGTGTCGAATAGCTTTGGGCTAATAGTAACACGCAGCGGATGCTCTCAAAAGGAAACAAAAACCCCGATTTTGAAACATTCTTCATCAGTGCTCCGCTTCTATTAGCCTTAGCGTGATGATATATAGCCTATATCCTTCCTCGATAAATGAGCTATATAACACTGAAAGATTTTTAATCGGACCAATAGTTCCTGATATTACCCTCTACAACGTCACAAACTCACAAACTTTACCTTTTTATAGCATTACTATAGATACATACAAATATGTTCCAAATTTGATGTAGTTTCTTTGAATATTTCCAGTCCAAATCAAACATTATGGACTCTTGGATATACAATTTGCTGATTTCTTTCTATTAAATCAGGGTGTGTCTTAGAGACAGAACAAAGCGTGACGTTGGCTTTTCGTTGTATTCCTTTATGAGAATTTTTCCCTGTAATACAAATGTTTCACTTCTATCTTCTGTCTCTAAGACACACCCTGATTTAATAGAAAGAAAATGCTGCCGATGAGAATTTCAAAACCCATAAGAATTTTCACTTCAAAATATAATCTCTAACGTATACACATTCTGTAATATATACAAAATTTAATACGATATTATTAAAATACCGACACAGAATGCTCGTAAATGGAACCCGATAACAGTAAGTGGTGACGTACGGTGCGTCGGAGAGACGTTATTTATTTTAGTGAACTATAAGTGAATAATTTGGTCGTTATACTGATCTGTCGATTGACGCTTTCGTTATTTAAAGATATATAGATCTTTATTATAATATTGTACAATATTAACGTGTGTGTTTGTTTGTTTATCCATACTTCTCTACTAATATTATAAAGAGGAAAAGTTTGTGAGGTTGTAGGGGGTAATCTCAGGAACTAATGGTCCGATTTGAATTTTTTTTTATTGTGGCACGGCAAAGTGTCTGCACTATGCCTGATGGTAAGCACAGTACAGTCCGAAAACAATGGCGACCACCGAGTGACACATTATCCATCGCCGGTCGCCACTGTGATGCCGGCCTCCGAATAGCTGGATATGCACAGGCTGATCCCGGAACGCGACCCGCAGAAGCGAATCACTATGACGGGCTTTTTGGCCATATACATGTTGGTGGTGACCCCGTCAGGCAGTAGAACCCTACCACCCCGCTTTCGCCATTGCCTCGTTCGTTATTCAGCAGGGTGCACCACGTGCAGGTGAGGCTTGGACGTCTCAAGTCTTAGATGTTATTCGATACCCCTTACACCCCAAAAATTCATTCAGTGTTATATAGCTCATTTATCGAGGATGGTTATAGGCCACATATCATCACGCTAAGAACAATAACAGTGAAGCACTAATGAAGAATGTTTCAAAATCGGGATTTTTCCCTCATGAGAGCTTCCGCTGCGTGTTAGCCGTAGCCCAAAGTGACTATTCCATACAAAACCACTATATGACATCCAATTTCCCGCCTAAAACTCCTCTCGCCAAAGTTTTTGACCGCTCTGAATATAAATGTATAAAACATAAATTAACGTATAAATAAGTACATATTCTATTATATGTATAGCATCGAGGCAACTTAATAATAAGCAAATACCAAGTTTGGATTCTTATAACAATACTAGCTGTGTCCGCGACTTCGTCTGCGTGGAAGTTTAAGTAAAAACAGTGATCAATAAAGTTATCTCGATGTATTAAGTCCATTTACTTATCTACTTACCTCTCGTACTTAAGTCGCGTCCGCATTAAAATTACAATAACTTTTAATAGAGTGTGCCGATTTTAATGAAACAAAGACTAAAAAATTACTCCCGAGGATATGTTTTATGATTTTGGTTTTATCGTGAACGCAGTACTTTAGCAGTGATGCGTGTTCATACAAACAGACAGACAGACATTTCTAATGATTGAAAATTCCTAGACGCCTGCAAAAATTTTTTTCACAAAAATCGGATCAGTACATACACGTTAGGTCATTCATATTATCTATATGAATTTTTTTTGCATTAAGTGGGGAAATCCCTTATTGATACGCCACCCTCCCGGGGGAGAGGGTGGGTTATGTCCGAGTCGCACGGACTAAAACCCCACGGTGTACCGACAGACCGTTTTGTGGGGGCGGCAAGGGATCGTTCGAGCTAATCAACCTTGTAGAGCGGCGGAAGGTGACCGCCGGGCTCCTACCTATAGAGGGACAGACCGGGTACACACCGGCTGCCCCCCCTCGTCCGCCGGACCTGTGCAATGAGGAGATGGGCCCCCCGGCCCATCCCCTCAGGTCCGGCTACGGTGGCAGGAGGAGTTGGGCGAAGTGCCTTCTCCTCCTGCCTGTCCTCCTTTGGCGGAGACGGCCGCTTTCAGGGTCTGCCTCGCGGGCCCTCTCCGCCACCTCCTTCTGCGAGACGACCTCCTCACAGAAGGAGGCCATCGCTCGCCAAGCCTGTTCGCTGCCGAGCATGGCCGAAACCACGCTCGGCAACGATAAGTCCGTTCCCACGGCCGCCGCCAGAATGCGGCTCCTGAGATTATCCCCTACAACGTCACAAACTCACAAACTTTACCTCTTTATAATATTATTATAAATACACACAAATATTTTAAAAATTGTATGTATTTATTATGAATATTTTCAATGCATATCAAACATTATGATTTCAAGTAATTCTGTAATAATCACTCTTGGATATATAACTTAATAAATCCATTCTATTAAATCACGGTGTGTCTTAGAGACAGAAGATAGAAGTGAAACATTTGTATTACAGGGAAACATTCTCATAAAGGAATACAACGAAAAGCCAACGTCACGCTTTGTTCACCCGGTCACTCACCCATCTAAATACTGACCGTGTCCGACGATGCTAACTTCGGTGATCGGACGTGAATCATTGTTTTCAACACTCTACCCGACACAGTGTTTACCCCCACTACTTTTCGTCATACAAAAATGCTGCCGATGAGAATTTCAAAACCCATAAGAATTTTCACTTCAAAATATAATCTCTAACGTATACACATTCTGTAATATATACAAAATTTAATACGATATTATTAAAATACCGACACAGAATGCTCGTAAATGGAACCCGATAACAGTAAGTGGTGACGTACGGTGCGTCGGAGAGACGTTATTTATTTTAGTGAACTATAAGTGAATAATTTGGTCGTTATACTGATCTGTCGATTGACGCTTTCGTTATTTAAAGATATATAGACCTTTATTATAATATTGTACAATATTAACGTGTGTGTTTGTTTGTTTATCCATACTTCTCTACTAATATTATAAAGAGGAAAAGTTTGTGAGGTTGTAGGGGGTAATCTCAGGAACTAATGGTCCGATTTGAATTTTTTTTTATTGTGGCACGGCAAAGTGTCTGCACTATGCCTGATGGTAAGCACAGTACAGTCCGACAGGTGTCGTTCTGTTTCCTAGAACTGAGTGAGACCTTTCCTTTCTATTTATTTATTGCTTGATATATTTATTTGTTTACTCTACTTATTTATTTATCTATTTATTTACGTATTTCTCAATTCGTTTCTTTATATATTTATTTACTTTTTGTTTATTTATGTTAGATCACGGAGAATAGGTATGCTATATTTATTTTCTACAACTCAACTATTATTACAAAAAATAACAAATGCATGCGAAACTTCGAGCACAGCTAATAAACTGTAAACGTTGTTAAGTTTCGTGCCAGTTCCATTTCAGGTCACTTGATAAAACAGCAACCCTCAGCAGTGCCTTAAAATGTGTGACCACTATTTATTTATTCATACATCTATGCATTCCGTTCTATTCATATAATACGAATGTAAATCTAACGTGTCTGTACTTTTTTAGATTATTATGAAAAAAAAATTGTTGCAAGTGTCTTGGAATCAGTAACCAAATACATTTTAATCATTTTTAGAAATGTATGATTGTCTGTTTTTATGATCACGCATCACTACTAAAGTACTGCATTCACTATAAAAGCATATCTTCTAGTAACATTATTCTTGGTTTCATTAAAATCGGTTCACTCTACCAAGAGTTATTGTAATTTTAATGGCGACGCGACTCAAGGACGAGAGAAATGTAGATAAGTTTTTTTTTTCGGACTGTTTACGCTATTGATCTAGCAAGGACTTAACAGCTTCACCGGACTACTAAGGCGAGCGCTTAAGGCACTCAGCCGATTTTATTTGACAGGTAGTAGCTTTGACGTTCATAAGCGCCTTCTCAGGGCCTAAATTGAATAAAGGATATTTTGATTTTGATTTTTTTGACTGCTTTTACATAAACTTCCACGCAGACGAAGTCGCGGGCACAGCTAGCCTACAATAAAGTACTATTCTGAAGGGTTACTAAAATATTTTTTTACTTACCTAATGCGAGCGACGTCGCCAACAAAAGCTGGTATTAAAATACACCAATGGGAAAAAGACGTCTCTTTGGTAAATTGCAAGCGCATCCGCGCGCTCTCAACGAGTGCCCTAAATAGGTATAAAACGGAGCGATGATGTACTGTTGTTAGTAAATCTGTCAGTGATGGTCGTAAGTCACGGTAAGTGGGGTTCATGTCCCGACGACGTCGGTTATGCGTTTTAAATAGAACCTAAGAATAACTCTTGTCGGTTGTACGAAATTTTAGGTGCCCTTTTTAAGGTGGAACTCGTTTTAATACATCCGATAAGATTACGGATGGGGTTACGTGACGTCAGAGTTACGGAAGCGTAACGGTTACGCGGTTTCCTGTTACGTTCATACATATCATTCAAATTCCAACAACTATCGTTATATATCTATCAATTTACAAAAAAAAAAAACAAAATCACTCTTTCTATTAATGAAAACCGTACGAAAATACGTTCAGTAGTTTTTGAGTTTATCGCGAACAGACAGACAGACGCGGCGGTAGACTTTGTTTTATAATACATAATGATTATTTTTAGTCACACTTATTTGGTTTATCTATGTTCGTAATAGGCCATTCCCGTAAATATAGTGTCTTTACTTTTACTTTCCCATGTAGGTGGTAGAGCCACGCTGAAGCTATTACTGGTTTCGGCATGAATGGGTCGGCTCGCCCGGGGTAGTACCGCCCTCCAGCAATAAACCGACGGGAAGTAACAGTGCTTGCATTGTTGCGTTTCATTCGGTCAGTGAGAGCACCGGAGGCATACCTCTCCTCCTTTCCCCCTTTTCTCTTGACCCCCAAACACTCCCTTGGTGTTGTTAGTGTCTATGGACGGTGGTGATCACCTAATATCAGGTGACCCACCTGTTCGTTTGCCACCTATGACATAAAAAAAAACTTTATACCTAACCTATATATAACCTAAAAAACTATTCACCGGATTTCCATGTGGTTTTTACCAGTAGATAAAACAATTCATGAGGAACGTTTGGGTATATAATATGTCTAGTTTTTTTTATGATCAGGGCGGAACAATTTTTAAGGTGGTAGAGGCACGCTGAAACTATTATTGGTTTCAGCGTGAATGGGTCGGCTCGCCCGGGGTACTACCACCCTCTCATAGAAAACCCACGTGAAGTAACAGGGCTTGCATTGTTGCATTTCGTTCGGTAAGTGAGAGCGCCGGAGGCCCACCTCCCCTCCCCTCTCCTCTCTCCTCTCCCACTCCCTCCTCTAACCCTTCACCCCCAAAGGGTGGCAACGCACTTGCGACTCCTCTGGTGTTGTTAGTGTCTATGGACGGTGGTGATCACCTAATATCAGGTGACCCACCTGTTCGTTTGCCACCTATGACATAAAAAAAAACTTTATACCTAACCTATATATAACCTAAAAAACTATTCACCGGATTTCCATGTGGTTTTTACCAGTAGATAAAACAATTCATGAGGAACGTTTGGGTATATAATATGTCTAGTTTTTTTTATGATCAGGGCGGAACAATTTTTAAGGTGGTAGAGGCACGCTGAAACTATTATTGGTTTCAGCGTGAATGGGTCGGCTCGCCCGGGGTACTACCACCCTCTCATAGAAAACCCACGTGAAGTAACAGGGCTTGCATTGTTGCATTTCGTTCGGTAAGTGAGAGCGCCGGAGGCCCACCTCCCCTCCCCTCTCCTCTCT